>CM034155.1:461879181-462479181 GCA_019776745.2 Taxus chinensis | reverse complement strand
TTTTCAATTTGTTCTAGCACTTCAAAACTAGCCCCAACTACTGCAAGTCTGTCTACATGCTTATTTTCAGTTCTAGGAATAGACTGAATGTTAATAGCATCAAAGTATTCCATTAAGTCTGAAACTCTGTGTCTATAAGACTTCATTAATGGATTCTTACAAACATTGAAATTTTTTACTTGATTAATAACCAACTCAAAGTCACCAAAAATCTATATAATGTTGATACCCATCTTTCTGCCCAAAGTAAGCCATGAATTAAAGCTTCGTATTCAGCTACATTGTAAGCACAGGAAAATTGGAGACTTAAAGCTAAGAAATACCTCTCGTTCATTGGGGAAGTTAGCATCATACATGCTCCCTATCCCTTTTTGTTCTTAGCTCCATCAAAATGAAGCTTCCAAATCCATTCTGTTGATTCTTTTGTTTTGGACAACAAGGGAAGTTGTATATCTTCTTCATGCATACATTACACACCAAATAGGTGTTCTTAAACTTCTTTAAAAGGATCATGAGCATGTTCTTCCACAATATTTTCATCTATAAACATATTAGAAACACCATTCAATGCTGAAACATGAGCTACCTCATCAAAATCAGACTGATCTAAGGATGAATAATTAGCCACTGCATTTGAAGAGTGAGGCTTAATGTGAAATCTAGCCAATGGCTCTGAATTGATATTAAATTTAGTACTATAACGAGTAGTGAAAAATAAGAAGGACCAATCTGAAGATAGATGGCCTCCTATTTTTTCCGTGAAATCTCTAGATAAGAATAAAGCAAAATATGGTGGTAAGTCTACAACAGTAACATCTTGCAGAATAGAAACATTTGGGCAAGCATGTCATGTCACTTCTAAATTTTTTATTATACCAATCGTATTAATTGCAGTTCCATCAAGTTGTAAGACACTCCTTTTTGTAGGCTAATACTGCAAACCCAATTTTTCTGCTATTGCTTTTGGCATAACTGTGCTACTTGCACCACTATCCACCATGTAATTATGAACTAGATTTTCACCAATAATCAATGAAAAATAAAATGGTGGTGGTTTCTTGATGTCATGAGAATTTAGAACTTTCTGAACCATCCACTTAACTTCTTTAATGTGGTCTTGCTCAAATGTTCCAAGGACCATGTCTATCTTCCGAACTTCCTTTTTTGCTATATTTGAAGAAATTTACAGCTTAGCTAGTTCACGAGAAAGTAAATCTTGTTGTCCAGGAATACATAGAGCATCCGAAATTGAGATGTTAACATTATGCTTTTTCATTACATCAACAATGTTAAAAGAAACAACTGTTTTAGAGACAATCAACTGTCTTAGAGTAGGCCTTAGCAAAAATTGATTCTTCTTCAACTGCTTTGGATATCTAAGGTATAAACAATCTTCTTGGATCAAGATATAATTGTCTTTGATTACCTTTATCAACTAGGAAACTTGCTGATTTTTTAGGAACAACAGGGTTGTTAGTTGAATTTTGAGCTGTAGATGTTGTCTTATCAGTGACAGTAGGCAAGATAGGCCTATTTTTCTACTTTTGATTTTCAGCAGCCTTCCCTTGAGCCCTAGTAGTGACTGCAATGAAATCCTCCTCATTAAAACTAACTAAATTTTGTTCAGGTGCTTTCTGAACATGAGTTTCTTTCTGCCCACCCTCCATTTGAGGCATGAACAATGTTTCAGATTGAGGTTATGGAACAAGATTCAGATTCAAAAAAACATTTGGGCAAGTTTTAGCTAAATGAGGTTGATTGTAAGGTTGACACCACTCTTCTATAGTCATATTAACTAGGACCAAGGAGTTAGATGAACTAGGAGCCTTTGTGTCAAACTGCCTTTGTTGGTAAGGCTGTCTATAATTTTGATTTTCTTGATAGGGCTACCTATTTTTTTGTTTCTGTTGGTAGGGTTGATAAGGAGCTTGATAGGGTCTGCTAGGTAATGCAATTTTATTCTCAATCAAAGTCAATTTATTTCCCTAGTCTACAAAGATTTGAATACATCATCTAATGGAGCTACAATAGTAGGCTCTATGATTGTAATAGGCTAAGGAATAGGTGCTAAATCTACCAAAAATGACATTGATGGCCTTGGTGCCAATTTTCCATCTTGAATAAGACTATTTTCAGCTTGGATAGCAATATCATAAGCATCCAGAAATGTCTCTCCACCCATTGACTGAATCATAGTTGAGATATCACTATTTAATGCTCTAAGATAATAAAGGAAAGCATGATCAGCTTAAGGCTTGACACTTGCTAGAATTCTCTCCCAAGTTCTGGAAAAATGGATATTGAAGCTAGACATAAATTCGTTGGGAGCTCTTTTAATAGTGGACAATTGTTCAATGAGAGATAAATGATCTAAATTATCCTGGAACTGTTTCAGCAATTTTTCACCTAAGTTATCCCAAGTTCTTATGCTTCTAATTTCTAGGTTTCTATACCATTGCAAGGCCTGCCCTAACAAGATGCAGCTAAAAGTATTAAACCTACATATTCATGAGTGATATTATGGACCACACATAGGGCTGCTACATCTTTGATATGTTCAGCTGGTGTAACCTGATTTTCACCCATGAATGATGGCAAACTTTTCATGGCAGCATTAGGAATGTCATGGTAAACTGGGATTACTAATGGACTGCCATTAGTAAAGGTCACAAAATTCCTTGGTGGTTGGATAGCCATTTGAAAAACTGGGATATTAATTGAGAAATTGATACGTGGTGAAGGAATATTAGGAGGGTTACCAAAACCAGGTCTATTATAAGGTAAAGTATTACCAACTCTTCTCCTTCTAGCAGAATTCAAAGGTAAAGAAACAAACTCAGAAGGAATTTCTCGTACCGATGATCTTGTAGTCACTTTAGGCATGGAACATGCTGCAATACTGGTTTGAAATCAGCTTTGCGGAGTCACCAAAAGATCCTAGAATCTTTAGAATAAATTGCTGCAACTTGCTCCCGAAAGTAACTTTTAATTTGTTGTAATCTACTATAACTCTATTGTAGAAATTGTAATTCGCATGCAGATCTGATTCCTTGTCCCACCAGGCATGCCAATTTTTGTTATCTTGCAGTAAAGGTCGCATGGTGGCTAATGATTTGTTGCTTGAAGTGGAACACCTTTGGAAAATGAAACTTTAACTTCTGTAATTGTGTCCCACCGGGCGTGCCAAAAACTGTTATCTCTCGAAAGTGCACCCTGTAGAGAGATGGCTGTAGGTTTTCTAAGCTTGCACAATTGATCTCTCTCTTTCATAGATACAATGGAAACACCTCAGGTCTGTGGGTATACCTATTTTGAGGTGAGTCTTTGGTATCAAGGTCAGTTCCTTATTGGTGTATCTTAAACTGATTTACGGGAGTTTGAGGGTAAAAGATAACTGAAAAATGATTAAAACTAAGGTGATACACCAAATTTGTATGAGGGCTTTGACTGAGTATATGCACAACTGATTTGGGAAGGATTCTTGATGCACAAACCAATAGTTTTTCTGTAGAATATCTAAGGGAAAAACACTTGATTATACTAAGGGAGAATCACAACAGTACTAATAAGTTAACATGCACATTAAAATTAAGTAGAAAAGATTGAATTTATAGTAGGGTAAGGTGGTTGATCGGGGAATTTCCATTCACAAGATTAATATAAACATACACAAGACTGCAAAATAACTTGGAAAGGCAGAAAATACTTCACACTCAGAGGGAAAAACTTGCAAAAATTTCTTCAGTACTCATATATCCAAAAATTCCTCTAGTCCTCCTTTGTGCCTTGTAAAGGAAAATAATATATAGTAAAAAAATAAAATTCACCCTCTCTCTAAAAATAGACTCAGGCTTGTACTTGCCCATGCATCTTATTTTTATCCTTTATTTAATAATAGATAAAGGGAAAAATAGAGCATGCAATTACAAATAGGCATTATTAGCCTTACTTACATTACAGTCAAATTGAAGTTGATTGTTCTATTTTTAAGAAAAGAAGGGTGAATAATTTGCTAAAAATAAGATTTCTTGCTAGGCAAGTCTCTTTCCATGCAACTCTATCTTCTTCTCTATTATGTCTTGTTGTGAAGGCATTCAAAAATACAACTCCCTTGTATGTGAGAAAAATAACTACAACACTTAGCAATATTTGCAAAAATAACCCCTCCTATAGGGACCACCTGCTATGTGCACATGTTCTGATATTGACATCTCTTTTTGCCTAGGGCATAGGCATCATAATACATTCAACCACCTCTTTGATTTATTTGGGCATAAACTAAACAATAATCATAGTTTAAATAATTAAGCTTCTTGGCATAACACATGGCGTATTATATAGTCTTGCACCCTTGGTTATGTCGGCCTTGGCATATTATAATATTCACCTTTTCAATGATCATGATATACTATTTGGTTTCCCCTTTATTTGAAACATGCACTTGGGTTAGACTTGGAAGTCATTTGTAATGATTAATTCAGTGGACACGTAGGTTGTCCCCTTCCACGGTGACTCACCCCTTGGTGGTTTGGGTGGCAGAATCAAGTTAATTATAACTCTGGTGGTTTATTTGAAATTTCATGCCTTGTTCTCTGTCATTGATCTTTGTACCCTGTCTAATCGCAGACTGTCAATTTTCGTACTGTGATTAGGGCTTTGGCTAGCATTTATTGTGGGCAGTGGCATCCTGACTATCATTAGCATTGATTTTTGTGATGATCCATGAACGTTGATCTTACGTCCTTGATGTTTGACATTCATTGATCTTGACAGTGATTGAGTTTGAGTTAACCCGCTTCTTGAGTTTAGGCAGTAAAGGGAAGTTGACCCTAAAGCACATTCATTTAGATTTTTGGCTGTATGGGTGAATCCTTAGAAAATTTTCCTCTCAAAACCATTACTCTGCTCTGGTTTAAGCTCAGCTTTCACTGTATTTTAGAGCTCCTTCTCTGTAAAATATTCTCTATCATTTCAGTTTCATGGTTTCTGCACAGTTTTCTGAGTGAGGTGGTTGAAGTGTGGGCCGCCATTATTGTTTCTTTACGCTCAGATCTGTCCTTTTATCATCTGTAACATTCATGCCTCTATATATTTTTGAAATCTGAGGTTTCGTATCTTGGCCGCCATATTCGTTTATAGGTAATCTTTCTTAAATGTGTAAACTTCTATTTTTTTTTCTTCTTTAAATGTATCACTAAACTTTTTGGAAATATTTTTGGGTTCTATGATTTGTTTCTCTTGATTGAATTATGAGTCTGAAACCTCACGTGGGCTTGTGGACCTCTCACTTCATTGTCTGGTTGCTCAGAAATTTCTAACCATTTGATTGTCTGTGGTGAGTTTGTTTTTTGGCCCAATCTACATCATGAATTATAGATCTATATTTTCTGAGTTCTAGGTATCTGTCATTCTGAGCCATTGCTGAAATGAACTTTGAAAAGACTCTATGATTATGTGTTTGCTGTTATGAAACTCTCATTTACTTTGTACCTTGCTTTATTTTACTATGGTGAACATAGAGTATTTTCTTCTTTCTGAGATATTCATACTTTTAGCTTCTTCTCTGTATGAGTTCTCTTTATGCTAGGACAACAGTTACCTCACCCTTTTTTGAGAATATTGTAGAATATGGTTATGACATTCTACAAATATAGGTTTTGTACATTACTTTAGGCCCATTCTGAAAATCTTGGCTCAATTTTATATTCTAGAGAATCCATTTGTTGCAATTCATTGTCTCAAGATCAACTTGATTTTTCTGAAATTCTAAAGTACCTTTTGAGAATACTTGCTTTAAACTTTCAACATTGTGATCACTTGAACATTGAAATTCTCCATGAGATGAGTGTTTGAAATGCCATTGTTTTCTAAAAATCACATCTATTAAATGCTTGACTGTAACAATATTCCTGACTTTCTGAAAATAATGTGTATTGTTTTCTGAACCTACGCATAACATATTATTTCTGGAACTCTATTTACAACTCTTGCATGTTAGACAATTCAAGTCTTGTCAAAAATGTAGTTCCATATTCTTTTGTTCTTCAATGTTGTACTTGAGCTTCACTTGTAGTTACATTTGTATTTGATCAATCCCTTGCATAGATAGTTGTACTTCTTTGATATGGTAACATCTTTGTATTCATTCTGAATGACTTCTATTTTTGTAACTGCAAATCATGCATTCAATTTGATCTCTGAGGCTATTGTCATATTTTGCAGTCTTATTTGTATCTCAACATTGTATAATAATCTTATGGACAGCTTATTTCTTCTAAATTTGAAATTTTATCCTTTCCTGTAGCAACTAACTTTGAGTTTATTCTTTTCCCGTAGCAAATAAATTTGACTTTATTCTTTTCATCGGTAGCAAGTAACTTTACATGTAGCAACTAGCTTTGAAATTATGAAATTATATATGCTTCCCGTAGCAATTAAAATTTTCCCGGAGCAACTAGTTTAACCTGTAATAACTGACTTTCCCTGTAGCAACTAGTTTTGCCTTGTAGCAACTGAAAATTTAAAGTGTTGATTTTATATGGCAAACCTCTGTCAAAAATTCCCAAATTCTTATCTTCATTCCTTTCAATTATGGCCTCCTCATTTATAAAAACCTCAACTTTCAAATTCTACTTTTTTTCATCTGTTGCAAACTGAAATATGTGCTTCTATTGTTAGTCTTTCTTCTATACTGTAACTTCTTCAATTTCAAAACAGTTATTGGATCTTGAGTTACATTCTTCCTTTTATTACATGCACTTATCACTTGTCTATTTTTATCTTTGGCTGCAACTTATACCTACACACTTAGGAAAATAGTTAGAAAATAATTAGGATTTTTTGGCCTCTCTTATTTCCATGTTTTCTTCTTTCTTTTCTCTTTCTTCTTTCTGAGTGAATGAAGCATGCATGCAGTTTTCTCTTCAAGTAGACTACATCTCATGTTAGGAGAAGATTCATATGCACGAAGTAGGATAGTATAGGAATATGAATTGATCCCTTAGCTTATAGCTGACAGTTAACTTTTCTTCTTTTTCACGTACAATAGATTCTATAATGAATACGAAGAAAAACCAAAACATGAAGATGAAAATACCTCAATCAAGGAACAGAAACCCCAAGGAAATGATGGGTTCACTTATACTGCTTTGCTTTCTCTTTCATGCAAGTGTACCTTTCTTTTCAGTAGTTATACTTTACTTTTCAGTTACATCACATGGCTTTTGTGGGAAACATTTGACTCTCCTTGTGAATAAAACATTGAATTCTTAAAATGAGTTGTGTATTTTTGAAAACTAAGGTTTCACTTCTTGTGCATTCTAGCTTTTTTGTATGGATTGTATAATGAACTAAACTACTCAGTAACATAATTGAATATCTTAATCATGAAGGAAAGAACATTGATGAGGAGTTGTAACATTCAATAATGAACTTTGACTTTCTATAATCTGCAATTCTATTTGCTACTTCAAAACTCAGCACTTCGCCTAATTTGTAGTTATGTCATCTTTATCAAGACAACACAGTTGTCCTTTGGGGATTTGTGTTCTTTTGTTGAAGATGGCGTGAAATTGTAGACTATGTGATCTATTCTATTTTGAGACAGCACACATAACTATAGATTTCATTTAATCTTGTAACTAATTCAATAGTAAGAAACAACATCGAAAATTCCTTTATCTTAGGTATACTTCTCCCAAAAATTTTAAACATATCGACAAATTTTCGAGTTGCCCATTTTTGCACAAGTGCAAAAATTTTCAATAGGTACAAAGATGAATAGCCAGAAATGGTTAGGGTACGTAGATCAACAGGAAAAATAGGCTTGTAATAAAAAATTCCCAACTACCCAATCCAAATAGAGCTCAAAGATCAACGGGGAAGATCAAAGCATGGAGATCAAAAGGAATACATTACAAACTTGTAACTAGACTATGGGATGAAAATTTAATCACAGTTAAAGCAAATGACAAAAGAAATGGGTTAGTAAGCGTGAGAAGGGGGCCAACCCATGTCACTTAAATGATCATTAAATTTACCTTGGTTAAGGTCTTATAACATGTGTCAAAATAATAAAATACCACCAAAAAATCACATTGCAATGATAATAAAAAAAAGGTGATCGAATATAGTATGCAATGATATCCAAGAAGTGGCCGAGTGTAATATGGCAATATTTCAAAAGAAGACCCCATGTATATTCTAAATCATTGTATTATGCCAAGTCAGCAAAGGAGTAAGATAAGTTTTGACATCATAGGTGGTCCCCACAGTGGGATATTTGAGAAGGTAAACAATAGCATGATGTGCACAAGTTCATTGTTCATGTGACTACTAGAAGGCAAATAGGAGGTTGACATTAGAGTACAATCAACCTTTTTAAAATCCACATTACCTTATTTTCCACAAAATAAGAGTAGAATATTATTGCACCTGTGCTCACAGTGGTTCTCACAATGGGTGATGTGGAATTGATCAACTTTTGCTAAGTATAAGAGACAAGGAATTATTTTTATTTACAGGGAGATTAATTTTTGCATGTGTATCCAAGGGGTAGTTAAAGTTCTATTTTCACAATTGCAATTGGATCAAGTTGCAAATGTCACATCAAGTGCTAGAAGACATAGATTGCATGCATTGAAGAAGAATTTTATACAAAGAAAAGTTTAGTATAAGCCAATTATTCACCCAAATTTATTAAAAATAGAACAATCAGATAAAGTTTGACTGAGTTGTATTTTGTAAACAAGGATATTAATGCGTCATTGTATTAGCATGCTTATTTTTATTCCTTTATTTATTTAGAATAAAGGATAAAAATAGGATGCATGGGTGAATACAATTTTTATTCTATTTTTAGGAAGGGTGGGATGTATAATTTGGCTATATATTATGTGCATTGACAAAGCACAAAGGAGAAATTTTGGATATATGAGTGTTGAAGTAGATTGTTCTAGTTTTTCCCTTTGAATGAGAATTATTCTGCCTTTCCAATAATTTCTAGTCTTATGTAGGTATTATTAATCCTTGTGAATGTCAAATTCCCTGATTAATCATCCTACCCTGTTGCAAATTTAATATTTTCTGCATGGTATTAGTGTGCATGTGTATCTTACCAATATTTTTTTGAATTTTCCCTAAATACATCAAGTGTTTTCCTTAATATTCTATTGGAAACTATTGGTTTGTGCATCCAAAATCAACTCTCAGATATTTTTTCATGTACTCAGTCAAAGCTCTCAACAATTTTGGTGTATCACCCCAATTTTATATTCATTTATAGTCATCTTTTACCTTTAAACCCTAGAAAATTAGTTTCTTATACATAAGAAAGGAACTGACCTTGATACCAGAGACTCACGTCAAAATAGGTATACCCACAGACCTGAGGTGTTTCCATTGTATCTACGAAAGAGAGATATCTAGAGTAAGCTTAGAACAACTGCACTCATCTCTCTAAAGGGTGCACTTTTCAAAGTTAAATGTTTTTGGCACACTTGGTGGGATAACAAATCAGATATGTGAGTAGATTATAGCTATTTAAAGCATATTCATAGCAACAAAGATTACTTTCAAGCCAACAAGCTGCAACAATTTATTCTATATATTAAAATATTTATTCGGCGACTCTATAAGGCCGATTTCAGACAAGTTTTGTAACATGTTCCATGATTAAAGTGACTACAAGATCATCGGTAAGAGGAATTCCTTTTGAGTTTATTTCTTTACCTTTGGATTCTATAAGAAGAAGAAGAATTCATAACAGCCTACCTTATAATAGGCCTAGTTTTAACAACCCTCCTCCTCATAATTCTCTTTCACCACATATCAATTTCATTTTTTAGATCCCAGATTTTTCAATGGCTATTCAAAAACCTAGGATTTTTGTGACCTTTACTAATGGCTTCCCATTAGTAATTTCAGTCTATCATGATATCCCTAATTCTGCCATGAAAAGTTTACCTACCTTCACTAGTGAAAATCAGGTTACACCTACAGAACATATGAAAGATGTTACATCCGTATGTGCAATCCATAATATAACACATGAAGATGTAGCCTTGATACTTCTATCTACATCCTTTAAAGGGAAAGCCTTGTAATGGTATAAAAATTTAGAGATTGGAAGTATCAAAACTTGGGATGAATTAGGTGCTAAATTGCTGAAAAAATTTCGAGATAACTTAGATCATTTATCTCTCATAGAACAAATGTCTACAATTAAAAGAGCACCTCATGAATTTATGGCCAATTTTAATATCCATTTTTCTATAACTTGGGAAATAATTCCAGCAATTGTCAAGCCTCAATCTGACCATTATTTTCTATACTACGTTAGAGCCTTAAACAATGATATTTCAGCTATGATTCAGTATATGGGAGGTGACAGTCTCCCGGATGCTTATGATATTACTATAAAATATGAAAACAGACTTATTCAAGCCATAAAGTTAGCACCAAGGCCTTCATTTCCTTTTTAGTAGACTTGGCACCTATCCCATAGCCTATCACAATTATAGAACTTAGTATTTCTACCCCATCAGATGATGTGTTTAAAGATTTATAGACTATGTGAAATAAGCTAACTTTTATTGAAGATGGAATTGCATTACCGAGTAGTCCTTATCAGCAAAACTAGCAAAATAGGAAGCCTTATCAATAGAATCATAATTATAGACTACCATATCATCAAAGGAAGTTTAAACCAAAGGCTCATAGTTCATCCAACAATTTATTCCTAGTTAATATGGCTACAGAAGAATGGTTTTAGCCTTGTAACCAACCTCATTCAATTGTAAGTTTCCAAAAAAAATTCTTGAATATAAGCCTTGTTGCACAAACTCAACCTAAGACATTATTTATGCCTCAAATAGAGGGTGGGAGGCAAGAAATTCATGTTGAGAAAGGACCTGAACAGAACTTGTTTAGTTTTAGTGAAGCTGATTTTATTGCAGTGATGACTAGAGCTCAAGAAAAGGTGCAGGAGAGAGGATATCATCAAAGTAGGCCTTATTTTCCCATAGTCATAGATAACACAACAACTTCATGTCAAAAATAGCTATTAGTCCTTTTGTGTCTCAGAAAATAACAAAGGTTCCAATCCAAAAGGACCAAATAAAGTCATTACAACTTGATCCAAGGAAGCTTTTCATACCTCAGATATTGAAAGCTACAAAAGCAGAGTTAGTATTTATTAAATCCTATGCTAAAACAGTAGAATCTGTTTCCAAAACAGTTGCTTCTTTTAACATTGTTGATGTCATGAAAAAGTATAATGTTAATATCTCAATGTGGGATGTCCTAGGTATTCTAGGACAGTAGGAGTTGTTTCCTCATGAACTTGCTAATTTGTAGATTTCTTCAAAAATAGTAGAAAAGGAAGTTCAAAAAATAGACATGGTCCTTGGAACAATGGAACAAGATCACATAAAAGAAGTTAAATGGAAAGTTCAAAAGGTCTTAAACGATCATGATATCAAGAAAGCACCACCATTTTATTTTTCTCTAATTATTGGAGAGCATCTTGTTCATAATTACATGGTTGACAACGGTGTAAGTAGCATAGCTATGCCAAAAGCAATTGCTCAAAAGTTTGGCCTGTAGTATGAGCCTAAAGAGAAGAGTGTGCTAGAGCTTGATGGGACTGCAAATAATATAGTTGGTGCCATAAAAAATCTAGAGGTAACATTACATGCTTTTCCAAATGTTTCTATTTTGTAATATGTTAATGTTGTAGATTTACCTCCTTACTTTTCTTTATGCTTATCAAGAGATTTCACAACAAAAATAGTAGGTTATCTCTCTTCATATTGGTCCTTTTTTTTCTTCACTACACGTTATGGGACCAAAGTTACTATCAATTTAGAATTGTTGGCCTTATTTTATATCAATCCTCATGCTTCTAATGCATTATCTAATTATACAACCATAGACCATTCTGATTTCGATAATACAACTCATGTTTCACCACTAGATGGTGTTTCTAATTTGTTCATGGATGAAAAGACACATGAAGAACATTCTCATGATCATTTCAAATAAGTTTAAGAACATAAATTTGGTGTGTATTTCTTGTATGATGAAAACACACCAACTCCCTCACTGTCCAAAATAGAAAATATAGTAGAACGGATTTAGAAGCTTCATTTTGATGGAGCTAGGAATAACAAAGGACAAGGAGGAGGTTTGATTCTCACTTTCCCCATAAATAAAAGGTATTTATTAGCTTTGAGTCTCCAATTTTCATGTACTTGTTATATATTTGAATATGAAGCATTAATTCATGGCTTACTTTGGGCCAGAAAGAGAGGTATTAGTATGTTACATATTTTCGGTGATTCTGAGTTGGTTATCAATCAAGTAAGAAAATTAAATGTTTGTAAGAATCCATTAATGAAGTCTTATAGACATAGAATTTCAAACTTAATAGAATATGTTGATGTTATTAATATCCATTCCATTCCAAGAACATAAAACAAGCATGCAGATAGACTTGTAGCAATTGGTGCTAGTTTTTAGGTGCTAGAAAAAATTAAAAACAATGGAATTCAGCCTCACATCAAGTTGATTGTTAGGCCTTCTATACCCATAATGATTTGAATTGGAAGATTTTTTAAAATGATGAATAGATTTGTAGATTTTTTCACCAAGAAGCTAAATTTTCTGCGGTAAATAAAGAGAAATTGCAGCACTTATATGGTTACCAGATTGTTCAATTGAAGATGATAAACTACCCAAGGTTTGGTCACATTGAAAGATATCTTCAGCACTGATGATGAGTTGAGGAAAGAGAAAACAAATATGTAAACACATGTAGACAATTATGAAGAGATATCAGTTGATGGGAAAAATTTATTTCTTGGAAAGGTATATTCCTTAGCTGAAAAGCATTCCTTTATATATCTTTGTAAAGAATTCAAGGATGTTTTTGATTGGAAATACCAAGATCTGAAAGGGTTTGATTCAATTTTGGCATAGCATACCATTGAATTACAGCCAAATTTCAAGCCAGTTAGGTAAAAACAGAGGCCTGTAAATCCCAAGATAAAACCTTTAATGAGAAAAGAGTTATCTAAGTTGATCAAATTAGGGATTATCTTTCCAGTTAAGCCTTCAAGCTAGGTAGCCAATCTTGTTCCTTTTCAGAAAAATAATAGAGAAACAATATTATCTGTGGATTTTAGAGATCTTAATAAAGCTTCACTAAAAGATCATTACCCACTGCAAAATATGGATAAGATTTTGAGAACATTTTCTAGTTCTGATAGACTATATCTATTGGACAGTTATAGTGGATACAATCAGATTCTAATATGAGAAGAAGATAGGTACAAAACAAATTTTACCACCAAGTGGGGTACTTATGCTTACAAAATAATGTCTTTTGGCCTTTCAAATGCTAGTGTAACTTTTCAATGTGCAATGGACATGGATTTTTATAGCTTATTAAATAGATGCATACTAGTTTATTTGGATGATGATACCATATTTTCAAAAAAAGATTGATGAATATCTAATACATTTAATGTAGACTTTTCAGTTATGCAGATAGTTTGGAATATCTTTGAATCCCAAAAATTCTATATTTTTTGTACATCAAGGTAAATGAATTTGTCATATTATTTCTAAACAAGGCTTAATAATTAACCCTTTCAGGATTGAGGCCATATCACAACTATCCTTACCTCATCACAAGAAGGAATTACAGATCTTTCTTGGAAAAATCAATTATGTTAGAAGATTTGTTCTAGATTTTGTAGCATTGGTTAAACCACTGATAGCTATGTTAAAGAAAGAGAAGACTTTATCTTGGACCAGCAAAAGGAGAGAATGGTTTGAAACAATTAAAATAGACATTTCTCAAGCTCCTACACTTGTAAATCTAAATTTTGATAAAGATTTTACAATGTATGCACTTGCAGGAGTTGAAACAATCTCAGCCATTTTAACTTAGGTTAATGATGAAAATATTGAGCAACAAATTGCTTTCTTTGGACAAATTTTTCATGACTAAGAAACAAGGTACTCATTTCTTGAAAAAAAAGTACTTTCAGTAGTCAGATGACAAATAATTTTAGGTACATGCTTTCAAACAACAAGATACATGTTTTGGTTTCTCATCCAAGTGTGAAAGATTTCTTGTTAAATAAATAATTGAATGAAAAGAGAGCAGGATGGATAAAAAATGTTATGGAATATGATGTTGACATTCATGTTGCAAAAATAGTAGGAAGAAAAGGTTTATGTGAAAACTTGATTGCTGATATGGAAAAACAACATGTTATAGAATCAAAAGATACAGAACAATATGCTGAAGTTATGCATTAGCAATCAGATAACATGGTACAAACAAAAAATCAACAACCTAAGCTTATTTAAGAGGTTAAGAAGTCAAGATGGATGATTGATTTCGTTAACTATCTTCAGCATGGAACTTATCTGAAAGGTATGGACAAGAAAAAAGAAAGGTATTTCAAGTTACAAGTTGTACTTATGTTTTCATTATTGGTGTGTTACTCAAAAGAGATATAAACATAATCTTGTTGCGATGTGTTGATTATGATAGAATTAAGTAATTATTATCCAAATTCCATGATGGACCTATAGGAGGTTACTTTTCAGCACATACTATAGCCTTAAAAATTATGAAAGGTGGTTACTATTGGCATAAGTATATTCAAATATTGCATTGAATGGATCAAAAGATGTAATACATGTTCTTTCTTCGTTGGAAAATAATGTTTAGCTTCACTTCCCATATAACCTATTTTAGTGGATCAACCTTTCATGTAGTGGGGTCTTGATTTTATTGGCATGATAAATCCACCTTCATCACAAGGACACAAGTGGATTTTGACAACCACATATTACTTTACATGTTGGACTAAAGCAATAACTTTGAAAGATGCTAACGAAACTTTGATAATATTATTTTATGAAGGTATAGTTTACATATTTGGTGTTTAAGAAAATATCATTTTAGATAATGCCTTGGCATTTCATGGTGCAAAGGTAAAAAATTAGGCTATCAAACATGGAATTTATTTAAGTACATCATCTAATTATTACTTACAAGGTAATGGGTTAGCTAAAAGCACTAACAAGAATCTTCTAAGGATCATCAAAAGAACACCTAAAGATAACCAGAGAGCTTGGCATCTAATGTTGAATTCAGCACTTTGGGCTGACAGAGTGACTCCTAAAAGATCAGTTAACAATTCACAGTATAAGCTTGTTTACAGAAGAGAATCAAGAATGCCTATTTTAATTTAGTTACCTGCATTAGACTTGCTACATCAGATAGAGCTACTTTAGAATGAACCATTACAGGTTCGTTATGTAGAATTGATGGAATTACAAGAGCTAAGAGATCTAGCTCATCCAAACATCGAAAAGAATCAAAACCTGATGAAAATTTTTTTTTTATAAGAAGGATAAGTTCAAAATATTCAATGAAAGGGAAATTGTGATAAAATGGGATCAAAATTGTGTGAATCCAGGAAATCGCATGAATTTTGATATAATCTGAAGTGGTCCTTACATGATTTTAGCTTGCAAAGAACACAATGCTTTTCAAATTTCAAGGCTTAATGGAGAGGAACTTCCCATTCCTATGAATGGTATGTTTCTGAAACACTATTATTGAAAATCCTATAGTGTTTTGTTAGAGTAGGATTTCCTTTTTAATAAGTGCTTCATGCACATTCCAATGTTTTTTAATTCAATAAAGTGTGTTCGTGCACATGATCTAGTTAACCAGATCCTTCCCAGTTTTAGTTCATTTTGGAAGGGTTGGACCTTCAAGAAGGTAGATTTTGATTACATATTTTTGACTCCATGCCTAATGGACAAGAGCATGAAACAAGTCTACAAGCTAGCAGGTAACTTTCCCCACAGGATCGCTAGAAATGTTGACAATTTTTGCATTCGTGCAAAATGGGAAACTCGAAACTTTGTTATGATGGATGGCATTGGTGAAGTGACCCTAAGCTAGGGGAAATTATTTTAGTTCAATATTTTTCTATTGAATTAATTAAGGAATACATGTAATTTGTAGCTATGTGTGCTGTTACAAAACATAACAGATCACATAGTCTGCAATTTCAAGATTGTCTTCAGCAAAAGAACACAAAGCCCCAAAGGATAGATGTGTAATCTTGATGAATACTAAAAATACTGAATAGATGAAGTGTAAAGTTTTATAACAACAATCATAGTTGCATATTGTAGCAATCAAAGTTCATTGCTGAAGTTACAGGTATTTTAAAGTTCTTTCCTTCATGATTAAATACATTCAATTATGTTATTGAGTTGTTAATTAATTATACATTCCATATACAAAGCTAAAATTCAGAAAGAAATACACAACTTAGTTTCAGAAATCAATTTTTTATTCATAAGGAATTTCAAATGTTCCCACATAAGCCATGGGATGTAACTAAAAAGTAAATTATAACTACTCAAGTAAGAGGTACATATGCATGAGAAAGAAATTTAAAAAGTATGAAAGAACCCATCATTGCCTTGGATTTCTTTTAATTTGGTTGATGCATTTCCAGCCCCAGATTTGCTCCATATTCATCCTCGCTTCTTAGCAATGGCACTGTACCTGAAAACAAGGAAAGGAAAGATTGTCAATCATAAGCTTAGGGTTGATCAATATTCCTATACTATCTAATTTCATGCAAGTGGATCTCCTAGCATCATGAAGTATAAGTTATAGGAGGATTAAAGGCATAACTAATAAAATTACTATTCTGTAGCAGCATGCATGACTCATTCACTCAGAAAGAAGGAGAGAGAAAAAATATGGAATAGAAGACAGGCTAAAATGCCTAATGTTTTCTAGCTAGTTTATCTAAATGTGCAGGTACAAGTAAGAATAAATAAATGTTGCATTCTATAACTTGAATAAGAAAATTACATTTGTTTCAGTTCAAACTAAAGGCTAAACTATTCACAGATATCCTTGTACTAATCAATAAAAGAAATGCAAGTTTAGTGCTGTAATTTCTAACAACTAGAATAAGAGAAATTGCAGTTGAAACAGATTGGAAAAGGGAATATGAGAAAATTTTGACAGCTCTTCACCATGTAAAATGGACATTTAACATCTTTTCATCATTTTATTTCACAACTAATACATGCTTGAAAGCTATAGATAAATCAAACAGTATACAGAAAGGAGAAAATACATTGTATAGTCAAAGCTATAGATTGAGATAAATACACGTTACTTCATGATAAAAACAATTTCAATTGTAGTATAACTAAGGATGCAAAGGGTGATTCATAATTAAGAGATACAATATAAAATGTAACCATCTCAGTATACAGTTACAAATTCAACTTCAGAGTTAAAGAGTAGAAATGTAACTACAAGTTACAAAGGATCAATCCAAAAAGTGAACTAAAGAGAGAGCTATATAAGAGGTGCTAGATACCATATTTTAGAAAGGTACCAATATTCAATAAAAATTAATCCTTAGTTTCTCATTCCAAAGGTTAGTAAAAGAATGCAGAGTTCCAGGCAAGCCATTTTTAGTTACAGATTTTATCAAAAATCAAGCTAACTATTTCCAAAGAACAGAATGTTTTTTAGAAAGCATGACAAATGAAACAGCTGATCAAGTACATTGGAATCAGGAAGGGTTGTAGAAGGTTCTGAAAGTACAAATCCTTTGTAATATAAATGGGGTGAAAATATTCATGTTTCAGAACAAATCAAGTGATAACCACCAATGACATGAATATGGAGAAAATAAAATACCTATTATAGTTCAACTAACTGGATTCCAAAATGAAACAATTATCAATTTGAAATATTCATTAGACCATCCAAAGAAATACAACCTACTTTAGGATAGAAGGATTGATCATGAAACCCACATAGTCAATCATCAATCAAGAAGAGTCCTCACTACATATTTTTCTTAGAAAACTACAGGTTACAAAAGTCCTTATGCATCAAAGGTGGACAAGATGAAAGTTTCAGATCATCAAGTCCTATGTTACTAATGCATCAAATTCTCAATACCAATATAAAAGGATCATCAATCAAGCTTGCAGATGAAAATGTAACATTATATTTTTCAAAGAATGCAAGTTTCAGAAGTATAGTTTTGAAATAAGAGAGTAGATCATTGATTACAAACAAAGTAAAAATTGTTTTTAGTATTGTTTGAGTCCTAAACCTTGCAAATATCTATTATTGACATATTATAGATGCATCTACAAGAAAATAAAATTTACTTCATAGATTTCAAAACAAGTGAAAGAAAGTGATACAAAATCCTAACTTGAGAAGTTTTCAAGAAATTTCAAGATTCACTTCTAAAGTAAACCAGAATTTCCTGAACTCAAAGTCCTTGTATTGTTCTTACAGGAATAGAAAATTCATTTTTTCCTTTCTCATCACAATTAAGGAATTGATTTGAAGCATGAAAGAACAAGAATAACAAAGGTAAGACAATTTCATCTCTCAATGGAAATAGAGATTGTGAACAAAAATTATAACCATTTATTTTATAAGGAAGATTCACAATAGTAAGTGAAGGGAAAGCCACTGTACATACCCAAAATTGTAGGGTACTACTCCATCAGAACAACGTTACACATGCCCCAATGCTGATACAGGTCTCCTCGCAAGGTGTTCGGGATCCAGAAAATCTCTCCAAGTATGTGTTAACATCCCGCATGTCATGCTTAGCCTCCACGTGCTTTGTTTTTCTCTTTTCCCCTCTTTTCCTTTATGTTTTGGTCTTAAATGATGAAACCGCCACCCAGGTAGGGTGGTGGTCCTTCACGCGTTTTTCCAGAACATTCCTTTTATCACGACTTGTGTAAATTTCAATGTTTACCAGCTTTTTTCACCGCCTTTGCTCATATTTATGATTTTGGCTCCCTGCAATAGTGTTTTTCCATTGTTTATTGTAAAGGAGTTCAATTTGGATTTCACCTTTGGGTAAATGGGAATTCTATAAATAGCTAGTTTGTGCTAAAGCAAATGGCCCCTCAAAAATTACCTCTCATCTTCTCATTTCAGAATTTTAGTCTTTCAGTTCTTGCTTAGGAATTGTATTAGTTTTATTCATTGCATGCATAGTTAGTGTTTTTTTACTGTTTAGAAGCCACATAATCTTCTTGTGCTAGTGTTGGTACTATTTCATAGAATCAATTGAGATAGGACAGTTTCATTTTTAGTATGAAGCCATTAGAGTTATAGGTTTTTTTTGTCAAGGAGGATAGTTTCAGGTTCTGAATGTTTTGTGTTGAATGACTCGTAATAAATCCTGCTAGTAATTGCATAAGCCAATCTCTGTTCTCTTGCGTCTATCCCTCTCCTACTCGCATTGTATTCATTCTGTACCCAAAGCTACCATTGTTCCAATACCTACTTCTTTTGATGCTAGAATTACACGCTTTTCTGGATTCACGTGAGCACAAAGGAATGAGGAGATCACACTGAGGGGAGAAAGCCACACACAATCGGATTCACCACTGTTATGCAAAATCCAATTTCAAGCTATCAAAGTTCTAGTTAAAACATATCAAATAGAGTAGTGAATCATTTCATTTCAGTTAATGTCACTTTCAATATTACCGAGGAAGTTTTGGGGATTGATAGTATTGAAAAACTATGATTCATTCCTCACTCCTGAGCTAAGATCGGGGTCTTTCAAATAGATTAGATCAGTTATCTGGTTATTTAGAATAGATTTACAACTGCATAGGAAAGTAGCTATACTCGGCTACTTTGTTTGTTTTGAATTCTGTCATTAGATTAGTTGTCACTTTCTAGGATATATTATATAATTTCTCTTTCAATTTTGTTCAATAGTTCATCAAAAATACAAAAATAGAGAATTTAGATATATGCTGTAGATATACTTTCCATAATTAGTTTACTTTTTTAGTTAAATCTATATTATTTATTTTGTATGACAATCACGGGACCTAGGGAGCCCAGAGAATATGTATTCGAACAAATCGTGCCTCAACCCAATCTTGTTTCAGCAATAACTGACATAGATCAAAATCTCAGAATTCAGGTCTTTCAAGCAACAACAGACCTACAAGAAATCAACGCACAACTTAGAGGACTAAACATAGAAGACAACAAAGCACATACATTTTGGTCAAACCAGACAAACTACTGATTACCCTAGATAAATATCTACATGACTGTAGAAGGCCTTGAAAGAGAGTAAACGTTTGGTTGTGATCCTTTACTACCACAGCCAGACGCAAGAGACATTCTCACTAACATAGACACTAGCTTAAGAATTCAAGTTACCAGAATGCCTGTAAGGTACTCTAAGAAGATCTCACAACTTTTAGCTCTGAATATAGAGGCTAAAAAGGCATACGACTACTGGATATTAGGGATTAGGGATTCATTTTGTGCATGACCATAGGAGGTCCACCATGACCATGAACTTAATGTTGTGATCCACAGGTCCCACAATCCAACGAGCCCACAGGACAATTAGATGTTGATACTGGTTTACGCACATTAGTATTTATATCATATCCACTTCTAGCAACTATTATCACATAGTTATCCTTGTTAGATATAGCAGCTAACGAAGCTGAAGATTTCTAGACTAGACCAGAGAACTGCCCATAGAATCTACTATATATCCATCATCAATATTATGACCCTGTCTGAAGACATACATGAAAAAATCCCAGGTAATTTTCCATGTATCCCACAACCCAAAGATCGAATCACGCCAGAGCTTGATATTGATTGGAGCCTTCGATCAATCATCCTCGCCAACCGATCTATCATGCCAGTTCAGGTTAGTAGGGCCTTCTTTTCTTTAAATTCGTGGGTTCCATTAGTGCACATCGAAGATATAAGATTTCCTAACTAGTTTTTCTGTACCCCATGTGTATTCCATCCCCACCGGGTGTCTCGGCACGACCTCGGGAGGTCGGGTGCAAGGAAGAGTTACTTGTAGATTCCCACGCTCACTTGTCACTTTTACATTGTACAAAATTTGTGAACCCAATGTGAACGAAATAGTTCTTCCTCTTTTAGTTTTCATTTCTTTTATCCACCTTCGCTCTTTCCCATTATTCTATGAGGTATTCATATACCCCCCGAATATGTCGAGAATTTCTACATATGGCAGACCTCTCCTAATTCTTGAGGCATACTATGATCAACTGAATAGACAGTCATCACCCTTGCTCTCAACATGGGCTGACAACTATTCAACTAACCGATTGTCAACAAAAACTTCTCCTCAAAGGACTAGATATAGTTCTTCTTTCCAAATAAAGGAGTTGAATCAGCTCACTCAAATGCAGTAACTAGAGCCTTCAGGCTCGAACAACATGACGCTCACTGGAGAATCTATTTCATCTCTGCAGGTGTTTCTTAGACCAAAAATCGGTAGACAATCAGATCGATATGTGTTTTTAGATGATGAAAATTTAGTGTGTTATGCTATTAGTGAACAATGCTCTCAGATTATGTACCCACCTATAGGAAGTTTAAAAACACAACCTGAAGTCTCTTTTCAAGAAAGCACCTCCATGCCACTACCTATAGGAAATGCCCTCGGTGAAACTTGGCAGGGCAACAATTAGTTCATAGCAGGGTACCATATGCCTATACAACCATAGGATATATAGCAAATGCCACAAAGGCTAAACACTGTGACTTCACCAAATGAATTCATCTAAACTTTAGTAGAAAAAGTTAGAGGGTTAGAACTTACTCAAACAAGTCAAAATTCTCAATTCATGCAGGTAGGAAATTCCAATCCTCCACATCATCCTAGCCAAGTAGACCTCCTCACAAGAATAGGCACATTGGGCATGCCTCCTCAATATTCACAACAAGCACTAACTAGAACCACATTCTCAAACACCACTCTAGTGGGAATATGATACCTCTCGGTTTAGTACAAAACAATCCATTTCTAGGAAATACTCCTCCATACTTAAATATGTATTCCAAATCACTGTAGGGAGATATGTTCTCTTCTTCTGGCATATTCACTCAACCACAGGGATTTACTTATGTCCCTGCAAATGTATACACTACACCATATCAACAACCCATTCCACCTCCACCCCCTCAGCAGATGTCACCGATGGTCGAAACCTATGTGATAGGAACTTATTCAGATTATTTGAAAGAGCCCTTAGAATTCACTATACGAAGCATCATGCTTCCAATACCTCTTCCTGATTTTCCCAAATACAAAGGGGAGCGAGACTTGAATACACATATCAAGGCTTACGCCACAGCCATTCGAGAATTACTCCCTTGGGATGGAGTTGTTGCTAAAGTATTTCCCAAAACCTTAGAGGGTATCACCCTCGATTGGTATTACAGAATACCTAAAGCCTCAATACATTTGTTTAAACAACTCGTTTCAAAGTTCATCAAGGCATTCGACATGAATAAATTGTTGAGAACAGGAATCAGGGAATTATTGCATATTAAATAAGAACACAATGAATTTGTTTCTCATTTTATCCAAAGATGGTGTACAGTCCTCTATTCTTTAGCAAGCACTCCAAACATGGACTGATGGAACTATGTGATTTATTCCTTCATTCTCTCAGTAGAGAGGTAAAGGAAAAATTCCAAAAGTTCCCACTAAGAACTTATGATGAGGTGCTCGAGAGCGCCCTCCGAATAGATCAAGCTGCAATAGATAGTAGTCGCAAGACGTATGGAACAAATGGGAGGTTAATCATCCCCAACCAAAACACTACGACTTATCCTACTACCACAAACGTCAATCAAGGACCTAAAATCCTTAACAAAAATTGCGGCATAACAATAGATGGAGTAACTGACCAAGCAAAAAAGGAAAATGTTGTAAATGCTCCACTGTCAGTTAACAATCAACGAAACAACAATTTTACCCCGGCAATCAACTCAGTAGATTTTAATCATCCACAACAACAACAAAAAAGGAATATCCAGACATAGGGTCCAGGTCAAAATTCAAATGGATATCAAAAGTAAAAGCAAAACCAAATACAACAAACGTAAAGCATGAATCCTAATAATCAATGGTTTAATAAGAGTTTTGGACCGTAACACATGCCAAACAAACAACCTAGGAATTAAAATCCCAAATCGTATTGTGGTTTCCATAAAATTCGAGGCCATGACACTAGGACATTCCTTGATTACAATAAATTCATACAACGTCTGCCAGAAGAACAAAGACAACTTTTCATAGATATGTTCTTAGTAGATCCTGCATCACCTGCGCCAAATACTTTCATAGGAGCAGTCTCCCCTGAAAATGCTCCCCTTAATATCCTCAATGATCCACTCCCAAATCACGATAAATTAAATCCAAAAGGGATGAACAAGGGTGCAATAACATGAAATAATGATCATGAGGCCTCGACTTCGCTAAATCCGCTTGTCGCACTGTAATTAGGAAATCAGCTATGACCCAAGATAGTTATTTTACTAGAGTTATACACTGAGCTACACATGGAAGCCGTAACAAGGACACGATAGTATTCCTCTCAACCAAATCCAAGTTACCCGCTAGAGACAGATAACGTTCAACAACCATTAGTAAAACCCGTATGTGCCTATGATTTAATTAATGACCTAACAAAGACCTTCTCCCACATCTCCTTTTTGGAATTTTTGAAGAATTATCCTACCTATAGCGCTTCTCTTTTAGAAGCATTAGGTTTAGGTCATTTAATTAACATCACTCCACCTCCCGAGACATAGGTAAACCATATAGACTTTGATATCCACCCTCCGGGGCAGCCAGATAGGGATACCGAGTTTATATTCGACATAAGCAAAACACCAACAGGCACTGAGATGACACGTAGAGGTGATCCAACCTTACATTTACAAATGTGGGTTTATAAAAATTATGTTAAATGTGCAATGGTTGACGATGGGGCGGCAGTTAACATAGTCCCCTTATCTTTCCTTCAAAAGCTAGGTTATGGAGAAATAAATTGTTCCACAACTTAGAATACGCTAAGAGGCTATGATAGCCTTAAAGCCACTTCAATTGGAACTATAATACTACCAGTCACCTTAGAACCCAAAACAATCCTCACTGATTTTTATATTATAGATCAAGAAACCAACTATAATATGATTCTCAGCCAACCATGGATACACCGTATGAAGGCAATCGCTTCTACGTTATTTCAAGAAATAAGATTCTTATACTTAGGAAACATATTCATGGAAAAAGGTGATCCAAAACCATTCGATATACATCTAGCAGACCTAAAGAAAAGGCCAGGTGTTCACTCTGAGTTTAAACTCCCAACAAACCAACTTAACAAGCTAACCGACTCAAAACGGAAGAAAAGTTGGTACCTACAATGGAGTTAGAAGTTATGAACCTAATCAATAATATCCCAGCCCTCAAGGATGAGGCTAACGTTGTAGAAATGGTATCATTAGGAACCACTGCAAAAATTGTCAAATTGCTAGAACAAGATCTACCAATGTTCCTGCCATTTGATTTTGTATGTATGGGATGTACCCTAGGAGTTGGTTCTCTTCCAGTAGAGGAACTCTGCATGGTAGAAGTAACTGAAGTAGAAGAAGTGGACGTAGCAAATGTCCCAACATCCATCTTCCCAAGAAAATATTGGAATCTCCATTTCAATGGAGCTAGATGTCTTTATGGGGCTGGGGCAGGTGTGATCTTTACTTCTCCCGAGGGAAAGATATTACCATTCACCTTTAAACTAAATTTCAAATGTACAAACAATGACACTGAATATGAAGCCCTCCTCCTTGGCCTCATCATAGCTAAGAGGATCATTGTTAATGACATCAGGGTGTTAGGAGACTCTCAATTAGTAGCAAACCAAGTCTCTGAGGTGTATGAGACTACAGCTAAACATTTACAGCTCTACAAAACAAAAATATTAGATTTGAGCAAAGGATTTAACTTCATATCAATTGAAACAATCCCGCGAGAACAAAACCTTCTCACAGCGTGAATAGTAACCTTAGCATCACGCTTCATTCCAAACAGTGAGTTAGAGGACACCTGTTTCATGGTATCCCTTCGTACTGAACTATTAGTAAAGAAAATGTCAAACCTTATTTTAAAAAAAATCACTGAGAATACATATACTATCTTAGGTAATGTTTATAGTGATAGAGCCACTCTTCATTACTTAAATGCCTATGTAAAGTTACATCTCACCCATCATGTGGTTGATTTTTCCTTAATCCCACATTCGTCTTCTTACTTTGGAAATCCCATGATAGAGCTTCCCACACAAAATGAGCTCGACATATACATGGTAGAGAATGGAGAAGATTTGGAACTACCTCCAACCCTGCATGAGTTTGAAGAAGGTAACGCTTCTTTAATTGAAGAAACAATTGATTTTAACATTGGAATGGAGGAAGAACCAAAGATCTTAAAACTAGGATCTTCACTAACTCCTGAAGAGATAGAAATACACACTCAAATCCTCAGAGAACATCAAAAGGATTTTTCATTTAATTATAAAGAAATGATGGGAATTGAACCACATATCACGGCACATAACCTCATCACTAAACCAGATGCAAATCCAATTAAACAAAAATCGAGACCAATGAAACCCAAGGTAGCTCTCATAGTGAAGGAAGAAGTAATAAAAATCCTCCAAGTAGGGTTTATCAAACCTGTCAATTACTCTCAATGGGTATATAATATCGTTCATATTCTTAAAAGGAATGTGAAGATACACATCTGCATAGACTTCTGAGACATTTGACAAAGCATGCCCCAAGGACGACTTCATGTTACCATCCATTAACGTCATTGTTGATGTAATAACTATATTTGAGCTTTTGTCTCTCATGGATGGGTTCTCGAGATACAATCAAATCAGAATATCCAAACAAGACAAAGCCAAAACCACGTTTATAACTCCTTAGGGAACTTATTGCTACACTGTTATGCCATTCGGCCTCAAGAATTTTGGCGCTACATACCAACGGGTAATGACATACATATTTCATGATCTTATTCATAAAATCATGGAATCCTATGTAGATGACTTGTTGGCCAAGGCCAAGAAGCAATGTGATCACCCGGAAGTGCTCTGCATCATTCTTTCACGTTTGATTGAATACGGAGTCACACTAAATCCATAAAAATGTGTATTTGGTGTGATAGGAGGGAAAATCCTTGGTTACATTATATCATCACGAGGGATCAATGTAGATCCAACAAAAATCTGGGCTGTTCTTGAAATGATCCCACCATCAGACTACTCTGGCATTAGATCATTTCTTGGAAAGCTCAGTTCAATCCGGAGATTCATTCCGGACTTAAGTTTTACTATACATCCAATCAATAATTTATTGAAAAAGGATTGCTGCATTATTTGGACAAAGGAATGCCATGAGGCCTTCGAAGCAGTTAAACGCTTCTTGTTGTCTCCTTCCACGTTAATGCCACCTAGACCAGACCATGATTTGATCTTATATTCATGAGCTACGGGTGTCTCACTAGCCTGCATGTTGGCTCAAGAAGACAACGATAAGGGAGAATGTGTGATCTATTTTATTATCTGAACGTTGCTCGACTATGAAACACGTTATATGTAAGCAGAACGAGAATGCCTTGCCATAGTCTTTGCAACCAAACGCTTAAGACATTACATGCTAAACCAAGAAACAAGGGTCATTGTAAAAATAGACCATTTACGAACTTTCCTCATGCAAGGGTCCTTGTCTAAAAAGGCTGGACACTTTATAACCTTAATGAGTGAATTCAAATTAACTTTTGTAAATCAGAAGTCCGTTAAGGGACAAATCATTGTAGATTGGTTAGCCGACAACCCGTTAGATGGAGGCGATCTAGTAGATCTACATTTCCCCGATGAATGCATATACTACATTAAAACCAGACCTCCTATCTTTGAATGTCCTTAGTATACTGATATTGTTAATTATATGATGGACCATGCATATCCAGAAGGTGCCACACTGTAATAAGGAAGGCGGTTACACATTATCATAGCTAAATACGTTATTATGGAACAAGTTCTCTATCGTAAGGCTTTCAATGGAATGCTCTTAAGGTGTGTTGACACAGAAGAATCCAAGAAGATTATCTACGAATCTCACAGTGGAATATGTGGCAGCCATTTTAGAGGTCATGCCATTGCCCAAAAAATACATTGGATGGGCTATTTCTGGCCCACTCTAGAACACGACGTAGTAGAGTTTGTACGCAAGTGTCATAAATGCCAAGAATTTTCCCATGAGATTCACATGCCGGCACAAGCTCTACAACCAATCGCAACTCCATGGCCCTTTTCTACATGGGGCCTAGATTTGATAGGGAAATTCTCTCCCTCATCTATAGATGGCCATAACTTCATAATCACAACCATCGAGTATTTTACCAAATGGGTAGAGGCTATGCCTCTTACCACTGTACCAGGTGCTGTGATCACCAAGTTCATTTTGAACCAGATAATTTATAGGTATGGTGTCCCACAAATCATTATCTCTGATAATGGTACGTCCTTTAAAAATGACAAGGTCTGTGAGCTATGTAGTAAATTTAAAATAAACCGTCATACAACCTCCCTGTATTACCCTCAAGCTAATGGGTAGGCTGAAGCAACAAACAATACGTTGAAAGCTATTCTCCTCAAAATGGTAAAAGAAAACAAACGAGATTGGAATTTAAAGTTATATCCAGCCTTGTGGGCCCACCGAACCTTAATAAGAACACCAACAGGAGTAACTCCTTTCTCATTGGTATTCAAAGAAGAAGCAGTTCTCCCACTTGAAGTTGAAATACCCAGTCTCTACATCTCACTACAAGGGATTTTGGATGAAGAAACTTATAGAGAAGCACGTCTCTTCCAACTATAAAGCCTAGATGAGGCCAGATTAGATGTTGAACAACGACATAGGGTTTATGTTGACTGTATGTGCTACCAGTATGACCAAAAGGTCTATGAACGAGAAATATATGAAGCAGATCTAGTTCTAAGACTAGACAGCCGAATCGAATAAGAAGACTGGTGAAGGAAGGAAATTCCATCCCAAATGGTTGGGCCCATACTGAGTCATGAAATATTATGGAAATGGTGCATATCTCTTGTGCACACTAGAAGGTGAGGAATTTGGTGAAACTGTCAATTCCTTACACCTTAAACGGTTTTACAAATGAAGCATCAGCACTATTTATATAAATATATCTACATTACATATTCATTTAGATAGGTTCATTTTGTTCACTCGTTTCATAAAATTTGGTGATCAAGGAACTTATTCTTAAGAAATTCATTACAAACTTCTAATGATATTAGCAGAATCATTCAAATCATACTTCTTCATTTTCATAACATCATCAACTGTTTCAAAATCATGTCATCAATTAAAGCTAGTTATGACAAAGTCTTAACAGTATCCATGCCAAGGCTTGCATGCTTGTTCTCACTTTTGGTTTCTTCCTAGGGTAGATGTCTTGCCTATGGTTTGTTCTAGAAGCTTCATAGTGTCACATCTATCCCGTATATAGATCTCTTTGGAAATAAGAACATACTAACATTTTGCTCAAATAAATAATTCAAATGTAGATCAAAGAAAAAAAAATTATTTTTACACATTTCCTTTCCCTACCAACCTTCGGTGATGAGATTGCATCTCTTACTAGTCACATAGGGTTGGGAAAGGATGGGAATGCCCTTACTCACCTGTGCCTTATCCATGGTGATAAGCCCATGATTCTTACTGGTAACATGGGGCAAGGTGTGGGGGGTCCTCTTGATAGTAACGTTAAAGGTCATAAGCTGATAGTTAAAATAAACCTTTGAAATCTTGAGTCAAAAACAAGTGAATCAGATGTCCAAAATTCCAAGAGAGTCCAAAACTCTGAAAACCAGATTTTTTCAACCATGTGGCCATCTACGGATCTAAGTCTAGATAAACCACAAAGCAAGTTACATTCTAAACTATGAAGTCACTTGATTAGAATAGGTTTGTAGCATCCTAATTTTGTTCCATCAAATCTTTGTCTATCTCTCATCACTACCATTCAACAAATTTCATAACTTGTGCCCTTTCTAGCTCTCGGTGGTGAGCCCTGGCATCTTACTAGTTGTGTGGAGTTAGGATTGGGGCAAGTTCATCTACTCATCATGCCAGTTCATCATCACATTTTGTCAAAACAATATGAAGTACCGGAAAATTTCTTATAGAAACTAAAAGTTCAAGATCACATTGTGTCTGCATTATCATATATCAGCATCATGAAATACAAAAAGGAAGAAAGCATTTGTGTCATTTGTTCTCCATTACATACATTCTAAAAGGCATATAAAAACAACATTATAATTTACATGTCGAAACAAATCACAAAATCCTACACACCAAGAGTCTGATCCAAGGAGAAGTATATATATATATATAATGAAGTTTTATATACAATTCCATCATGCGCTGGGCATGGTCAAAACACTCAATGAGCTCGGGAAATACAAAATAAATCATATAAAAAATCTAAGAGCCACTACAAAAAGAGCCAAGTGTCCTCTCAACCCCTATGAGATCCCTCTGAAGGTGCACGACCACATCTAGGACTCCAGCTACGCCGGCGCTCTGAATGCACTTAGGGCTCACGATCCCGAGGAGTAGCTGTATCCTCGCTATGAGAGAAACTCCTCATCAGGAACTCCGTTGTCCTATACCCGGCCAACTCGGTACGGAGGGTAATCACCATCTTGGCCACATGCTAGATAGGGGTAAAAATGTTGGTATGCCTACCGGCTGCCGAAGGCTCCCCTGCATCCCCAAATATCTCAACGTGAGTCCTCTCCATGGGGATCATCAGGGTATCAGTACATACCTGGTGAATCAGGTCTCGCCACTCATCAACAGTCTCTGTAAGCAAAGGAGAAAACAAATTAGAGATAATCAAAAGATAAAAAATAAAATGAACAAGAGGAGAGATAACAACTAAGGCAATCCTAACTAGAAACAAACATTAAAAGAAGAGTAATAACTCACTCAGATCTTCGGGCCTCCAAGAGGGACCCCTAGGATCAGTGCCTGCCACAGATGCCGCCACCAACTAATGTGCTCCTCCCATGTCTAGAGCAACATAGTGTCCTGCTACAGACTCATCCTCCCTGCCTAGGTCCTGAGAGGGTGGTTCCTCTGAGACTAGAGTCGCCCTCTCCACACTCTGTTCTGCCCTCTTAGCCTATATGATCTACTGAGTTTCATGCCACTCAGGATTTCTGTCCTCCTCTCCACCTGGCTCACTAACCTCCATATCCTCAGTCTTCTCCTCTGTCCCTCCCCCTATGAACTCCTTAGACTCGTAGTATATGTCAACGGGGTCGTCACTGCTATGGGCAGGACCGGCGGTAATCTGAAGTAAGGGTGCCTAAGGAGCACCGGCTCTCCCTTGAGCACATACCACCCACCTAGATGTAATAGGGACACTAGGAGTAACAATAGTCCAAGCCCAGCCTCTAGAGCCTCCCCTAGCCTCCCAAACTGATCTGAATACTGGCACCACTTGGTGAAGCATAACAGCATAAGAAAGGCCAAACTGCTGAGGCACTCGGTCAAAGGAGTGTGTCTCCACCTTCCCCATCCTATCCACAAGCTACCCTGTAGTAGAACATGAAATAAAAGTGAGGGTATCCTCACCCCACAACCCTACCATGGCCTGACTAAGGTGTGGCCTCCATATCATCAATAGTCACGGAAGCAACTAGCTGGTGGGGTGCACTAAGCACCGACATATTTGTCCCTCTAGTTGCCCTCACATCTCCGCGGATCCGCCACCTCTACACCTCTCCCATAAGGGATGATACGCTCATAGACCCAACTCATAACTAGGGTCAGATGGCTCAAGGACTGTCCCTACAAGTGGACCACCCTATATAGGTCATGATAGGTGGTCCCAAGTATATCAGCTCCCCAGGCATAAATCCGGCCATGTGCCTCAATCTGTGTGATAATAGGGGACTAGCAATAAATTAAAGTGTCTCCTTCGTTGTCCCCGATCAATCTCAAGGAAAGGATCCCCATAATGTCCTGCTGAATCAAAGTGATAGGAAAGCTAGGAATGGAACGAACCCTCACCCCCTTCTTCAAACTAGTGGAGATAACTGCGTGTCCCATGTATGTAGCCCACTGAACTATCTGAGCCCGTGATCCCACTATATCAAGTGTAAGCCGTCTCCCGAATGATCAGGGACTCCCAATATGCGGTAGACATCCTCCAAGGTGATAGTCCACTCACCCCTGACTCCTGGAAATCGGAAAGTGTTCCAATTAGTATCCCAATACGAAAACAGGTAACAAAGTATGTGACTAGTAGGTGCAACATGCGGGACCCATGATATACGCAATATGTTGTCCCTCTGAAGAGTATCCTGCTCATCCTAAGAAAGTTCATCCAACACTGCTGGAAGCCAGTCACACACTCTCTCTCGACTCCATCTAATATATTCCTCCTTCTGCATACACACGAAAAACATGCAAAACATAGTAAGTTAGTATTCAAATTATATTGGAAAAATCATTAAAACAGGTAAGAACGCTAGAAATGAAAAAACAAATTCAAACAAGTGTTATTTTGGCATTCTATAAAGGACCGCCACCCTGAACAGGGCAGCAGTTCCGTAACTGCCATCCTGATCAGGGCGGCGGTCGTGTAACTGCCACCCTACTCAGGGCAGCGGTTGTGTCCTGAATTTTCAAATGGGTCACGTGCCCTAAAAATGCCTAAGAACACAAAAACAAGACTATTTTGACTAAAAAAATCCTACCCATTAGGCGCCCCCCTAAATAACCCTATTAACATTGAAGTTTTCAAAAATAATCCCCCCATGACAAAGATTTCATCATTTTAACATTTTAGGAGTAAAAACATTAAATCAAGAAGAACTAACCTATGATCTCGCGGGTCGATGTTCTGCTCACGGAGGCATGATCACTATCTCGTCACGAATGTTTTGACTATACACTCATCAAAAACTATCACCCTGGGTCCCAGAGGTCAAAATCAATCAAATCAACACGTGCAAAATGAATAGGAAAATGGGCCCATTTTTACATATATAACATCTTGACTCATTTTGAATGCCCTTTTCCCAAGTTTGGAGCACCGACGGAGGTAAGTACTTATCCCCACGCAGATGGTAAGTCCTCATTTCATATTATTTTAGTGTTTATTTTTCGATTTATTTTATCTATCTGCACTTGAGTCCTCTTTTCATTTTGCAGGTAGCGGGAATTTTAGAGGGTGTCATTTCAACATGCGGATGTGTCAGGTATAATTTCTAACTTCCCATTTTAGGACCACCATACTCAGACCCATCGTTTTACTCCTTTTCATGGCTAAAATGCTTCTCTGAGGGGGTAATTTGTACGTACCCAAAATTATAGGGTATTGCTCCATTGGAACAACATTACACGTGCCCCAATGATGATACAGGTCTCCTCGCAAGGTGTTCGTGATCTGGAAAAGCTCTCCAAGTATGTGTTAACATCCCACATGTGCCGCTTAGCCTCCACATGCTTTATTTTGCTCTTTTTTCCTCTTTTCCTTTACGTTTTGGTCTTCATTGAAGAAACCACCACCCTACCTAGGCGACCATCTTGTTACTGCCGCCCAGGCAGGGCATCAGTCTTGTAACAACCACCCTACTTAGGGCAGCGGTCTTTCACGCGTTTTTCTAGAATGTTCCTTTTATCGCGACTCGTGTAAATTTCAACGTTTACTAACTTTTTTCACCACCTTTGCTCATATTTATGATTTTGGATCCTTGGAATAGTATTTTTCCATTGTTTATTGTAAAGGAGTTCAATTTGGATTTCACCTTTGGGTAAATGGGAATTCTATAAATAGCTGGTTTATGCTCAAGCAAATGGACCCTCAAAAATTGCTTCTCATCTTCTCATTTCAGAATTTTAGACTTTTAGTTCTTGCTTAGGAATCGTATTAGTTTTATTCATTGCATGCATAGTTAGTGTTGTTTTACTGTTTAGAAGCCATATGATCTTCTTTTTCTAGTGTTGGTACTATTTCATACAATCAATTGAGATAGGATAGATTCATTTTCAGTTTGAAGCCATTAGAGTTGCAGGTTTTGTTCATCAAGGAGGATAGTTTTAGGTTCTGAATGTTTTGTGATGAATGACTCGCAATAAATCCTTCTAGGAATTGCATAAGCCAAGCTCTGTTCTCTTGCACTATCCCTCTCCTACTTGCATTGTATTCAATTCTGTACCTAAAGCTTCCATTATTCCAATACCCCACTTCTTTTGATGCTAGAATTACATGCTTTTTTGGATTCACGTGAGCATGAAGGAATGAGGAGATCACACTGAGGGGAGAAAGCCACACACAATCGTATTCACCACTGTTATGCAAAATCCAAGTTCAAGCTATCAAAGTTCTAGTTAAAACATATCAAATAGAGTAGTGAATCATTTCATTTCAGTTAATCTCACTTTCGATATTACCGAGGAAGTTGTGGGGATTGATAGTATCTAAAAAACTATGATTCATTCCTCACTCCTGAGCTAAGCTCGGGGTATTTCAAATAGATTAGATCAGTTATCTGGTTATTTAGAATAGATTTACAACTACACAGGAAAGTATCTATGCTCGGCTACTTTGTTTGTTTTGAATTCTGTCATTAGATTAGTTGTCACTTTCTAAGATATATTATATAATTTCTCTTTCAATTTTGTTCAATAGTTCATCAAAAATACAAAAATAGAGAATTTAGATATATGTTGTAGATATACTTTCCATAATTAGTTTACTTTGATTTAGTTAAATCTATATTATTTCTTTTGTATGACAATCACAGGACCTAGGGAGCCCATAGAATATGTATTCAAACCAATCATGCCACAACCCAATCTTGTTGCAGCAATAACTACAGAATTTAGGGCTTCCAAGCAACAACAAACCTGCAAGAAATTAGCACACAACTAAGAGGACTAAACATAGAATACGACAGAGCGCATATGTTATGGTCAAACCAGCCAAACTATAGATTACCCTAGATAAATATCCACATGAATGTAGAAGGCCTTGAAAGAGAGAAAACATTTGTTTGTTATCCTTTGGTACCATAGCCAGATGTAGGAGACATTCTCACTGACATCGACACTAGCCTAAGAATTCAAGTTGCCAGAACGCTTGTAAGGTACTCTGAGAAGATCTCACAACTTTTAGTTTTGAATATAGAGGCCAAAAACGCATACAACTACTAGATATTAGGGATTAGGGATTCATTCTGCGCATGACCATAGGAGGTCCACAATGACCACGAACTTACGGTTGTGATGCACAGGTCCCGCAATCCAACGAGCCCACAAGAAAATCAGACATTGATACCGGTTTACGCACATTAGTATTTAGATCGTCTCCACTTCTACTAACTATTATCACACAGTTATCCTTGTTAGATATAACAGCTAATGAAGCTAAAGATTTCTATATTAGACAAGAGAACTTCCCATAGAATCCACTATATATCCATCATCCATCTTATGACCCTGTCTAGAGACATACACGAAACAATCCCAACTCATTTTCCACATATCCCATAACCCATAGATCGAATCACGCCAGAGCTCAATATTGATTGGAGCCTTTGAGCAGTCATCCTTACCAACTAATCTATCACGCCAGTTCAGGTTGGTGAGGGCCTTGTTTGCTTTAGATTCATGGGTTTCATTAGTGCGCATTGAAGATATAATATTTCCTAACTAGTTATTCTTATACCCCAAGCATATTCCATCCCCACTAGCTGTATCGGCACGACCTCAGGAGGTCAGGTGTGAGGAAGAGTTACTTGCAGATTCCCATACTCACTTGTCACTTTTCCATCGTACAACCACATCTTGTCCATAGGTGACAATGCAGATCACCATAAGTGCTTAAAACTAAAAATGTTGTTGGGTTTTCATGATGCAACACGGTATGATGTAAAATGGTGAAAATCAAAGGTCAATTCCAGGTGTATATAGAAAAATGTGACTGTAGTTATTTCATAGGAATGAAACCCTCAAATGGATCATTTTTAGAAAGAACCCGAGGGAGCTCGAAATGAGAAAACTGAGTGGCCAAAGATGAAATTAAGAGATCTTGAGAACCCACCAAAATAGCTGAGAAAAGTTGCAATGGAATGAGCTTCATGGGATCAAAATAGTAAACCCAAATATGTCTTCTGAGTAAAAAAATATAGATCATAACTTTGAGTTCAGCAAAATGAGGAGATACAAAAGAACAATACTACCGAAACATCAAAAACTTACCAGTTTTGCAAAGGATTTGAATTAATATTTACAAGAAAGACAATCAAACCTAGAATTGTGCAGCTTCTCCTCAATTGAGGTAGATTAAAATGGAAAGAACAATGAAATAGACAAAGCTGAATGCAAAATCTTAATGAGAACAAACCAAGTATAAATTATTTAGTATCGAGAGGGTTTTTAGTCATAATATTTACAAAGAAGAGTTAAATAAACACACAAAATATCAAACAAGTAAGATATCTCAAAACCTCGCAAAATGGTTCACGAATCACTCTCAACATCTTCAACACAAATATCAAATTGTTTTCAGAGCAGTAAGCCCTATAAAAATATATAAGCCAAGTTGTAAAGAATGAGTAAAAGTATGCACGATATAGATACATGTCGAAATAAGCTCATGTCAATATGGATGCCACCATAGAATATGGAGAAATAAATAATACACATGCAACTCATCTCAGGTATTAATGGAAGTATCACTGCATATAGAGGAAAACAATAAAAACAAAACATTACAGTGCTCAAACATTAAGAACTCGCCATCTTCTCATTTAGGCAATACAAATCTTCATAGAATGAAAATATGCATGTGTGGTGTCTTATAATAGCAAGTTATCATTCTCAGAAAGATGAAGCAGAGATCTTGAAAGAAGTTCAGTGGTGTCTGCTTCAAAATGATCATAGATAACTCAAACATAGACAATGGCCGAATCCAAGCACATAACTCATAAGACTTATTTTCAGAGTTCTTTGTAAATAATCGAGCTCAAGAAAGAAAAATAATATCTTCCTGGAACAATTTTGACAGGGCTTCGCCATTCAGAATGAGAAAATGACAATGATAAGTGATAAGCTCGATGAGCTTATAATCGACATAACTTATCTAGAGTTATCATCAGTGGCCGAGATCAAATCAAGTAAAATTCAACCATCCACACTATTAACTCCACACATCAACATTGATGGTGGACATATGAATGTATAGGATCAAACAACAATCATTCACTCATCAATCTCCATACAAACTTCAGGCTTGAAATGCAAGTAAAACCTAACTCCACAAAGGGTACATAGATAAACGGGCCAAATTGGCTTGTCATTAAAAATTCCCAACTACCCAATCCAAATAGATCTCAGAGATCACTGGGGAAGATCAAAGCATGGAGATCGAAAGGAATACATTCTGAAATCGTAACCGCACTGTGGGTTGAAAATTTAATCGCAGTTAAAGTCACTGATAAAAGGGGTGAGTCACCATGGGAAGGGGGCAATCACTGTCACTTAAATTATAACTACATTGACCTTTGTTAAGGTCTTATAACATATGCCAAAATAATCAAATACCACCAACAAATCACAATGCAATGATAATAAAAAATGTGATAGAATATAATATGCAATGATATCCAAGAAGTGGCCGAGTGTAATATGACAATATTTTAAAAGAATACCCCATGTTTATTGTAAATCATGGTATTATCCAAAGTCAGTAAATAAGGAAGACAAGTTTTCACATCACAAGTGGTCCCCATAATGGGAGATTTTAGAAGGTAAACAATAACATGGTGTGCACAAGTGCATTCTTCATGTGACCACTAGAAGACAAACATGACATCAAGATCAGAGTACAAGGAGCCTTTTTGAAAGGCCTATTACGATATTTCCACAAAATAAGAGTAGATATTATTGGACATGTGCTCACAGTTGTCCCCATGATGGATGATGTGGAATTGATCAACTATTTTTAAGTATGAGAGACAAGGAATTATTTTTATTTATAGGGATATTATTTTTTGCATGTGTATCCAAGGGGTACTTAAAGTGTTATTTTTGCAATTGCAATTGGATCAAGTTGTAGATGTCACAAAAAGCACTATAAGATAGAAATTTCATGCATTGGAGAATACTTTCACAACAATCAAGGTTTATTATTAGCCAATTATTTACCCAACATTATTAAAAATAGAACAGTCAACTACAATTTAACTGAGTTGTATTTTATAAACAAGGCTATCAATCCCTCATTGTATTAGCATGATTATTTGTATTCCTTTATTTATTTAGAATAAAGGATAAAAATAAGATGCATGGTAAAATATAAGTTTTTTTCTATTTTTAGGAAGGGTGGGATGCATAATTTGTCTATATATTGTGTGCATTGGCAAAGCACAAAGGAGGACTTTTGGATATATTAGTGCTGAAGTAGATTTTCCCATTTTTTCCCTTTGAATGAGAATTATTTTTCCTTTCCAATAATTTTTAGTTTTTTGTATGTCTTATTAATCATCCTACCGTATTGTAAATTTAATACTTTTTGCATGATATTAGCGTGTATGTGTATCTTAATAGTATTGTTGTGAATTTTCCCTCAATACATCAAGTGTTTTCCTTAATATTCTATTGGAAACTATTGTTTTGTGCATCTAGAATGCATTCTCAGATATTTGTGCATGTACTCAGTCAAAACTCTCAACAATTTTGGTGTATCACCCCAGTTTTCAATTCATTTATAGTCATTTTTTACCTTCAAACCCCATAAAATTAGTTTATGATACATCAAAAAGGAACTGCCCTTGATATCAGAGACTCACCTCAAAATACATATACCCATAGACTTGAGGTGTTTCCATTGTATCTACGAAAGAGAAAGATCCATAGTAAGCTTAGAACAACTACAATCATCTTTCTATAGGGTGCACTTTTAAGAGATAACAACGATGATGAGGTAGCTCCATGAAGGATGCCAATCCATCATCCCTCCATTCCAACACATAAGTCAAACACCATGCCCAAGATAATTAATGATCATGTAAGACTTCTAACAAGCCCACATGACATTCAAACTTGCACACCAAGTCTACCAAGGACAAATTAATTGTGGTAAGTAGGAAGTGAAACTATTTTCACTCTTTTACACTCCAAAATGCATAAATAATTCTAAAATTATCTCCTCATATAATAGGTATGGTTCTTGTGTGAATTTAAGAGGCATGGGACAATGTTATCTTGTCCCAGAAGCCTCCAAAAAGGCCTCCCAATTCAAAATCCGAATTTTAAAGTTAGGGAAGAGTACATAACACAAAAAAAAACACAAATCTAACCTACATCCACAAGATATCAAGGACCATCTACCCTCATAGCTATCCAATTGTAACATCCATATTTTAGTTAAAAAAATTAAGTTGGATTAGCTATTAAGACACATTAATAATTACTAATAAAGTTACTACAATTTCCAATAGTTAAAAACATAACACAAAATTTAAAAAGAATAGAACATTACCCCCATGGCCACACATGTGAGGTCACCCCCCATGGAATACCTCATAACTAGGCATGTAAAAAAACACCATAACATTACACGAGTTTCCAATGTGATATGTTTCCAATACCCCACATTCCTTCATTGTTTGTCTCCTATCCCCCGTAGTTTGTTGTCCTATAATTTCCTGTAAAATCAAACAATACCTTTTTGGCCTCATGGCCACATTAACGACATCGAGATAATAAAACACATACATATTTACATAACAATTCACATCATCATAAAATCAAAAATTAAACCAACTTTAGAGTCTAAGCAATTCACGAATTGTTCAAATTTATAACATTTGTATTCTACTAATCCATCAATTTGTACTAAGATCATAACATAAAAAATCATCTAGAAATATCCATAAATGAATTCAAATGTGTTAATACAATAGTAGCACTTAGAACATCAATACTAATATGTAAATCAAGTATATAAAATCCATTGCATAAGTCACATCATGTCAAGAGTCTAACACCTCCATACTATTTATCAAGTAGGTTAATCAAATCATATACCGTAATGTTAATCAAAGTCCACGCTAGAACAATACAGTCAATAACAATAAGAACACAAAAATAATCATGATGTCATGTGCATCTTATAAGTACACTAACTAGAATACAGTAACTAGGTTCAAGATTATAAGCAATTCAAAATAGAAAACATATTTCAATCAGTGTTGAAGAGGAGTTGACATTACAGCCCCCTACCCTTAGATTTTTCTTCCTCCTAGAAGTCATGGAAAAGAGGTAGCCAAAAAATGCATATGAATAGAAATCACACCCTCTATGGTATTTCTTTATTTTAAAAAAAGTGGGTCCTTTGAACCCGAGTTTGGTCCAATGCTATTTAATAAAGAGAAGGGAGATTGTTTGGAACGAATGCTAAAATTTCTTGAAGCAAGGTTGCAAGATTTTAATTATACAGAGTAACTCTACATGATAAACCAAACTAAAATATGGAGCATCCAAAAAGGTAATTACCAATGGAATCCCAAGATCTACCACTAAAGTAAAAAAATAATAGGGAGAAGTTCGTGAACTCGGGATGAACACATAGCCCCATAAGTATACAACACACTGCAATATGAAAATTTAAGGTTTCCACTTAGGTTGGGTTACACCTCAATGTTCATTACTTTAGATAACGATAAAAACTACCAATAATAATCATAAATTTTGTAGGAGGAAACATATCTACTCAAAGCTATCACAAATTTAAGATCACACAAGACGAGCTTCAACAAGGAAAAACACCTAAAATAGCAAAATTATTTACAATCCTGCAAACTATTTATTGAAAGCACTTTTATAACTCGAAAGGGTTCAATTAAATTCTCATGGTAATACTAAGAAAAATTCATGACCAAAAGGTTTTATATAATTTATATTTGCACTCAAAATCGAACACACAACACTAACCTGATTTAGAAAATTCAAACACTTATATAATATTTCAACTTTGAAAGATAAGCAATCCTTTCCCAAAATAGAATATCAATACAAGACACCCCAATAACTCTATATAAAACAACAAAATTTATTTATCTGAAATCATTCCCAAACTCAAAATAATCATACGCAGAGAAACTTATTAATTTTTAACACAAAAGAGCGCTCAAAGGAGCTAGGAGAGAAGAATAGGAAACGAGATGGGGTGCAACTACAATCCACAAGTGCATCGCACCAACACTCAAGTGACAACCTTTGAAAATAACATGTAGTTTCCTTTCTTAAGGATGAAAGAGGGACAAACAACATCAGATTTTCCCAAGAAAATAAAAAGAGATCTTCCAAAAATTATTTCATATCCTTAATAGATGTTGCCTAGATTTACCAATAATCTTAGCTCACCAAAGAATTAATTAGCACACAAGGAGGGTTCATTTCTTTAAGAAATATATAAATACCCACTCCTAAAAGGAAAAAGGGCACAGTCGTCAAGCTATGAGGTAGCAAGGTATGACGACGCAAAAAATCTCCTATAAGGGGAAAAACACACATGCCTATGACCAAGGGATTCCAACACAAGTAGAACACATCACCATAATCAAGGTGTTTCATTAATCTAGGTGCCCAGACATATTTAAAGGTTCAATTATTTGACAACCCTTGGCATGGTAGGATGTAGGGCAAAATAACATAATAAATCAATTAATTCACACCAACAGAGGGATAATTTTTTTTTAATGTATTTTCAAAACTTTCCCTACACAAAAAGAGGTCCAAAATGACCTGTCATATACTTGTGTCATAATCATTTTACATATGTTTATTATTTTCTATAACAAGGGGTATGTGAAAAAATTAAACAATCCCTTAAACCTTAGGCCACAAAAGGGTTTAGATGAACCTATAGTAGTTCAAGGAAACCTTTCAATTAGCTTGAACTTTTCAAATTATGTATTTTATAAATTTAGGGCGTGCATTAGCCATTTATACAAATAGGGTTGTTTAATTATACATTTGCACTCAATCTCAACAACTTAATCATTCCATAATGCAAACGATAAGTCACAAGTCATGGTTACACTCACTAAGAACATTTCTTAATTAATGTATTCCTTTCTATTATGATATCACATATTATGTGTCACTAAGGAACACCACCAATGTTGGCATGGTATCTAACCATTCTATATAGGTGGTGTTGGTGGTCAATTTGATATCTCCCCCTTTGTCCTTGAAATTATTCAATTTGTGGGCTCTGTCATCTTTTTTATCTCCCCGTATTGATGCATGAAAAGTATGTCCTCCATTTGGTTGCCATGATCAGTCCCTTCCTTTGGTCGAGGATTACTTTAAATCCAAAGTTTGTTTTCCATTCCTCTTTCCATGTGAAAGAATTTGTAACTTGGGCAAAAACTCTGGTTTTTTCTCTTCCTTACATTTTCCACACTCACATTTTGTTTTCCCTATCAATTTTTATCCCAAATATCTACAGAAATATGGTCTTCTCTGATTGGATGTGGCTCGTTGGATAAAATTTGGGCATTATATCATTTCCAAAATATCATTCCTTAAAGAAAGATTCATTTCCAGGTGAAAATGGTTATTTTCCTGCATTTTACGGTTTGACGGGTGTGTTTTTCCCTCTCAAATTTATATCTCAAAATTTGTGGAAACATGGACCTTTCGTGTTGGATGCAGCTCGGCGGGGGACTTTGAAAACTCTAAGGACCTCTTCAACTCAAAAATTACAAATGTGGAGGGTCAACGCTCATCTGAAAATTCACCTTTTTGTTTGACCTTGGAGCTGCACCGAGGAGTCACATGGAGGTTTCCATTGCCATTTCCTAGACTTAGACATGTTTTTCATGCATCTAGTGCAGCTTTGGTTGACCATGGAACCATGGAGGGCCGAAACTCATTTGAGGATCTGCCTTAGGTTTCCACCTTAACAGTTACACTGGGAAGACACGTGGAGGCTTTCGCCAGCTCTGCTCTATACTTAAACTTTTCAAAGCAATTTTATAAGGCCTGGGACACGTAGAGGGACTGCGCCTATTTGGAGACCAGCCCCTAAATTTTATTTTAAAGAAGTGCCAGGAGGACACTTGGAGGCTTCCACTCACTCATCCCTTGTTTTGACTTTTCAACAGCGAAGGAAAACTGTCTCAGACCCTAGACACATGGCACTTTCTGCTGTTCCTTCAACTTTTTCAGAAATCTTTGCAAGACTAAAACACGTGGTGAGCCCATGATTTTTTGGGGTCTCCACTTTTGAGGACCATCTCAAAGTGCACGATTGAGACACGTGGAAGCTTGTGCTAGCTCCTTTTTATACTGAGACTTTTCAAAGGACACAAGAAGATTTTCTTGGGCCCAGGGCACTTGGAAGGCTGACGCTTGTTTGGAATCTTGCCTCTATACCTCACCTTTGTTGTTGTGCCAAGGAAACACATGGATGGCTCTAATCTAAAGTTGAGAAGAGGCAGAATCAACGGTTGCTATGTATTTCACCTGTTTTTCTGCCATTTTTCTCTAAGACTCCTGGATATGTGAATATGCATTGTTTTTCATCATTTTTGATGAAATTTCTTTTCTTTTTTGTTCACAAAGTGCCATTTAATGGATTTAGAACTTAATTTTTGAGTCCAAGAATTATTAAGGTTGATATTTTGAAATTGCAATTTCTTGGGCATTTACAAAAATTTGAATTACCAAAGAATATGGATGCGAGGTAGATTTGTAGAGGAAAGAGAGGGAAAAGGATGAAATGATGGAGGTTGTAGGCACAAAGGATGAAATAGGTGTTGCCTCGAGAGTGAAAAGGATTACCTGTCAGATCCAGCTGTACAGAGCTTCTGAAAAATGATTAAAATAGGGATTTCTCACATGACAGAATCAGAATGATTAGAAGGACTACCAAAACATTATGGCATGGCATCCTAGTCATTAGTCGAGGGTATGAGAAACATTATCAGTAGATAATTGGTCCACCTAGAAGCTTTCATATGTGAATTTGTTAAACATCACTTTCTGAGGCAAATTAGTAACAAGAAAATATCCCTCGAATATTATTCTTTTTGGGTGGAAAATTGTGGATGAGTGAGCTAGTGAAATGTATAAATGTAATGAGAATACTCTTGCAAAGGATCAAGGTTTGAATTCTTAATAGAAAATTTGAGAGAGCCCATCTTCCTGAGAGACCAATATGAGAAACCTATTAATTTCCTATGATTTAGATTTCAAATATGTTATGTTGGTTGCGAGTGTACAACCATTGACAAGTTATGAGACAATTTAATGAAACTTTCCTCTACTAATGAATCTAATCAATTTCAAGCTAATTTGTGTCAATCTTGGAGAAATTTGTGTCTGCTTTGTTTTAGAATGTCTGCAAGTAGTTTTTATTATTCCTATTGCAATCTTGTGTTAAAGTCCCTCTGAATCACATAGGATCTCATCCCTATGAAAGTTTAGTGGCATTTACAATTTCATTTCAAGAAGAGTTTTCATCCTGTGATGAGATAAAAAATTTAAAATCACTTCACTATCATTTGTTGTTAAATATTATCTATAAGCCTTTGAGTGTCTCTTAGGCATGATGAACCAGGGGTCTTTGATTTTTTATTGATTCTTTAGCTCAATATTTCATGTTAAATTCTTGGAGATTGTGTGAAACTATGAAAATTTGGGCCTCCATTGATGCACACTTTCTGGTTGAAGGATTATCTTAGCTATTCTGAACCTTTCTATTATTTAGCTTTCTAATTGTTGTGAATTCTCTCAAAGATCTAGTATAATCAATTTTATCTTTCTTAATCTCCTACCAAATATGTTCAAAAGTAATGAATCCATCCTGAACTACCCCTAGTTACCCTGTGCATACATAAACGTATAAATTATACTACCAAAATATGTAGAAGCAATCAGGATTCCATAATGTCTTTAGTAACCTTAACCTTGTCTAGGAAATATCACCATTCTTTAGAGGTGACAACTCGTGAGAGTTAAATTGTGGTGCATTGATCATATTTTCTCAAGGTCCCCTTCTAAATTTGTCTAAAGAAGGATATCTTCATTCTCCTTCACTGACAGAGGTTAGAAAATGGGTCCTCTCACCATGGTCGAAAGACATGGCCTAAAGCAATGAGAATAAATCAAATCCTCAATAAAGGTGCTATCCAATTCTCCGATGCCTGAGTGAAAAATATTTAGACTAATCCCATCCTTGACTACAAAATGACTCATAATAAGATTTGTTTGTCTCTCAGTGTCTTATTAATTCTTTGATGTTACTTAGTTTCCAAGGGAGAATCAATTTGGATACCAACACCAGAATGGAATTTTTTTTGGGGATGATTTTTTGATTTTTTTCAAGTTCATACCCATTTTTTTCGTCAACGACACAAAATGGCATTGTTTTTTGGGATGATTTGTTGATTTTTTGCCAGTTCATATCCATTTGGCCCATCAACAACACTAGAATGGCATTGTTTCTAGTGACTATTTGAACAAAGGTGTACACATACCGACCCTGGTAATGTTTCTTACATGATTAAAGTGTAAATACATTGTTGAAACATCATTATTTGTTTAGATCTATAAGAATTGTTCAAATTTGTAAGTTCTAAGTGCAATATTTCTAGCTTATATAGTTATTGCACTAAAATTTGTATCATCATTGAAAAATTCCTTTACTCTGGATTATTTTAGCAACACGGATGTCAATATCTTACTCCATAAGCTTGGTAATCTAACCAGCGCTTTTCTCATTCAGTTGTTTATTCAAAAGGAATGCTTTAACATTTGGATGAGAAACTAAAAAATGAATCTTATTATTTGAAAGCATGTACTTTAAGTTCTTCAAACCTCTAACTACTGCAAGTACTTATTTTTTAAGAAAAGTGTACCTTTTTTCATAGTCATGAAGACTCTTTCCAAAGAAAGTAATGGGTCATTTCATGTTCTAATAACTGACCTAAGTTACAATGGATGAAATGGTTTCAACTCTTGTAAGTGCATATATTATTAAATCCCTATAAAAATTGGGTTTTTTTAAACTATGATCTTGTGAAATAGCCAACTTAATGGCTTCAAGTGCATTTTTTCCTTCACCAATATAAGGTAATGTTTTTCCGTTCTTGATCTTGGAAGTCAATGGTTTAACTAAGGCTACAAAATCTAGTACAAATCTCCTCACAAAGTTGTTTTTTACTAAAAAACTCTTTAATGCCTTCTTATGGTGTGGTAAAGACATCTTCATAATAGAATCGACTCTTAAAGGATCAGTAGCTAAACCTTTCTTAGCAATAATGTGACAAGGTAACTTTCCTTCATGCACAGAAAAAATAGAATTGTTTGGATTCAAAGAGATTCTAAACTATCTGCAAATCTTGAAGGTCTTCCCTAAATACACATGATGATCATGACATCATCTAAATAAACAAGTATGAATTTATTAAAACAATTATGAAAATCCATATCCATTACACGTTGAAATGTTGCAGTAGCATTTGAAAGACCAAAAGGCATTGTATTTTATGCATAAGTGCCCCACTTTGTGGTGAAGGTTGTGTTGGTGCTCAAATTAATCTTTCCCCGTTTTCCATTAAAATCCCTCAGTTTGTAGCCTCTGTCACATTTTTTATCTCCCCGTGTTCGTGCTTGAAGACTTGGTCCTCCATTTGGTCACCATGATTAGTCCCTTCCTTATTTTAAGACCACTTAAAAATGAAGAATTTTTTTTTTTCGTTTCTCTATCCATCTGAAGGTGTCTGTAAATTGGGGTTAAAACTTAGACTATTCCTTTCCTTCCATTTTCCACAATCATGTGTTGTTTTCCCTACCATTCTTTTTCCCAAATACCTGAGGAAACGTGATTGAATGTAGCTCAGAGGATCATGTGTGAACCTTACAACATTTCCAAATTCTCTGTCCTTGAAGAAAATTTCATCTTCGGGCTCAAACGGTGGTTCCCCTACATTTTTACGGTTTGACGGGTGTGTTTTTCCCCTCAAAATTAAATCTATGCATCAGTGGAAATGTGGCTCTTTTTGGTAGGATGTGGCTCGACAAGACACTCTAAAACTTTCTGGATTATTTCAACCCAAAACTTGTCCATGTGGAGGAACGATGCTCGTTTGAAGACCCACCTTTTCGTTTGGCCTTGGATTTGTGCCGGGGCGACATGTGGAGGATTCCATTACTTTTCCTAGACATAGAAAAAATTGTCATGCAGCTGGTATAGTTTTGGCAGGTCATGGACACATGGTGGGCTGGTGCTAATTTAAAGATCTACCTCAGGGTCCCACCTTAACAAATGTTACAGAGGTACATGTGGAGGCTTTCGCTGACTCCCCTCTGTACTTAAAATTTTTGAAGAAATTTTCTAATGCCTGGGATACATGGTCAACCCATGCTCATTCAGATTCTTCACTCTTGGGGACCATCTTGAAGTTGTCCCATAAAGACACATGGAGGTTTCCACTGGGCCTTCCTTTACTTAGAATTTTCAAGCAACTTCCTAAAAGTCTTAAGAGTCGTGGAAGGACCACACATGTTTGGGGACCAGCCCCTGAGTTTTATTTTTGAAGAAATGCCATGAAGACACTTGGAGGCTTTCATTCACTCTGTCTTTTTTCTTGGACTTTTCAACAACCGAGGAATACTACCTCGAACCTTAGACACATGGCACCCTCCGCTGAACTTTCAAATTTTTTAACAAACTCTGCTAGACTGAGACACGTGTTGACCCCGCACTTGTTTGGGGTCTCTACTTTTCGAGACCATCTCAAAATGCACCATTGAGATGCATGAAAGTTTGAAAAGTCAAAAGGCGGGGAGGTGGGCCATCGGAGGCAAGTTGGATTTTTTTCCCCTTATTGTTTAAAAGATTAAAGTCATTAAAATGACCCACAAGAACGATAGAGAACAGTCCAATTTTTCTTCAGTCAATAATGGAGGTGCAGATTTTTGGGGGAAATTTGGAAAATTTTCCTTTTGTGAAAAATGGGGTTCAAGTGTAAAAAGGAAGCACAGTTCCACTGGGACCCACATCATAAATTAAAGGTAGAAGGGTGCAACAGGGAGGAAAATTTAGAAAATTTTCCTTTTGCAAAAAAAGAGGTAAAATAATAGAATTTAGCCATGGACGGTCCAAATTCAAAAGGGAAATCGATGGCATTTATGTGTCTGTATCTTATTTTCCACCATCTCTGCTCCAAAGCTCTAGGGGGTGTGAATTTTTATGGTTTTGTATCATTTCTTGGTATCTCCTACACATCAAATAAAGAGAAAAAATAATTTGATATCCTAATTTTGTGGGGAGGATCTGAAAACTTCTTTCACCATTAAGATGTAATTTGACTGTCGGATTCAATCTGATTTTCTAATGGTTCTTTCCTTGGCACACAAGAAACTAGTTGATGTCTTGATTTGGTGGGGAATATCTGAAAACTCTTTTACCATTAAGATGTGATCTGACTATCAGATTCGATCTGATTTACCAATCTTTCCTTAGCATGTAAGAAACCAGATTTGAAAAATTAGAGGAGGAAGTAGTTGGCATTTGAAGTGATCAGTGACTTACTAGATGAAGAATTGAATGCTGGAAATATTTGGAGAGATTTTCCCTCTAAGAACCTGATTTTTTTTTTCAAATCTGATTCTGGGAATCACGATAAGGTTCCTAACAAGAAATGGTGATTTGAATGTTTTTGTTTTGGGGGGAGAAACTCTATCATAGATTAAATGTTATAAATTACATAAATTTGTCATGTAAATGGCTGGAGTGTTAGAGATCGGGAGCTAATTCCTAAAAGAAAAGTTTGACAGAACCCATTTTTCTAAGAAATCATCTGAGGAACTTGTTTATTTCTTATGTTAAATTTGATCATGTAAAGGTGGTTACAAGTGTACAGTCATTGACAAGCTCTGATATTGTTCTAGAAACTTTCCCCCGTTGATGCATTTAATCAAATTTGAGTAAATTTGTGTTTGATTTTGAGAAAAATTGTGTTTTCTTCATTTTTGAATGTCTGGAAATATTTTTTCTTGTTCCCATTGTAATATCACATTGAAATATTTGTGAATCACACAAGATCTTATCCTTGTGATAGTTTGGTGGCATTTGCAATTTATTTATCATAAGAACTTTCATTTGATAGTGAAATAAACAAATTTAAAATCAATTTACTCCTAACATGATGATAAGATTGTTTTTTAGCCTTTGAGGGCATCTTAAGCATGATAAAACAAAGGTTGACAATGTTCAATTAAGTTTTCAATTTGAGCCTTCATTTTGGATTCTTAAAGTTTTTGTTAAAACATGTTGATATGGGCCTCCACTAAAGCACACTTTCTGGTTAAAGGAACATTTTATTTGTTCTAAAGAATTCCATTGATCAAACCTTCCATTTTAAAAAAAATCTCTAAAAGATATGGTGAATCAAAGTCCACTCTGCCTCATCTCCCACCAAAATTTATTTAAAAATTACCAATCCTACCCATACTACCCCTGTTTGTCCTGTGTTTGTAAAAAATGCATAATTTTTTTTATAAAAACATGCAGAAGCAATTTGGTTTTCATTTTCATTAGTAGCCTGAACCTTGATTAGAAAATACCTCCATTATCTAGGGTGACAACTCATGAGAGTTAGATTTTTGTTGTATTGATCATATTTTCTTCAAGGTCTTCTTAGTAACTTTGCAAAGAAGGACATCTCCATATCATCCACAAATAGCAGGCTACAAAAGGGTCCTCTCACCTTGGTCAAGACAGGAAAAACCATAAAGTAGTGTGGATAGATTAAATCCTCTTAAGGGTGCTACCCATTTCTCCACATCTGAGTGACAAAGAGCAAGCTGCATTTTTCCCTAGCTACAAAATGACACACAACATGATCTGCTTGTCTCTAATCTTCCTATAAAATATGTGATGCTTCTCAGCTTCTGAGGGAGAATCAATTTAGGTACCAACACCATTCTAGCACTATTTCTGGGGATATTATGATTGTAGTTCATATTTAGACCCTGGTAAACATTTCTTATATGCTCTAAGTGCTAGTACATTGTTTCAACATATTCATGTGTTCAGGCCTATGATAAGTGTTTAAAGTTACAAGTGTCGTGTGCAATATTCCCAGTTTCTATAGTTATTGCACTAAGTTTCATTGATAAATCTGGGTAAAGGAAGGTCATATCTTTCCATTTCCAGTTTCTAGTGTTAACATACATCTGACAGATCATATTTTTGTAGTGAATTTACACAACTAAGGTTAAAATCCTTAGCGGCGACTCCGTGTTGATCTTATTTTTTGATAAATACAAAATTCTTATCCTCTGTCAAGTGATATTTGTTACTAATCTTTGCAAATCTTGAAGGAAGAAGATATTTCTTCGCTAGGGATCGTATTAGGAAATTATTTCTAGAGCTAGGAAAAACAAAGTCGGAAGGAAGAAGAGCCTAGAGAGTTGTTGGAGATCAGCAGTCAAGAAAAGAGATCTCCATTGAAGAAAGTGATCAGCCCATTATTGAAGATTTCCATTCAAGTGCTTATAAATCAGGTAGTATTGTTGTGGAATTGATTTCTACATCTGGAGAGGGGCCTTCATTTTAATTTGAAAATTTTGCTTCTCATTTTGCCCCTGTGTTTTTCAAAGTTTATAGGTTTTTCCAAGAAACAAGGCCTTTAGGGGATATCCATTTTGAAAGTTAAACTCTTGTGTTTCAAAGACCCCATGTCCCTTATCAAATTGATTCTCCTCCAATGTCACCTCCTTAAAAAATATGGCCCATCCCCCACCCAGACATCCTTTTATTGTAAATACTTTTGGTCTTGTAAATTTTAGAAGGATGGTTGGTTATCCAAATGTAGTTCCCCAAGATGTAATAAATAGACTACCAAAGTTCCAAGGAAATAATGCTATAATTGGTGATCAACACTTAAATCTTTTAGTCAACATGATGGAAGACTTTGAGATTAAATTTGAAGACATATATATCAACTTGTTTATCCATACTTTGGAAGAAGATGCAAGGGACTGGTATAAAGATTTGTGAGATAATTCCATTTATTATTGGACCAAAATGAATAATGCTATTAGATTACAGTATGGTGACAAAACGGACCCTATGTTTCTTTTGTTAGAATTTGAAAATATTAAAAAGAATCCTAATGAGTCAGTGCATGAATTCAACACTAGATTTAATAAGAAATTGAGGAGATTTCCTGTGAGTTTAAGTCCATGTGATGAATCTTGCCTTATAAATTATTAAGATGCATTTGATAATAAATCTACTTACTATTTGAGGGACAAAAACCCTACCAATTTGAGGAAGGCCTTTACCACGACTCTACAAATTGAGAATAACATTAAAGAAATTGGAAAACCACCTAAGATGGAAGGTGTGAAATTGGTTAACCTGGAATAACCTCAAGCAAGTAAGGCAACTGATTTAGAGGACGTTGTGAAAACTTTGGTAGGGGCTACCAAAGAAATCTCATACAAATTAGCACCGGCCAAAGAAAGGAATTGGGTAGAGTTCACAAGGCCAACATAAGCAACAAGGCCAAGAAATATTTTCTAATCATCCTAGGAATGAGCAGAGATCTAGTGATAGAGGCAAGGGACCCATGGGATCTACAATTAGACATCCCCAAGATAGGGAAAACAAAATGGCGTGTGATCCTTTGGCTTCCAGAGTTATTGTTGCTAAAGAAACAAATGTAATTGATTGGTGTGATAGTTTTTTCATGACCCATGCTCCATGTGAAGTAGATCAGCAAGTTGAAGAGGAATCTGATGATTATAACACTGATGATGATGCATGCATGATGGAGTGATCTATAAGCTCACAGTAAGGAGCAACTTCAACTGAGGTAATAAGTGTTAGAACTACTGCTAATTTTTGGGATTGTATTCACTAGGTACCTCTTCTTCCTCTCTCTCATACTTTAGTAATAGATATTGTAAAATATTTTGAATTGCCCAGTAATGACTTTCAATATTTAAGATCTTTATTGATAAATAAGTATGATGGAGGAATCCCATATGAGGAGTATAGGCAATTATTGATGAATGTTGTTGTTTCTCAAGAAAAGGATTATAATACTAGGAGTAGAGTTGTCAAAGGAGCATGGCCTTAATCCAAACCTAAAACACCATTTCTTACTAGTATTCCTAAAGAAGTTCCTAAGAAAGATACACCTTCCAAAGGCCTTGCTGTCCCAAACAAGATTCATACTTCTCATGCGCAAAATGTCAAAAATCCTATGCCATCTGATGAGTTTGTCAATATCCCTTCCAATGTTTCCTTGCCAAAGTGTGTTCCACATGACATTGCCCAAGGTTTGAGTCAAATAATAGTTAGTGTTCCAATTTTTTAGATGCATAGGATTCCTGAGCACAAGAAGAGGTCATTTGAGTATTTGGGATTGAAAGAAGAGACAAGTACTCTAGGTAGAAATGTAAAAATTATGTAGACCCCTCCAATCATTGAAGAGATAGAAACAACACCAGTATTGGAAGAGCTAGGTGAACCACCTGAGGTTTATTTGGGAACATCCTTGGTAGAGTCTCAACTAAATATAGATCCATTCTTCACCACTCTAATCATTAAGGACAGATTGCTACATAACTGTATGTTTTATTTGAGAGCATCATACAATTTTCTACCTATAGAAGTCATGAATGAACTAGATATCAAACAACATTATATGGAAAGTTTACTTCCATTGATTCTAGAGAGGTGCCAATGGTGGGATGTGTGAAAGGTTTGGTGGTACAACCTACAGCTTATCTCGATTGCAAGTGTTGGTGGGAGTGTTCAAATGGATATGTCCTATGCCACCATCCCAATTAAGGACAACCTTGTCAAGTTGTATGGAGAAAAGAAAATGTTGCACCTCATTGAAGATCCCAACAATGCATCCTATGAAATGTTGTACACAAGTGTTGATGCCGATAACTTTATTGGATTTGCTGATGGGAAAGAGAACAAAATGGATCAATTTAAGAGTCTTGAACAAGTAGGATCTCCATGGAATTTTTTGTTTGATGGAGCTTGCTCCAAATTTGGAAATGGTACTAGTGTAGTTCTTATTTCCCCAAGCTTGGAAGATTTTTTTTTCTTTCAAACTTAACTTTGAGTGTACTAAAAACATTGTTGAGTATGAAGCATTGTTGTTAGGTTTGAGAATTTCTAGGAAATACTATGTTAAAGACATCATTGTTAAGGGAGATTCAAAAATAAATGTTAAAAAATTAGAAAACTGTATGCTACTAAAAATTAGAGAATGAAACAGTACAAGCATGCAATCTGGGACTTGTTTGAGATGTTTGATTCATTTAACATTGTGCATCATGATAGGAAGTTCAATGTTATGGAAACCAATATTCCAGTATTGGGATCTCAGTTTGATAATTGTGCAATGTCTCCATATTGCGAATATGATGTTGAAGTGTTAACAATGCCATGTCCCTGACAACATTAAAAATTGGCAAATTTTTGATGATGATGCTTAGGTAAAATGATTTATGTATAACAAAGGGGAGTTTTCTAATCATTGTATTGATTAGGAGCCAATGGTATGTACAGAAGAAGGTAAAGAGACTTTGTTTGGAAAAGACATCATCCAATAGAAAACTAATACCATTCCTAGAGGGTTGGTTTCTCTTGAATCAAACTTTGACAATGTTGATTGCATTATTAACTGACATATAGCAGCCTCAATGGATGTTTAGGAGCATGAACTTGGTACAAAGGAGAAACCAAGGAAGATCTGGTTGGGAAGCAATCTGGACAAGGAGGAAAAATAGTCATATGTCCAGTTTTTGAAAAAATATCAGGACTACTTGGCTTGGTCTTATTCTGAGTTGAAGGCTTATAGAGAGGATTTCTTCAATAAGAAATTCCTTTGGAATCTAATGCAAATCCATTCAAGAAGAAACAGAAGCCAATCAATCCAATCCTATCTCTTAAAATGTAAGAAGAACTGGAGAAACTGAGGGATGGAGGGATCATTTAGCCAACAAGGTATTCTTCTTGGGTTGCAAACTTAGTGTCAGTTAGAAAAAATAATGGTGATATCAGGCTGTGCGTGGATTTTAGAAAACTGAACAGAGCATCAATGAAGGATAATTATCCTTTACCAAACATGGATAACATGCTGCAATTAGTGATTAGTTATGAGCTACTATCCACCTTGGATGGTTTCTCTGGCTATAATCATGTGCTTATGAAGCAATCAGAAAGATTTAAGACAACCTTTACCACTCCTTGGGGAGCTTATGTCTATGTTAGAATGACCTTTGGTTTGATGAATTTTGGAGCAACATTTCAAAGAGCAATGGATATTCCTTTTGCTAGTTACAGTAATGATTTTATTTTTGTTTACCAATATGATGTGACTTTGTTTTCCAGAAAGATAAGTGATCACTTGCAGCACTTGGAAAAAATGTTGATAAGATGCAAAGAGTATGAAATTTCACTCAATCCAAAGAAGTGCCATTTCGAAGTGCAGAAGGCCAAGTTGCTTGGTCACATTGTATCAAAGGATGGTGTCATGCTTGCTGCTAAGAGGGTAGAGGCCATTAGCAAGGTCCCAATTCTAAGAACCAAGAAGGGAATTCAGTCCTTCTTTAGGAAAATAAACTTTATCAGAAGATTCATATCAAACTTTGTTCTGTTGACCATTCCAATTACTTGCATGCTAAAGAAGGAACAAGTTATCAAATGGGAAGAGGCTATCATTTAGGATTTCAATGGGATAAATGACACATTAAAGCATGCCCTTGTTTTAGCATCTCTAGATTATAAGAATCGTTTTCAGATTTTTTCTTTTTCTTCAGAGAACACTATTGCATTTGTCTTGTTGTAGAAGGATGATGAAGGGGCTGAGAGGAAAATTACCTTTTTCAGTAAGGAATTGGAAGGGGATGAGTTGAAGTACACCATTATGGAGAAGCAAACATTTTCCTTGGTAAAAGCAACAAAGGTTTTAAGACCTTAAATTTTGAGCTCTAAAGTTGTTGCTTATGTTCCCCAAACCATGGTGAAAGATGTCTTATCATAGATGGAGGTCTCAAGCAAAATATGCAGATGGGTGAACAAGTTGCAGGAGTATGACATGGATATCCAAACCAAGAAATTGGTAATGGTTTTGGGCTTAGCTAAACTTATGGTTGAGAGCAACATGCAAACTATTGAGGTGAATGAAGTAGAAGAACAAATGGTAGATTTCATTGAAAATTTGATGAGTTCTGAATGGTACAAAGATATAATTTTTTATCTCAGACATCTATAATGCCTTGAGTATTTGAGTAAAAAATAGAAGAGAGCTCTTAATTTGGCTTCCTAGAAATATGTCATTACTGATTTTGTGTTACCTTGGAAGAACCCTAAGGGAGTTTTCTTAAGGTGAATTACTGAGGATGAAGCCCCCAAGATAATTTTGTATCTCAATGGAGGAGTTTGTGGGGGGAATTTTGCTAGAAAATTCACAGCACACAAGATCTTGAGGGATGGTTATTGATGGCCAAACTCTTTTCAAGGATACAACTTTGCTGGTTAGAATATGTGAGAGTTACTAGCATTTTTCTGGAAGACTAAAACCTTCATGCTCCCTTCCTTTGCATCTTGTACCAATTGAAGCCCCGTTCAAGCAATGGGGAATGAATTTCATTGCTGAGATTTCAGACCCTTCAAGTGTTGGCCATAAGTGGAATCTTGTAGAAACTGATTACTTCACTAAGTGGGTGGAGGCAATCCCCACCAAGAGAGAAACACACCAAATTATTATGGACTTCATGCTGAACCATATCATCTGCAGGTTTTGAGTGCCAGTTAAAATTGTTGCTTACAATTCCATGAGCTTCAGAACTAAACCTTTAGTGGTAATGTATAAATAATATGGGATCAATTTGACATATGCCTCCAACTATAAACCCCAAGGTAATGGGCAAGAAGAGTCCACCAATAAAAATATATTAAAGATCATTAGGAGAACCTTGGAGATGAACAAAAGGAAGTGGAGTTAGCAGTTGAAGTTTGTTGTCTGGGCTGATAGAATTATTGTTAAAAGAGCTACTGGAAAAATTCCATTTGAATTAGTGTATAAAACTCAAGCTCTACTGCCCCTGCATATGCAATTGTCCTCATATAAATTTATTCAATAACTAGAAGATTAAGAATTTAGTCCATATGATGCTTACATTAACCAGATTGTTTAATTTGATGAAGAAAGGAGGGCATCTCACCAAAGGCATGTGAAGATCAAAGAAAAAGTGATAAAGTTATTTGACAAGAAGGTGACACCCATAGCTTTCAACATTGGAGATATTGTGTTGTTATGGGATAGCATGCATGAAGATAAGGGAAAGCATGGTAAATTTGATGCATTATGGATGGGCCCTTACTTCATTGACATTCAAATTGGTGAACATGCCTTCTTCTTGAAAGGCTTGGATGGGTAATTACTCAAATTACCTATTAATGGCATGCATTTGAAACATTTCCTTGATTGATTCCCCAAAATCAAGGTGAGCCTCATTTTTATAGTGTATAGTTAATTGATTTCTTTACGTCTTTTGTGTTTTTGCTCATTCTAGTCCTTGGTGACCTGGTTTTGTTGGTTTCTTGGTTCTTTTTTAGGAGATGGTTATGATTTTCTGCTTTGCAAGATGAATCCTTTTCCCAATTGATGTTTTTTGGCACTTGGTTTGTTATTTGGTTCTTTTTTCACTCACACAGAGTGCCCATCCCTAAGTTAGAGCCGATGTTTGTGCTCAAATTAGTTTCACCCTATTTGCCATTAAAATCCCTCAGTTTGTGGCCTCTGTCACATTTTTTATCTCCCCGTGTTGGTGCTTGAAGACTCTATCCTCCATTTGGTCTCCATGATTAGACCCTTCCTTGGTTGAAGATCAGTTAAAAAACTAGAATTTGTTTTTTGTTTCTCTGTCCATGCGAAGGTTTCTGTAAATTGGGGGTAAAACTTTGGTTGTTCCTTTCCTTCCATTTTCCATAGTCGTATTTTGTTGTCCCAGCCATTTTTTGTCCCAAATACCTGAGGAAACATAATTGAATGTAGCTTATAGGATCATGTGTGAACCTTACAACAATTCTAAATCCTCTATCCTTTAATAAAATTTCATCTCTGGGCTCAAATGGTGGTTCCCCTACATTTTTACGGTTTGACAGGTGTGTTTTTCCCCTCAAAATTAAATCTCTGCATTAGTGGAAATGTGGCCCTTTTCTAAAACTTTGTGGATCATTTCAACCCAAAACCTCTCCATGTGGAGGAACGATGCTCATTTGAACAATCACCTTTTGGTTTGGCCTTTGAGTTGCATCGGGGGGACACGTGGAGAATTCTGCTGCTTTTCTTGGACTTAGACAAATTTTTCATGCAGCTAGTATAATTTTTTTGGGCCGTGGACAAGTGGTAGGATGGCGCTCATTTGAAGATTTTCCTCAGGGTCCCACCTTAACAAATGTGATAGAGGGACAGGTGGAGTCTTCCGCCAGCTCCGCTCTGTACTTAAAATTTTTGAAGAAATTTTCTAAGGCCACGGATACGTGGTCAGCCCACACTGATTTAAAGTCTTCGCTCTTGGGGACCATCTTGAAGTTGCACCATAAAGACATGTGGAGGTTTGCACTGGGCCTTCCTTTACTTAGACTTTTCAAGCAACTTCCTAAAAGGCTTAAGATACATGGAAGGACCACACATGTTTGGGGACTGGCCCCTGAATTTTATTTTGAAGAAGTTCCAAGAGGACACTTGGAGACTTCTGCTCAATCTACCTTTTTGCTTGGACTTTTCAATGACCGAGGAAGAATGTCTCGGACCTTAGACACATGGCACCCTCCACTGAAATTTCAAACTTTTTAACAGACTCTACTAGACTGAGACACGTGTTGATCCCGTGCTTGTTTGGGGTCACTACTTTTCAGGACCATCTCAAAATGCACCATTGGCACATGTGGCAGTTTGAAAAGTCAAAAGGTGGGGAGGCGGGCCATCGGAGGAAACTTGGATTTTTTTCCCCTTATTGTTAAAAATATTAAAGTCATCAAAATGACTCATAATCCCAACAAAGAATCGTCAAAATTTTCTTCAGTCAATGGCGGAGGTGCAGACTTTCTGGGGAAATTCAAAAAAATTTCCTTTTCTAAAAAAGGGGGTTTAAGTGTAAAAAGGAAGTGCAGATCCACTAGAACCCACATCAAAAACTAAAGGCATAAGGGTGGAGCAGCGGGGTAATTTGGAAAATTTTCCGCTTGCCAAAAATGAGGTAAATTAGCAAAATTGAGCCATGGTTCCTCTGGGACCCACATTGGGACATGTGTCAAGTGCATTTTTCAAAGGTGGAGGGGTGGAGAAAAATCATAAATTTTGCATTTTTTCTGAAAAGTTGTAAAAGGTAAGAAGAAACCCCCAGGCATGTTTTAACTCGGATCTCCCACATAGATGGTAAAAATTCAAAAGGGAAATTGACGACAACTGGGCGTCTGTATCTGATTTTCTATTTTTTAGCTCCAAAGCTCTTGGGGATGTGAATTTTAATGATTTTTTATCATTTCTCAGTGTCTCCTACATGCCAAATGAAGAGAAAAATAAATTTCATATCCTTATTTGGTGGGGAAAATCTAAAAATGTCTTTTACCATTAAGATGTAATTTGACTGTTGGATTTGATCTGATTTTCTAATATTTCTTTGCTTGGAACGAAAGAAACCAGTTGATGTCTTAGTTTTGTGGGGAAGATCTGAAAATGTATTTTACCATTAATATGTGATCTGAATATCGGATTCGATCTGATTTTCCAATCTTTCCTTAGCATGCAAGAAACGAGGTTTGACAAATTAGAGGAGGAATTAATTGTCTTGTGAAGTGAAGAATGACTTATCGGGTGAGTAATTAAATGCTAGAAATATTTGAAGAGATTTTCCCTCTGAGCACCTGACAAATTTTTGCAAATCTGATTCTGGGAATCACGATCAGAACTGTAACAAGCAATGGTTCATAGATTAAATGTTATAAATTACATAAATTTTTCATGCAAATGGTTGGAGTGTTAGAGGTCAGGAGATAATTCCTAAGAGAAAAGTTTGACATAGCCCACTTTTCTAAGAAATCATTTGAGGAACCTGCTTATTTATTTTTTGTTAAATTTGATCATGTCAAGGTTGTTGCATGTGTAGAACCATTGACAAGCTCTAAGATTGTTCTAGAAACTTTCCCATGCTAATGAATTTAATCAACTATGAGTAAACTTGTGTTTGATTTTTGAGAAAAATTGTGTCTGCTTCATTTCTGAATGTCTGCAAACAATTTTTCTTGTTCCCATTGCAATCTTACATTGAAATCTTTGTGAATCACACAAGATATTATCCTTTTGATAGTTTGGTGGAATTTGCAATTTCATTTATCATAAGAGCTTTCATTTGATAGTGAAATAACCAAATTTAAAATCATGTTACTCCTAGCATGATGATAAAATTGTTTGTTAGGCTTTAAGGGTACCTTAGGTGTGATAAAACAAACGTTGACAATGTTCAATTAAGTTTTTCAATTTGAGCCTTCATTTTGTTTTCTTAAAGTTTGTGTGAAAACGTGTTGATCTAGGCCTCCACTAAAGTACACTTTCATGTTAAAGGAACATTTAGCTATTATGAAGCATTTTGTTGATCAAACCTTTCAGTTTTTGTAAAATCTCTCAAAGATCTAGCAAATCAAAGTTTAATCTGCCTCACCTCCCACTACAATTCATTTAAAAACAACCAATCCTACCCATACTACCCCTGTTTGTCTTGTGTGTGTACAAATGCATAATTTCTATTACCAAAACATACAGAAGCAATAAGTTTTTCATTGTCTTTAGTAGCCTAAACCTTGCTTTAAAAATACCTTAATTATCTAGGGTGACAACTCGTGAGAGTTAAATTTTTTTTGTATTGATCATATTTTCTTCAAGGTCTTCTTAATAACTTTGTAAAGAAGGACATCTCCATCTCATCCACAAATAGCAGGCTAGAAAAGGGTCCTCTCACCCTAGTTGACATGCACAACCATATAGTAGTGAGGATAGATCAAATCCTGTTAAGGGTCTTACCCATTTCTCCACATCTAAGTGATAAAGAGCAAGCTGCATTTTTCCCTGGCTACAAAATAACACACAACATGATGTGCTTTTCTCTAAGCTTCCTAATAAATCTATGATGCTACTCAGCTTCTGAGGGAGAATCAATTTGGGTACCAAAAGGTTGTCTTGCACCTATCTTCTTCACGTATAAGAATTTGATTTTATCCGTTGTATCCATCTAATAGGGACAACTTGTCAAAACATGAAATTTTTCTTAAAATCCAATCCATATTGGGCAATATGTAATGATATTTTAATGAAGCTCTATTAAGATCCCTAAAATCCATCCATAACTGGATTTAACCTTTTTTTTTGCTAATAGACACAAGGTTGGTAACCCAACTTGAATATTTAATGGGGAAAATAATTCCTGAATGAATTATCTTGGATAACACATTCCTCATACATGGTTTAATTTTTTGATTTATAGGCCATTTATTCTACCTTACAGGATTTGAGTTTAATTGTAATTCAATGGTATTCTAAGCCAAAATAGGATCAAAACCTCTCAGATCTTGGTAATTCCAAACAAATACATCAATAAATTATTTACATAAGTTAGCAAAAGATTTCTTTTCTACAAAGGAATATATATTTCAAATCTTTAATGTTTCACTTTTAATAATTGAGATCTCTTCATAATTATCACGATGGGTAGAAATTTAACCTGTCTTTTTTGAGCTAACCATGATAACTGAAAATTCCCTCCAAAGTGACAAGCCCTTATGGAAATTTATTTGACTTCAGCTATATAATTTGTTCTCCATATTGGTGTTGCTATTTAGCTTGCTTTGCTGATGAAAATTCAGCCTCTTCTTGTAGAAATCTGCAAATTTGTTTGTTATCTTCGAAAACATACCAGCTTTCTTCATTATTAGGAACTAAAAGTCTGATTACCAACTTTATGTGTGGGTGAATTTGTCATTTTGCATCTTTTCTAACACTTCAAAGTTGGCTCCAAATGTTGAATGTCTGTCTGGATGCTTATTTTTGTCTCTTGTGATAAAGTGTATGTTAAACACTCGAAAATAATAAATTAAATCACGAACTTTGTGTTTGTAAGATTTCAGTAGTGGATTTTTTCAAAAATTGTAGTCTTTAACTTGATTGATGAATAACTCAGAATCACTAAAAACTTGTAATGTTTTGATTGATTTATATGTAGCCCATTAGAGGCCATATTCATTAACATTACATGTACATGACAATTGCAGTCTTAAAATTGAAAAAATACCTTTGTTATGAAGGGGAAGTAAGAAGAAAACCTACACCTTGTCCTTTATTATTATTTTCTCCATCAAAATGTAACTGTCATCTGCCTTCATCTTTACTTTCTATTTTTGACATCAAAGTAATAAGTGTGTTTTCTTTGTGAAGACAATAAAAACCAAGTAAGCCCTCTTATAATTCTTTGTAAGGATCGGAAGCATATTGTTCTTGAATTTTTTCATCTATAAAAAAGATAGAAACACCATCCACACTAGAAATTTGTGCATTAGTATAAAAATCATCCTAATCTATGGCTACATAATTTGCAACAACACTTGAAACATGAGGTTCATTGTGGACCTTAGCTAATGGATCTGAATTCAATGTTACTTTAGTTCCATATCTTGTGCTGAAGAAAAACATAGTACTAATGAGAAGAGAGATAACCACCAACATTTTTTTTTAAAGTCCCTTGACAGGAAGAGATAAAAATAGGGTGACAAAAACACAATTGTTATACCTTGAAGAATTGAAACATTTGGCCAAACATGCAAGTTACCTATAGATTTTTTATGACACCAAATGTGTTGGATGTTGTCCCATAAAGTTGCAAAACACTCTTTTTGGTTGGTCCATACTATAACCCAAATTGTTCTACAATATATTTGCGCATAATTGTGTTCCTTTCACCATTTTCCACCATACAGTTGTGAACTAAATGGTCCCCAATAATAATATGTAAATAAAAGGGAGGTGGTATCCTTATCTCATGTGCATTTCACACCTTATGAACCATCCACCTTAGCTATTTCATTTATTGTTGAAAAATTATTCCAAGCCTTGAATCGACTTTATCTTGCTCTTTGTCACCTAGTTTTGAAGAAATCTATAACTTAGCAAGCTCTTTTACAAGGATATCCTGCTTTCCTAGAATATTAAGAGCATCCTATAATGAATTACTTATGTTATGATTTTTCATAGTTTCAAAAATATTTAATGATGCTGCAAAAGTATTTGAATAAGTTGTAGAAAAGTAGATTTTGCTTCTGATGTCTTTGTAATCTACGGTATAAACAAGCTTTTAGGTCCTGGTTTTTCCTTCTTTTCTACTCTTTAGAGGCTGAAATGGGACTACCTATAGTTTTATTAGTAACCATGGGTAAAATAAGATCTTTCTAGTTTTTTTTTTCATCTTTAACTCTTTTATGAGATCTGAGTCATAAACTTTACAAAAATCATCCTCATCGAATCTAACAAGAGTTTTATCTGGATGTGTTTGACTTTGATTATCTTGTTATCCACAGACTCTATAAATAATGTTTCAGATTGGGATTAGGAAACAAGATTCATATTCAAATGAGAATTTGAACAACTAGAAGGATGATGCTTTTGACTGCAAGGAGTACACCAATCTTATTAGGCCATATTAATTGGTATAAGAGCACTAGAAGTACTAGCGGAGGCCTTAAAATCATTTTGTATCTCCTGAAAAAGATGTCTTTAATTATTATTTTGCTGATATGGCTACCTATTTCCTTCGGAAGGAGCTTGGTAATGCCTAGCAAACTATGTTATTTAGTTCTCTATTGATGTTAGCTTATTTCTAAATATTTTCAAGGTCTTATGTATCTCAGTAAGGTCACTTGATTGTGTTGTTATAGTAGTTAAAGTAGGATGTACCCATTGAATAGGTGGTGGAATAGGGGATAGATATGAACTAATAAGCATAGAAGGCCTTGGAGCTAATTTTCCATCTTGAATAAGGTTTTTTTAGCCTTTATATAATGGCATAAGCTATTGGGAGTGTAAATCCTCCCATGGACTGTATCATGGTTGTAATATCACTATTTAAAGCTCTGAGATAATAAATAAATGCATGATCAACTTAAGGATTAAGAGTAGGAGGTATTTTTCCCATGTCATAGAAAATATTAACTTGAAAATTTTCATAAACTCGTGCAGGGAAAATTTAATTGTGGACAATTTCTTTATAATAGATATGATAAGATTTATCATCAAATTGTTTGCATAATGCTTCACCGGATTGATCCCAAGTGGCTATTATACCTAGTTTAAAAATTATCTACCATTTAAGGGCTTGTGCTTTGAAAGAATTAACAAATAGTATTATGGCTACATCTTCATGAGTAATATTATAGACTGAACAGAGGGCTGAAATATCTCTAATATGCTTAGCAGGGGTAATCTGATTTTCACCCATAAATGATGGAATTCCTTTTCAGGGAGCGGTTAGTATATCATTATAAACAACAATTAATAAAAGGCTACAATTTTGAAATGTAAGAAAATATCGTTGTCATTGCTGAGCCATTGGAATAATTGGGATTCAAATTACAAGATTAAGTCCAAGGGAAGGAGGGTTGTAAAATGTGATCTTGTTATAAGGTAAGGTGTTTCCAAATCTTCTTATTCTAGTATAATTCAAAGGTAATGAAATATAATTAGTAGGAATTATTATTACTGATGATCTTGTAGTCACTTTAGGCTTGGAACATGATAATATATTGGTCTCAAATTATTTACAGAGTCACCAAATGAAATATTCTTTGAATATTATATTTTTATAACTTACCAATTATTGTTCTCGTCCCACTGAGTGTACCAAAAAATATTATCTCTCATAACTGCACCATTTTTTACGGTTGGTAGATCTTCTAACTTTACTTCTCCCTCAATTTTATAGATAAAATTCACACACCTCATGAGCTGTGGGTATCCCTATTGTGAGGTGAATCTCTATGATTACAAGGCTAGTTCCTTCTTTGGATGTATCCTAAAACTAAAAATTGTGGGGTTTAAGGGTAAAAGAGATGGCTAAAACTGTAATTAGGGGTGATACACCTAAAGTCTTGAGGGATTGACTTAGAAACATGCAAAATATACCGAGAATAAGTTAAATAAGAAATGATCTAATGGTTTTAAGCTAATCTCAAGGCAAACAATTTTTGTTGAGGGACTTCTCACAACAACACAACAAATAATTGAAAACTAAAATTAACAGAAAGCTTTAATTTATAGAAAGGTAAATAGCATAAGCAAGATTAATTAATTCAGGGAATATAATTCAAAATAATTACTATCAAAGCACAACCACTGCAAAAAATAGGAAACAAAATAACTGGTTCTCATTTAGGACCAATTCTCAAAAAAAATTGGTTATAAACACCCACTAAATAAAAAAATTCCTCCACAGTGCCATACAAGTGCACACAATAAATAGAAAATTATTCACAAAACCCCATAAAAATATAATTAAAGTCTTACTGGTGCTTGTATGAAATTACTATCCATTAACTTGATTTTAAAAAAGGGATAATAATAAGCATGCAAGAATGTTACAATGCAAAAAAAACCTTCAATTTTCCAAAAGTACCCCAAGTCAAATTGATTTAACTATTCTCTAGCTGTATGATGTGTATGGTTACTTTCAAAAGGCTAAGATACTTTTTGAGTGACTATTTAACTGTTACTTTTATCCTTGTCTTCATGTGCAAACTTCCTTTATCAAGTGCATGTCTTTTGTCTTGTACTTGACGTGACACCGTTCTGTCTCTAGTGTATGCATGGGATGATTTTGTCTTCATCTGTAAGATTAAATAATCAAATTTCCTTTTTTGAGTTGATATGACACTTTGTGCATGGAAAAGTGATCATATTCTGATAATTATTTATTTGTATCTTTTTTCCAATGCCAGTTATGCATGAAAAGGTGATTATGTCTCTTTCCTCAATGTGAAGGGGACTTGACATGTTGGTATCCAAAAAATTTCTCTTTTTTAAGCTGAGCAACATAACAGATTCGACATGGAGCTTAGAGACAGATAGATCATAATGTGTGTCATTTTGTATTTGGGGATGAGTTATAAATGGACCTTTATCACTCATATTTGTTGAGAGATGGATAACACCTTCAAGAGGATTTGACATATCATCACTACTTTAGGCTGTGTTTCAACCAGGGTTAGAGGACACATAGTGTAACCTCTGTTTGATGAAGGATATGGAGATATCCTTCTTTTGCACAAATTTTATGAAGAAAACCTTGGGAAAATAAGGTCAATACTACATAATTTAACTCTCAAGAGTTGTCACTTCTAAAAGATGGAGATACTTTCAAAACATGCCTAAGGTTACTAAAGAAATTATTAAATCCTGATTGTTCTGCATATTTTAGTAAATACATTTTGTTCCTTTGTGGATATACAGGGCAAACAAGGGTAGTTTATGATGGATTCATGATTTTTGAATGATTTTGGTGGGAGATTAAGTAGGATAATGTTGATTATACAAAATCTTTGAGAAACTTCACAATAATGGATAACTCAACAACATAAATGTTGAGAATAGTTAAGACCTTCCTTCAACTAGAAGTTGTGCTTCAATGGAGGCCTAGATCAGCATGTTTTCATACAATATTTGAGAATCTAACATGAAGGATAAATTTAAAAGACTCAATTAAAAACCAAAATCTCTTATCAATCATGCCTAAGCTACACCCAAATACTTACAAACAATCTTTATCAAAAAATGATAGTGAAGTGATTTTTAATTTATTTATCTCATCACAGGATGAAGGATCTTCTTGAAATGAAGTTGCAAATGCCACTAAACTATCATAGGGATGATATCTTGTGTGATTTCACAAATATTTCAATATAATATTGCAATAGGAACAAGAAAACTACTTGCAGACATTCTAAAACAAAGCAAACACTAATTGCTCCAAGATTGACACAAATTAATTTAAAAATTTCTTAGATTCATCAGCAGGGGAAAGCTTACAGAGAAATCTCAATGCTCATGAATGGATATACATCTCACAACCAACATTAATGTGAGTAGAGATCTAATACAGAGGAAATTAATAGGTTTCTCATATTAGTCTCTCAAGAAGATGGGATATCTCAAATTTTCTCTTAAGAATTCATTCCCCAATACTTTGCAAGAGTATTCTCATTGAATTTATACATTTCACTCACTCACTCACTCAACACAAATTTTCCCCCAAAAAGTAATAATATTCGAGGGACCTTTACTTGTTACCAATTTGCCTCAGAAAGTGACATTTAACAAATTCACATCTGAAAGATGCTAGGTTGACCAATAATGAACTAATCATGTTTCTCAGACCCTCAACTAATGACTAGGATGCCATTCCACAAATTTTTGGTAGTCCTAATAATTACGATTCCTTCATGTGAGAAATCCCCATTTCTAATCATTCTCTTGAGGCTCGGTACAACTGCATCTGATAGGTAATCCTTTTCACTCTTGAGGGTAACACCTTTTTCAATTTTTACTGCACCTGCAACCTCCATTATTTCATCCTTTTCCCTCTCTTTCCTTTGCAACTTTGTCTCGCATGCAATCTTCTCTAGTAATTCACATTTTATGTAAGTGCCCAAGAAATTACAAATTTAAACTATTGACCTTAACAATCCTTGGACTCAAAAATTAAGTTCTTAATCCATTCAATGGCACATTGTAGATAAAAACGAGAAGGAATTTCATCAAAAAATGATGAAAAATAGTGCATATTCGCGTCTCTAGGAGTCTTCAGAGCAAAAATGGCAGAAAAATAGACCCAATGCCCAACAACCATTTGATTCTTCCCCTTCTGTAATTTATATTATAGAAATCCACGTACTTCCTTAGTGTGTAACTGCAAATGAGAAGTACAAGGAAAAGTTTTCCAAACAAGTGCGGGCCTTCCATGTGCCCTAGGCCCAATGATAAATATCTTTTGGCCTTTGAAAAAATATTAGTGAAAAAGGATCCATTGGAAGCCTCCATATGTCTCAATGGTGCACATTTTGAGATGGTCACCAAAAGAAGAAGACCCCAAACAAGCGCGGTATGACAACGTGTCTTATTCTGGCAGAGTTTTTAGAAAACATTAAAGGATCAACTAGAAGGCGGCATTGTGTCTAGGGTCCGAGACATTTTTCCTTGGCCATTGAAAAAAGTCCAAGCAAGAGCAGAGTGAGCGGAAGCCTCCAACTGTATCTCATGGACACATCTTCAAAATAAAATTTAGGGGTCGGTCCCCAAATAGGCGCGGTCCCTCCATGTGTCCCATGCCTTAGAAAATTGCTTCAAAAAGTTTAAGTATAGAGAGGAGAAAATGGAATCCTCCACATGTCTCCCTATTGCAATTGTTCAGGTGGGACCCTAAGGTGGATACTCAAATGAGTGTCGAACCTCCACGTGTCCATGGTCTGTAAAAATTGTACCGGTCGCATGAAAAAATTATCTATATCTGGGAAAGGAAGCCAAAACGTCCACGTGTCTGCCTATGCTGCAACTATTAAGGTGGGACCCCGACGTAGATCCTCAAATGAGCATGATGACCCTCCATGTGTCCATGGTCTATCAAAGCTGCATCGGATGCATGAAAAAAACTGTGTAAGTCTTGGAAAGGTAATAGAAACTTCCATGAGTCTCCTTGGTGTAAATCTAAGGCCAAACCAAAAGGAAACATTTTCAGATGAGCGCAGACCCTCCACCGTGGACAATATTTGATTTGAAGTGGGGCCTTAGATGTTTCAAAGTTCGCCGCTAAGCTGCATCCAACCAGAAATGGGTCACACTTCCACATATGCTAAGGTATATAAATTTGATCAAGAAAAATACACGCGTCAAACCATAAAAATGTAGGGAAATCACCATTTGCAGCCCAGAAATGAAGTCTTTCTTTCAAGGACAGAGAATTTGGAAATCATATAAGGCCCAAATATGATCCTCCAAGCCTGCATCCAATCACGTTTCCATAGATATTTGGGAAAAAAATTGACAGGGAAAACAAAATGTGATTGTGGAAGAATAGAAGGAAGGGAAAAAACCCAAGTTTTATGCCCAAGTCACAAATCTTTTAACATGGAAAGCGGAACGGAAATTCAAAATCTAGGACTTTAAGTGATCCTCGACCAAAATAAGGGACTTATCATGGCACCCAAATGGAGGATAGAGCTTCCATACACCAATATGGGGAAATAGAAAAGACGATAGAGCTCAACAAATTGAAGAATTTCAAGGACAAATGAGGTGCAAGACCAAATTGAGCACCAACAACTAGTAAACAAGGAAATTCATCTCCAGTTATCATGTAGATTCCCCTAGATAGATTACAGGTTGGATGAACTATGGTTTTTACTAAGGTCATTTGGAAAATTAATTCATTTCTAATCCCTTTCGACTGTCATGATTGACTATGGGAGTTTGTGATCCTTAATCATTCATTTGATTCATTTGATCCCCTTTCAAAATGATAAATGAAACTCTAGAATCAGTGAAAGTTAAAGGTTTGAACTTAAAGATAGTGTTGGACAACTTGCATGCATGTGCAACGTTTAATTATGACCCCATAGATGTTTAGGGAAGTTAAATTTAGTTAAATTTGGTTGAGTTAATAAAGTAGTTTGTCAGCTATTAGTTGGATTCCTAATTTGAAACCTAATAGATTTAAATCATATAAAACAAAATGATCCATCTGTTTTAAAGCATGGCGAAGCCCTGACAAATATTTTTTTACAGTCCCCCATGGCTCTAGTTATTTTTACTTGAAAGCTATCCCAGTGTTAGCTTGTATAGCTGTTGACATGGTTATTTATTAGCAATAATCCTGGAGTTATTTAGTGGATGCGTAGAATGCATTTGAGATTGTACACACTTTCTTGATATGTGATCGAGCGAAGATCTCTTCTACTCTACGGATAATGTAACTAATGGAGGTTGTACATTTTTCACAACATGATGTTGGGTTTGATCGTGAAAATTATATCTATGTTTCCATAGATTGCGTTTATGTTATTGAACTCTCATGATTTTTGTTGTCCACTATTTAAGACTTTACATAGTTTGATAACTCGATTTGAGCTAGCAGATAATCTCAAATTTATCATACCATATTTATTTCATGCTAATAGATGTTTTCAAAAACTTATAGAGAAGTGATTTATGGTTGCTGATATGCTTTTTATATGTTTCATGATATGCTTCAGGAACTAATTATCATTCTCAATAGTGGTACAAAGCATTGAATTACTCACAAAATATCCGTTGGTATCACCTCATAACACTGGAGGTCATGTGACTATTGGAGGTAAGTAGAATATTTCATGCCAAGGATAAAACTATCTTTTTCTCAGTATTTGGACAATGTGCTACTATGTCGGTGCATCAGAATGACTCAACCTAGATAAAGAAGAAATGTATCATCTATTCCCCATTAACCAGATCTAGGGTGTCCAAGTGTCTTCATGGAGTTTGGTATCCATTTTTTCTTTGCTTATGTGATGGGATTTAACCCATACACTCGGCTATATGATTCACAAACGTCTAGGTTCAAGGTATTACTCCTTCAATATTAGCAGTGAAACTAAAACCAGTAGTCCTTGATCGTAAGAGATTCATACATTCCTAAGAACTTAGTAATATTTCCTTCAAATTTGTTATGGAATTTGGATCCCTTTGGGTTTTAGTTGTGGGTATCGAATTTAGAAACAATTTAATAAAATGGATGCTCTAACTTTTTTGATCGAGCTCTATTTTACATAAGTGATGGTTGAAACTCAAACTCCGATTTTAGATAACTCCATCCATGGGTTTGATGTTGTGCCTTTAGTTGGGAGAATAACATGGCTGATAATAAGTGATAATGTCAGATTAGTGTGAATTCTAACATAAGAATTTTTATACATCATGAAATGGAAAATCATTGTAGAAGAAAATAAGATAGCTAAAAAATATCATTCAATGGAGGTATAACGAGTCTCATAATCATGGAGAGAATCATTTCTGATGTATATATGGAATTGCTTCTTCCCATTTTCATCATCTTACACCTGAATATCACCCAACATAGATATGAGATTGGAAGAGGTCTACAAAATAAGGGTAGGCATATCAGGTATGGTGGTTGTAATGTTTGTGTATTTAGAATATATGCATTTCAATTTTTCATAATCTCATATTGATGACATCTTTGTATCATTTGAGTGCAATGTACGTTTTCTAGTGAAATTTTGAATAACATGAGTGCAATATGTGAAACTAGGCACAAATCATCATTTGATCGTAAATATTTCTAAAAAAATGTTTGCATCTCTTCCTTGTCTCAAAATAAGTGAAATACCAAGACCTCCACTTATACTCTTTTCAAGTTTTAAAAATCTATATGCCCTTTTAATGCAAAAGTAGTGGAAATATCTTCTATATCTTTAAGAACCTTTATTACAGTTTATTTCTAGTATGATGCTTGAAAATTGGACCTATATTTGAGACTTTTCCTCATCTATTAAATAAATTTGTCTTCATCATAGTGATGCAATTTGTAGTTTTTTTTACACCTGAAACTAGCTCAAAATTATGGTTGTATCTATTAAGCTACTCTTGTAGATGACAATCTTCATTTTTTCTTCAAAAGAATCTAAATCTGAATCTCTTTTTGTGTAATTAATTACAAACTGCACTTGAATATTAACATTTACATGGTTGTATCTGGTTACCTCTTAAGAATTCTAATAGACATTCCATCTTGAAAAATCCACTTTGTTGTAATTTTCATGATCTCTAAAAGAATGAGCACTTAATTTGATCATCATAGTATGGATTTCAATGTAATTTGAGTTGTGTTGTATGTTTTGATAACTTAGAGCCTTTATGCCACTTCTCAATTGGTGCATGATTTTTTATAGAAGATATTTCAGTTTGAAAAGGTTGGAATGCAACATTGTTTGCTTTTGTTTCTAGTTATGAGGGTTGAATCCTAACATGTCAGCTGTTAGAAATACCATCTAGTTCTTAATATGCTATTGTATATCATGAATTTATCCTTTGAAAGGATTCTCAATCATTTGAATACCTTTCACGATAAATGTGACTCTTATTATAAATCTCTTAGATTAGTTACTCCTTTGTATGTTTCTTTGCAATGATGATTACATGCTAAAAATTTGTTGTTTGTTGATCAATGACTACAATTACTTCATCTTGGGCAGCTCCATCTTTTCTTAAATGACTTGTACTTTAAGAATGGCACTTTTGTGACAAGTTGAAACTTTGTCAATAGATGGACGTGATTTTTATTATAGTATATTTTCTTCTATTCATATCCATTACTCTGAAATTTAAACAAAAAATTGAGGGAAACTGATTGCCAAGTTTGAGAAATGATTGTATGGCTTAAAGTACACTTCCATTCATTCTTTTTGTTTCTAGAATCAGAATTATTTCTTCTGTGATGTTATCTTTTGTTTTGATTTATCTGAAAAATGAAAAAAATATTTCTCAAAGTTATATCATTTCACCTGTGCTTGTAATGAAGCTAAATTATCAGCTTGAGACTTGGAAATCTCCTATCTTATATGAATGACCCCCTCATATAGTTTAAGAGAATATAAAATCTCCCTTTCATGTCTATGTGCATTTGACAGTTTGTGATGGGAATATATCCTTGCATTCCCCTAGGACTTCATTATCTTCCATTTCATTCATGATCTATAATAATATGATTTGTTGATTTTTTATAGATATTGTTTCTCATGAAGCATATTCATTTGACACTTCTTGATAATCAATTCTCAAAAATTCTACCATCCATAACAATTTTTTTATTCTTGTATCTTGGATTTTTGTACATTGTTTGAGATGCCTTTCTTCATGATTGTAGCTTTATAAAATTAAACTTTGAGATTTATATGGCTAAATCTTGGTGCTAATCTAATTTCTTTGATCAATGAACTCTTGTGTCATAATTATATGTATTCATGTATTTGCTTAAAATAAAACAGTTGGAAAGAATTTTTATTCCTACACTATGCTTTATAGATGCAAATAAATGTACTATTAAAATATAACACATATTTTTTACATTTCTCCTTCCTTGCTCCCTGTACCCACACATCTAAAAGAAACAATAATAAAATATTAAGGCTAAAAGCCTCTCTTATTTCTTACTCTTTTTCTCCTTTCCATGTTTCAGTTCTGAAACTCATTAAATGGATTTTGAATGCTACTTTCATCTATATTGTATCTTATCTATACTTTCTTGAAGAAGTTAATTTTCCTGACTGAGATCTCTAACAATATTTGATGCTTAACCATAGGTGTTTAATATTGGAAGATGAAGATGCACGAAAGATGATGAAGATCAAAAGAACAACAACTCAATCAGGTAATGATGGGTTTCTTCGTTCTTATTTTACCTATAGTTTCATGTATATGTATATTTTATTTAAGTACATATGAGTTACATCCCACCGCTTGTGTGGGAAACTACATTTGTATATCTTTATTAATAAATGAAATTAAATTATGTAATTGAGTTGTCTATTTTCTTTTGCATTTTATTACTATAAAATATAATTATGGAATGAACTAAATAACTCAAAAAATAATTAATATCATTCAAACATAAATAAATAACAATAAACTAATGTACTTGTAATGTAACACCCACTAAAAACACCCTCACGAGACTCAAGAACAACCTAGGTTTAGTTAGAAAAATTATCGAAGATTTTTTTTGAAAAGCATGCCCGTATACATGCTTTGAAACTACAGCTGTCACAATAATGTCTCAAATTCAATTATATTTAATAAATAAAATTTTCCCATTATAACCAAATATGAAACCCGCATTAAAACTAATGAGTAGATTTATTCCAAGCAAGGTTTAGTTCACTCTAACTGTTAATTTAATAAATAATTAAATTCTGACTATAGTTAAATATTCCACAATTAAATATATAGGGTTAAAGGGGGCCAAATTAATTAAATACCCAAGGTATATGATTCCACAAGATTTAAACAATTAACAAGGTTTCCATTTTCCATGGGGTTAGAATAATAAACACTTCATAACCATATAAAGTGACCCCTTAAAAAGTTAACCCATATTTTGAAATTAAAACATTTAAATTAAAAGGTAAATTTCCCACTCACCCACTTTCTACCTACTATTTGTAGAGATGAATCTCATCCCTTGGATGGCTTCAATTAGGACCCTTGATGAGGAAAAAGGGCAATCTAACCCTAAAGCATCGTTATGAAAACTTATTTCACATTTAATTTGGTTCATTTTTCTTTCTCTGGTTTTGCAAGTTAATGGAGGAGGAAGGGAATCCATTGGAGGCCATTCTTAAGCTTTTGGAAGTGGCCTGAACATGATCCCATTTATTTTCCTATTTGTTTATAGCCCTCCTTAGGGTTTCTAAATGTATTTATATATTTTTTATTTAGCTCATATTTCCCTTGTATTTTCCAAAATAGGATTGTGGGTTTTGCCCATATTTAAGTATAATTTAATATTTGATTCAAATAATCATTTAGATGATGTCAGAGGGTATACATGCTATGCATGAGGATACATATATACATACATACATATATGTATGTATGTATATATATATATCTATATATCACTATATATATATATAGCTCATTATAAAAACATCTCCTTTAAATCCAATTAAAAAAAATACCCAAAAGCACTATTTTGCACATGTGATGTAAATCTATTAGGAAAACTCATTTTTTAAATATACATCATATATGAGATTAGTAATAATACATAGGCCGTGGCCTTTACCAAAAAATAAAATGCACAGGGGTAAACAAAGGAATAGCACAATCTTTGAATAAAGGTAATTAGTGGTGTTGCGGGGGGGGGGGGGGGGGTTAGATTTAGGTGGAGTTCATAAACCCAACAGTTTGGAGTTTAATTAAGTTTAAGGTTTTGATGGGTGGGGTAGGGGTCGGTAACCCTAACCCCTAGCCCTTTTTAATTTAAAATGGCCCTGGGGGTTTGGCTTGTTGTCGACCCCTAACCTTACACCTTTTTGAATAACCTTCATACTTAATCCCAAGGTAGCCATGATTCAAGGTATGTATAAATATGACTTAAATCTCATTTTTATATATCATAGTTTTAATATTGATGTGTGTGTCTGTCTCTCCCTCTCTCTCTACTATATAGTTTATATATATATATGTTTATGTATTGTATATATGTAATATTTATAGTACATATATACATACATATACATATATATATATATATAGTTGGAATTAATTATATCCACTATTAGATAATAATTTTAATACCAATAAGGTATAGGAAATTAGTATTGCTAAGAAAATCAAAGTGAAATGTAGCTAATAAGTATGGGCAAGTTATTATCTTGCATCTAGATACTTGCACTTCTAGGTTTTTTTTGTGAACAGTTATATAGTAAAAATAATGAGAATTAACACTGAGCTCTCATTTCTCTTAACTAATTATATTTTATTTACAATCGTTATCAAAAAAGGACTAAAATAATAACAGTTAGGAGCCTCGATTGCTTCAGGTTGAACCTTTTCCAATGATCCAGAATGGAAGAGCAGTAAGGAGTTGTAGAACCATTTATCAAGCATGGAGGAATTACAAACTATCATTGCTGGAATTCAGGGGCACAATCAAAGCATTTCAATCTAATTCGCTATGGATTGGAAAGATCGAAAAATGGAGTATAGAGGGCATAAAATACCTGTTAATGAAGAACTAATTAATGAAGCTACAGGCCTGGAGATAGAAGATTCCTTTCCTACAATACAACTTTCAAACAAAGGTAATGAACCTTCTTTTCCATTTCACAAAACTAACTTTACAACACAAATCTTTCTTGTATTTTTGTTTCTTTCAACATACAATACAACTTTAATAACAATTATTTGAATGCAAATTTTCTTCACAAGATCAACACAATGTCATCCACTTGAACTGGAAAAATCATACAAGAATGTGAGATAAAATGGAATGCAATATTACAAGTTCCTCCACTCTAAGTGGGAAAAAACACTAAGGAAGTTTTATTACAAGAAGGATTTTCTTAGGGACTCCACCAAAATATATAAGCTTCATAATACCAATAAGAGAGCTCCTTCATGATTTTCTTGATAAAAAAAAATGGACGGAGAGGAAACACTCTCCACCCAACCAAAATATCCAATGAGGGGGTGAAGCCATCCTCCTCATTGGCCACCGAGCCGAAACCACATTACAATGAGAGGTGATGTTATCCAATTTTCACCCCAAGGTAATTTTGATAACATGCAAGCAATTATATTGATTCAGGGCGAAAAGTCATGTTTCTAGGGTCCCCTCATATTTTTCTAACTCCCCTGTCCAAGAGGAAGAGAGTAAGTTCTAAGAAAATGCGAAAAAAGGGTTGCAGAAGGCAAATAGGTTGATCAAGGAAAAATCGTGAAAATTGGCTAAGTCCTGCTCAAGGTCGCCTCTGGGACAGTTGGGATAGAAAAGCGCGAACCGGCCGAACCGGGCGAAATCAGCACAAACAGTCCGAAACGCAGCAGGGACAAATGGGACAAAAGTACGCGGCGGGCACGAAATGCCGGTTCGACAGAGAGAAAAAATCGATTAACTGCTGAGAGGGACAGTCTGGGACGTTTGGGTCAAATGGACCCGAAGCGGCCGGTTCGGCTGAAATCAGTCAAGGCAGTCCAAAACAAAGTGGGCCAAGTGGAACAAAAATACCTGAACCGGCCGAACTGGGCGAAATGGGAACAAACAGTCCAAAAGCAAATGGGACATCTGGGACAAATAGGCGTGAACTGGCCGGTTCGGCCGAAATCAGCACAAAGAGCACTATACCAAAAGGGACAAAGGGACACGTGGGACGCAAAAACCCGAAGGAGCCAAGATCCAATCAAATCATGACATGTGTCTCAGGAAGAAAAGTCAACGTTTGGTCTGGAAACTTCAAACGGCCATAACTTTTGACTCCGAGCTCCGATTTTGATAAAATTGGACTTTCTGGAATGAGCACGACGTCTGATTTCTTATTTTTAATGAGGGTAGATATATTTAAATCAAGGAAATGTGTTCGGCCCCAGTCAGTAAATGCTCTTTCCCGTCAAATGACAGAAAACGCCTGCCAGGCCCAAAATAGCTGCCCGCACTCAGAAGGCCATAACTTTTGCATTTCTCAACGAAATCGCACAAAATCGGTATTGTTGGAATCGTGGTTCTGAGCCCAATGCACAGAAATCAATAAATTCCAGATTTGATCAGAAATTGATTGAGTTTTTAAAGAAAACGTGGCCGGATTCAGAACAGTGTTTTATTTGGTAGCTGGGAGTGCAATTAAGAGGCATGGTCATCATTCCTTCTCTGCTGCAGCACATGGGACGGTATGGGGAGCCTTTTGCAAGTAATGTATACCCATTCCACTCAATTTAATGCCTCTTACAGGTGGTTGAAGGACAAATTTCGGGATTTCCATTTTCCCTTCTCTTCTCCTTCTTATTTTTTCTATAAATTGGAGTGTTGGGCTCATTGTAAAGGAGGGAGTCTTTGGGTAGCAAAGCTCTGCCAAAATTACTTTGTGAAGCCAGTGTGTTGCAGGCCCTTGTAGTGGACTCCTTGCATGGTGATCCAGGCCCTTATCTTGTAATAGACTGAACTGTGCATACCAGGAAGCAATAAAATACAAGTTTGTGGATGTATCTTCCCCTGCTGTGTTTTCTTACATTCTTCTTGCCCTTTTATCTTTCTACAAGAATATTGTGTCTTTTAACATACAATACAAATTTAAGGAAAATTATTTGAATGTAACTTTCATTCACAAGATCAACACAATGTCCTCCACTTGAAGTGGAAAATCAAACAATAATATGAGCTAAAAAGGAATACAATATTGCAAGTTCCTCTACTCTAAGTGGTAATAACACTAATGAAGTTTTATCACAAGGAGGATTTTCCTAGGGACTCCACCAAAAGCTCCAAGATTCACAACACCAACAAGAGATCTCCTTCATGATTTGCTTGATTCACAATAAAATGGGGGGATAGGCAACACTCTCCGCCAAACATAAATATCCAATGAGGGGGAGAAGCCATCCTCCACATTGTCCCCCGAGCCCCAACCACATTACAATAAGAGGTGAATCCAACCAGTGGCAACAACAAGCTTCCACAACACAACACCAAAAATTTCACAACCATTACAAGAACATTCAATTCAATTACAACACAAGAAGGAAAAACAACCGAAATAAAAAAGGTTTAAAAATGAAAGCCAAAGGAGAAAGAACCTATGGGGAGGCCACTTATGCCTCCCAATGGGAAATGGGTTCCCACCTTAAAATCCTCCAATACATGTCTCAAATCTCCTACATACTCTTATGCCTCCCTCAAGTACCTCGAATGTCTCCCACATACTCTTATGCCTCCCACATTCTCTTATGCCTCCCTCATACAAGAATAAGTAAAAAATGCAAGCATTCCTTGTCCAAGGTGGGGCACCCAACCTAAACTCCCTCCATACATGAAATAACTCCTATGCCTCCCTACATGAATTATCCCCATAGTCCCTTCCTACTCCACACTTAGGAAATCTAACCAAGAACCCAAGAAGCATTCCAAACACTAAAAAAAAACAAGCACACAACACAAAATAGAGGAATAACATAAGAAAAAGTAAAGCTCCTACCTTTCCTTAGTAGAGCTTGTTCCAAGAGTAAACTCAAAGCTCCTTCAATCCCAATCAATCACCAACAAGCTCCCACAAGATCACAAGCTCTCCAAAATCCTCTAACTCCAAGAAATGAAAGAGCACAAAAGAATGAAGTAACCCCCAAACAAGCAAAATAACTTGAATAAATAGAAAAGAGAGAGAGGAGGGTGAGGTGGCTCCATGTAGGATGCCACATCACTCATCCACAACTCCAGCTCACAAGTCAAAATTCAAAATCCAAAGCACAATTAATAAGTGGTTGAAAAAATGATATTTAACTTACACTCACAATCCATGCCCACACCCCTTAAGGACCAAAAGTAATTACATGTAAGAAGGTGCAATAAAGACTTATAATTTATCTTCCCAAAACCCATACTGGGGTCTAATGTTTACACCCCAACCCATAGGTAGGGTTGGCATAGCAATTTAAGAGGTGTGGGACAAGTTTAACTTGTCTCACAAGCCTTTAAAATTGGCCCTTAAGGCCAAATTCGAATTTGCATGAAGGGGTAGAGTGTACAACACTCAAGGTCACAAGAACTCAATATTACATCACAAAACCCAATAGCCATCTAGTCGAATAAATGAAAAATTTTGGTCACATCCACAATAGTTAATAACAAGATTAATTAACTTAAATAGGAAACTAAGACCCATTAAGATAAGGGGGAAGAATACATCATTTTCTAATTAATTAAAACAAGGATATCACATCACTAAAAATTAGATACTACATTAAATAATTAAAACTAAATAAAATATAACACATAACCCCTTGATCACAATCTCCCCCTAATAATAATTCAAACACACACACACACACACACATGTTGCCATGGTGACCCTTGTTGAATTCATCTCGAATTCCAATGTGGCTGGTCTCTAATCCCCCCGATGTTTGTTGTGACATGTTTACCTACAAAACACATAACACTTCCTTCAGCCTCATGGCCGCATCAAAAACATTTAGGATAAAATATACAATATAAATCAATAATCATCTATATACGAATCAAATATCATCTAGGAAAATGCAATATCATTTACAATTTCTAGCAAAATTTCTATTCTACATCTCGTCCATGTTAGAATGATCACAACATTAGTTCAATTATCAAAGGTCTACTCAATATGACGAAATATAACCTTTCCAGAAAACATATATATATATATATATATATATATATATATAAACATTAATATAAAATGTCTCTAATAATCCACATGCATCATATATGAATCGAAATCAACAACATTCTATGATCTCTAATGTCTAACATCATGCCAAATCAAAAACTACAATAAACTCCATAAGTATAGTCGACAGTATCATAATCAATGACATAAAGGTGTTGAAGGGAAGTGTGCACTACATCCCCCTCCCCTTAGACTCAACTTCCTCCTGGAATTCACTGGAATGGGTGTGGAAACTGAACTCATAGAAATGTAGCATCCTCCCATGTAGCCACAGTCTCATCATACCTATCCCACTGCACTCAAAGCTAGTCAATTTATCTTCCTCGAAGGCCCAGAGTCTTGTGCTATAAAATGTAGATGGGATCCACCATCACCTACCCCTGATCCTGTACCTACAATGAGGTCCAATCCAAGACATGAGAAGGATCTGAAATATATATCCTAAGTACTAAAACATGAAACACGTCATGGACGTGAGACAAGCTAGGTGGCAATATTAGACAGTAGGCCAAAGGACCAATACGGTCTAAGATCTGAAAGGGACCCACAAATATATGAGCTAACTTAGAACATTTTCTGTAACAGATAGGGCTCTTATGTGGCCTAACATGAAGGAACACCTTCATGCCCACATAAAAAATATGGTCTATCCTATGATGATCTACATACTTCTTATACTTTTCATGTGCCTCCTGCAGTATCTGTCTGATCATAACCATCTGCTGCTCCATGTCTTATAATAAAGCTAGCCCAAGAGAAACTATGTCCTCTAACTTGTCCAAACTAAGAGGTGTCCTACACTCTCTACCATATAATGCCTGAAAAGGAGCCATACCTATTAAGCTATGAAAACTATTATTTTAGGAAAACTCCACCAAGTACATGAACTCCTCCCATCTCGATTGGTGATCCATGATGTACATCCTAAGCATGTCCTCAAAAATATGATTCACTCACTTAGTCTATCCATCTGTCTCAGGGTGATATGTTGTTCTGAAATTGATCTTCATCCCGAGGGCATGCTGCATTGTAGTTCAGAAGTGGGAAGTGTACAAATGATCGCGGTCAAAAATGATTTTTTGTGGAATCTCATGTAACTTAACGATCTCATCAAGATATACCCATGCCACTGTACTAGCTATGTAGGTGGTAATCAGTGGAGAAAAATGAGCCACTTTCGTCAATTTATCCACCGTGACCATAATGACATCGTGGTGGTATCTCGACATCGGTAGCCTAACTATGAAGTCCATGGAAATGGTGTCCCGCTTCCACTCTGGTATAACATGAGGAAAGATAAGGCCAATAGGATGTTGATGCTCGGTATTCACCTTTTGAAACTCTAAACAACGTGACAAAAACTAAGCCACATCTCTCTAAATTCCCCTCCAATGGTACAACTGTTTCAAAGTGGCCTGCATCTTCTTCACCCTAGGATGGGCTGAATAGGGTGTACGATGAGCCTCTGTCAAAATGTCCTGTCTCAAGCCTCCATCTATGGGAACATAAATCCTATTTCTGTGTCAGAGAAGGCCATTCGTCTCTATTGAGAATCCATCAAACTTCCACTCAATGGGTCTCTTAGACTCAATCTTTGACTTCCGTGTAAGATAGAAGCTACCGTGAGGAAGCTGCTATAAAATCCGACACCACAAATTTGTTCCCACTGACGTGGCCATAACCACATGTCTGTGTCTGATCAAGGCATCTACAACCACATTCTCTTTCCCCTTCACATGCTCTATCTCCATGTTGTACTCACAAAGAAAATCTATCCAATGCCATTGATGAGTGTTGAGATTGGGCTACATGATGAGTTGGAAAAGTCTCAAGCGATTAGTCGTGAGTGTAAATCTCCAGCCAAGAAGGAAGTATCTCCATCAAACAAAAGTGATGCAAGTGATTGAAGAAGACATCTAGAAGTTGAAGATGGTCCATTTTAATCCAACCACTCCTATAATTCGTTTAGATTCACCATTGCATATTTTTCTCATGGAATTTGTGATTAGGCTCCCATGTTGTGGTTAAGATTCACTTGGATTTCTTCTAATCGTTAAGAGAGATGGTCGACATGCAAGTGACCTCAAAAAAATAATAAATTGTATCTCTATGATAAAAAAAATATTTTGGAATAATGAGAGATCTGTTTGGTGTCAAATATTGAGTAGAAATGTTAAATGCATGCAAACAGTGAGTGGGAGTGAAATTTTGACATCTTGTGAATGAGATCTGGTTACAACTTAAATCAACGTTTTACATGTGGTAGAAACAATAAACACATTACACATGGCACAAAGTGGTAATAAATTAGATTTTAGGAAGTATTGTTACATTTTCAATTTAAACTTATCCGCCCCAAATTCTAGGATTTAATTTGCAATATGATTTGTGAAATATTGAACTTGTTTTGAAAAAAATATAACTCTATAGAAAATAATTTTAATTATTGGATTTTCATTATATTTAATTTATCTAAATAAATTTTGAAAATTCTTCTTAAAATATTATAAAATATTAAATTACGGATTATGTTTTTTTTGAATGTGGAGCATCAATTATTATACCATTTAAAAAAAATATTCAGTATATAAAAATATGACGTGTGTGTAGAACATAAATTTTCAATTATAAAGGGTTGGAGATGTGAATTGTACACAATTTTTTAATATTTATGTTAATTTTGGAACAACCACAATAAGTAACAATGGAGAAATTCAATTATCATAGATGTGCCACAAATATTTTACAATTATTTCAAATTGTAGATTTTTTGTGGAATAATGTAGTTAAAAGAACTTGTTTGTTGTACACACACACACACAAGTCTTCTTAAATATTGAAAAAATATAAACATTTAAATGTGGCATTTCCACAATAAAATAATTTAATATCAACCTTCATAAAATATGTCACAACTATAGGTGTGGTGGGTAATATTTATAATAAATTCTAATATTACTTTGTGAAAAATGTAGAATTTTCTATAATGAAAGTTTGAAAATGTGAGTTTTCTACAAACTATTAACAATATATATATACTATAGAAAATCCACAATAATTAAAATTCAATAACTAGATTATTATAGAGATGCCACAATTATTCAACAATTATGTTAAATTGTGGAAATTTTGTAGAATAATTGTGTTCTTGTTTGTTGTAGTGCATGCATTCCCATCTCTCTCTACACACATAGAGAGAATCTGGACCCTTATTTATAACATCCAGACATTCCCATAGAAATCTATATCGGTTATCTAAAACCAATATTGGTCATAGTTAATACGTTGTCAGTCACACCATGATCGGTAGCAGTCTCTGTATCTAGTAAAATTACTCATACCAGCAACAACCCTACGCATCCAAAACTAACCCAAACCCCACTAAATCTTACCCAGACCCTGCCTATGACCTCCAGACCACCTACCCAACCTGGAAACTGACTCGGGACCTTCACTAGTTTATATATCAAAGAATTTGATTGATTTAAAATTTATAGTAATTTGAGATACCTAAATCAGAGTACTAGCATTAGATTAGTTTGATTTGCATGTTCATTTATTTTATATTGAATTATATATATATATATCAGTGGATTGAAAACCATCGAGGAAGTATCACACTTCCCGGATCTAGCTCATACTTGGAAATCCACTAACCTTTTGCTATTAACTATGTTTTGTGGTCCTGCTTTGCATTTCAGGTAGTTACTCCTAGCCAAAAGGAAGCTCACACAATCAACTTGGTTCAGGAAATTAGAACCCGTGTGCACCCTTCAACCAACATTACAACAGGTATTCCTCCTTGGCCTTCTACCTTTATTTGTTTAATTAATCTACTAATAATTTGGTGAAACAGGAAGAGAGGGGTGACACATGTCACACCCTCATTTTTGAGGAATTTTTCCTTTTTTTCTTCAAAAAAATTCTTGTGTTGAAGGAATAAGAGTTTTTTCTTATCTTTTTCTTGGGAGTGATTTTGGAGTTGGAGATTTGGCGTTCTTACTTGGAACTTAATTGAATATAAATTAGAGACTTGGAAATATCTTTGAGGTAGTATCTTTGATCCTTCTTTGGTGTTATTGTATGTATATTTTAGATGAAGTTTGTTGTGTTTGTGAATTTTTTTTGTATGTGTTACATTGTATGATTCTTTTGTTTCCTTAAATAATTTTTCTCCATCCATCATATGGCATGATAAATTCTAGAGTTGTGTGGGGGAAGAGGGATGGAATTTCCCTCTTAAACCTCTTGGATTGATGGACAATACATGTTGGTGTCTCATTTTTTTTATCCCCTCATATGGTTTGAGGTGGGGAAGGTGGTTCATAAGGTTTGAACCACCTTCCCCATCCTTGAAAAGGAAATGCAAGGGTTTAAAAATCCTCCCAATGAGGAATTTTTGTGATTGGGAGGAGAAATAAAGAGGGGTGCTTGTTATGGATGAATAAGGAGGATTTTTGGAGATTTTTTGTATGTGTGTTTCTTATAGTTGGATCACACCTTTTGGCTCGTTTGGATTCCTCATCCACTCTTCCTTGGTTGGAGGTTGAACTTGGTGTTTTCTCCTCCCTTTTTTGGTTTTATTATTGTGTTTTGGGTGTATGGTAAATGGTTGACTTGTGTTGTTGTTCTTGTTTCTACCCCTTCCCCACTTGTGCACATTTGAGGAATGATTTTTGTCTCTCCCATAGCCTTGGAGGGAGGCTGACATCTCCTCCACTAGTTTTAATGCCATTTACTTATTGCAAATGCTTGGGAGGTAACCAAGCCATCTTCTCATTTGTGCAATAATTTCAAATTTGAAGAAATTACATATGTGGGAGCCTTGAGGTTTGAAGAAAAATTTAAAATTTGGCCATGTTATTTCCCCTTTTTCGGGAAGGATTTTCCTCTTAAATTTTGTTGTATGTTGGTAAAAAAATGCAACCATTGTTAGTTGTTATCCTCTTAAATGTTAGTCAATTTGGTAATTGAAATAATAACCTTTATTGAAGCCTCCCATTATGGTATGTTATCGTATATATTCCTCAAAAGTGACATCCATCTTAAAATATTCTCCTTACATGTAAAGGGAATTTCTATTTTAAATTTTGGTCATATCGTTAAGGAGGAATCTTGTAGTATTGTGAGTTGATGTATTCATTTTTTAATGAATCTTATTCTTATTAATGCACTATTAGTGCAAAATCACAACACCCCTGAATGTCTACAACTTGATGGTTTGAGACTCTCAGTGTGATTGTATAACATGGAGAATCTCTCAAAGTGTGGGACTTTAAAATCGAGAGATCTCTGTGGATGAAGGCCAGTTCCTATTCCTCTGTTCAGGTGCACACGTAAAATTTGCATAGGATCTACTATAAAATATATCCTAACTTACCAAGGAGATACAGTTAAGAAGATGCAAGAAATTAAAACAAAACTAATAGAGGTGATGCACAAAAGGAATGCTTAACACCAGATTTGCTATCAAACACAGACCATTTAAATGTAATACAACTACCATGCACAGATAACCAATATTGCAATGAAATATCACATAAAGGAAATGAACAAAAGAGATGGTAAAAATCATTCACATACATGTATTATTGCTTCACAAATTGATACAAAGCATTATAATGGCCAAGAGGAAAAAAAATTACATTACAGTCTCAATAGAAGGTTCGAACTCCACGAAATCATCTGTAGACTAGAGGAGAAGGGAGGCCACAAAACTAAAATGTCTAGCCCTTTACAATGGTCCAAGCTCCTACCTTTATAGCTGAAGTGAAGAGAGGAGAAGAAAAGAGGTGGGAAACCTGATTTGGAAGATTAGCTATAAGCCATCAATGCCCCTACAAATCCACCCACAATCTATCAAGTCCACCTCTCTATGTCTATTTGGCATGTTGAAGAAGGAAGAACAGAAGATAAAATAAAATATGATCTAGTTATTAGAGAAATCGGATCATATATTAATGGCATGAATACATTTTCTTATGTTTCACCCACCTAACCTCGTCAAAATTAAAGTTTCAAGTTTCTATGGCATAGACGAGGTCGAGAAATTTTCAATGGTACCAAATTTGTTGGATTTTGGGCACTAGATAACTTGAACATTTGAATCGAATCCGTAAAAAAAGGTGGAAAAACAAGTTTTGCAAAATGGATACGTGGCCCCAAAATTAACTTTTTTCCTTGTGCAAAAAAATGCGAAAATAAAAAAAGCCCCCGTAACCCCACAAGCCCGAAATTCACTTTTGGAAAAATTTTGTTCATAGCCTTGCAAACCCACTTAGTAAAAGAAATCATCCCAGGCCCACCGGCCCGCATTTTCCCCTTTGGCGAAAAGTCCTCCCCAGGTCTGCCAACCCACTTTGGCAAAAATCCTTCTAAGGACCACCGACCCTCTTTGGAAAAACATTCTTCCAAGGACCGCCTCCCTGCATGTAATTTAGTCCTGATTAATGGCTGCTATGGGTGTTGGCAGAGGTGCGGCTCACTTTTATACATTACACCTTTTCAAAACAAAAGCCAAAAAATTCAAATTGCCTCCAGCAACCCACCTTCCCACTTTGACTTGAAACATGGCCACATGTCCCTTTTGTTTGGCGGGGTCATATGTCTTATCCTGGACCTACCTCTGGATTTTACCTTTGAAGCTGTGTGAATGAGGGACATGGAGGCTTCCACTCACCCTTCTATACTTAGTTGATTTAAATGGATGACTTTGTCCCCCTTTTGACTTTTGTACACATGGTGACCCTACACTTATTTGGAACTGGCCTTTGGGTCTAATCTTTGAAGATGCACTGATTGGACATGTGGAGGCCTCTGTTGGCCCTCTTTATACTTATCTGATTTAGACTGATGCCTTTCTCAGACCATAGACATGTCAAAGCCTCGTGCTCATTTGGGAACCCGCTTTGTATTTCAATTCTAAAGTTGTGTCGAGTTGACACGTGGTTTGGTCCGCTGGCCCTTTTATACTTAGTCGATTTGGGCCCGCTTTGTCCCCTTTTTTAACTCTCAACATGTGGAGATCATGCACTTGTTTGGGGAACCACCTTCGGATTTGATCTTTGAAGTTGTGCTGAGTCGACATGTGGCACCTTCCACTGGCTCATCCCCATTGTGACTTTTCAACTATCCACTCTATCCCTTTTCAGACCTAGGATGTGTGGAGGCTCCACGCTTGTTTGAGGGACCACCTTTTTCGTGACCCCTTGAAAATGTGCCATTGAGACACGTGGAGGCTTCTGCTAGTTCTTCTATACTTACTCAATTTGGCGGTTCAACTTTTGGTTCTATCCCCATTTTTATTCTTGGCCATGTGGTGAGCATGCACTCATTTGGGGTTTCCATTTTGGATTCTCCTGTTAGAATTGTTTCGAGCTAACACATAGCACCTTTTGTGATCCATTTATACTTGGGTGGTTCCGGCCTCGATTTTAATCGTATGCAAATTTCAAAACTTTGATTCCTTTGATTCAGTATTCTTCTATCGAGCTTTGATCTCCTTTGATGTTGTTCAGCCCCATTTTTCGACCTTGCTCCTTCATTGTAGAGCTCACCTATCCCTTGATTGTTGTATTTGAATGTGGGCTCGCAGGACCAAGCCAACCCTTATATTTTCTTCTGTGTAGGATCATGTTTGATCAATTTTGTTGGGGGGAAAAACTAGGATAACATGTACATGTTGTAAAATTATTACTTCATATTGCTCAAGAGATATTTTATATTTGTTTCATGAAGGTTGTGTATTACCTTCTAAATGAATAGTTCATTTGTTTGTATCTTTTGAATAGGAAGTTTTTATCCTTGATAATGAATGCCTTTATGAAGTATGGATGCTTGGGATTCTAATGGAATTCATCCATTATTGATGCGCTAGAATTAGCAGGAACTTGATAAGGTCATAACTTGAGCTCCGGTTTTCTATTTGAGTCTGTTTTTTTTTAAACCACATGTTTTGATGAGAAAAACATAGTATCAATGTTCCCTACTATTTGGGGCAAGTTTTGGCACATTTTCGGGCCATAAATCCACCATCTTGAGGCCGAAAATTAGGATTTAAGTTGTAGTTCATTTTTTTCCTATTTTTGGTCATTAGATAATTTTAGTCTATTAGTTGGATTATGAGGTAGAAAGTTGGAAATTCCTCTAATTTAGGAATGTAGAAGATGCATGGAAATTTATGTGCCCATATGAATAAGAATGTGAACTTACTAAGAATAGCAGGTTCTCGTAAATTGATAAAAATAGTAATTTCCACCACCTTGAGTAGATTTAGTCAAGTTAGTTAGAGTTTTCTTGGCAACTCAAGTTTGGAGTTGTTTTCCTATTTAGGAAACATTGTAATTAATTATTCAATAACAAAGAAGGAGATCTATTTTCTTTTGGATTTCATATTATTTGCAATATATCAATTTTATTCATAATTTGGCTACATTATCTAGTATCAGTGTTGGTTCGAAGTATTTTTTTAAAAATGGCTGGAAAAGGAAGAGGAAGAGGAGGTGGTATTTCCTAGATGAATAGAAATATGCATGCAAGATCTGCAGAGACAAGTTGTTGTGCTTGTTGCAATGATAACCCAAAGAGGAAATCAAGGTGGAGATGACACATATGAAGAAGTTTGTGAAGAGGAGGAAACACAAACACCACCATTAGCTTTTGAAGAAAGGATGCTTTGAGAATTAGAAGGAAAGAATGATGGAATAAGAGTTGATGTTTCATAGTATGGTGGCAGTCTAAAACCAGAGGAGTTGATAGACTGGTTGACTAGCATGGCAATTTTTTTTGAGTGGAAGGCTATGTCAGTAGAAATGAAGGTAAAATTTTCATGCACGAAATTGAAAGGTCATGCTATGTTATGGTGGGATCACCTACAAAAAGAGCGGTCAAGAAAGGGGAAAGAAATAATTAGGATGTGGAGGAAGATGGAGAAGAAGCTGAAAGATAAATTTCTCCCTGTGGATTATGCACAAACCTTTAGAGGAGGTTTCAGAATCTCATACAGAACTTATAAATAGTGCAAGAATACACAGATGATTTCTACAAGTTGTCCATTCATGTAGAGCATGAAGAAACCCAGGAAAAAATCGCTGCAAGGAATGTAAATGGGTTAAAATTTTCTATTCAAGATGATATAAGTATGCATAGGATTAAAAGCATGGAGGATGCCTATCAATTAGCCTTAAAGGCCAAGGAAAAACAAAATCATCAAATTTTTAGGAGATCACCTGGAATGAATAGGGGGGCCTCATATTCCTTTCGAGGACAAGCTGGTTTCAGCCAAGGTAGGGGAGAATCATCTTGTGGATTAGAAAAGCAAGAGGATACGAGACAAGATTTATAGAATCAACAAAGGGGTAGAGGATTTTCTAGGGGTTGAGGATATGTGGGAAATAGAGGATGGGAGGCTCAATGAAGACCATTTGTTTGTTACATATGTGGTGACGAAGGGAATCAGACTTTTGAATGCCCACATACTTATACACATGACAAAAGTCAAGGAGATGCTCCAAGAGTAAATATTGTTGAAGCTGGACAAGTAGAAGATGAACAGGACCTGGAAATTCCACCAAATGTTGGAGAAAATTTGATGATCAAGAGGACGATGATTGTTCCAAGAAAGGAGATCAATGGGGATCCATGACTGTTTACAAATATTTTAGAAAAAGATGCACTTCAGGAGGAAAGGTATGTAATGTTATTATTGATGGTGGTAGTTGTGAGAACATGGTTTCAAATGAGATGGTCAATAAATTGGGTCTGCATTGTGAGAAGAATCCTAACCCTTACTGTATTGCATGGTTTAAGAAGAGTAATGATGTTACTGTTGATAAGAGATGTTTAATACATTTTTCTAGTAGGAACAGTTATAAGGATGAGATTTGGTGTGATGTTATTCCTATGGATGCATGTCATATGCTGCTAGGAAGACCATGGGAATTTGATGGAAAAGTTATTCATGATGGGGGAAATAATACTTATAATTTCTGGAAGGATGGCACACGATTAGTTTTGCTACCTGTTAAGGAAGAGGGGAAGGCTTAAAATATTCTTTCTGCAAAGGAATTTGTGAAGGAGGCAAAGGCAACTATTTTTTGTTATGCACTAATCGCAAATAAGGATGAACCTGTAAGTGCATAAATACCAAAAGAAACAACATAATTAATAGAAGAATTTTCAAATGTTATTCCTGATGAGATACCAAATGGATTACCACCCAAAAGAGATATTCAACACCATATTTATTTGATTCTAGGGTCTTCACTCCCAAATCAAGCGACTTATAGGATGAGCCCGACATTACATGCAGAGTTGAATAAGCATGTGGCAAAGCTCGTGTGAAAGGGGGTCGTAAGGGAGAGCATGAGTCCGTGTGCAACACCAACTTTATTAACACCAAATAAGGATGGAACATGGAGAATGTGCTTAGATAGAAGAGCAATCAATAAAATTACAATCAAATATAGGTTCCCAATACCTCACCTTGATGATATGATGGATGTGCTTGCTGGATCTAAGTATTTCACCAAGATTGATCTTCGAAGTGGTTATCATCAGATTCAGATCACATAAGGAGATGAGTGGGAAACAACATTCAAGACAGGAAATGGATTATATGAGTTGTTAGTGATGCCATTTAGGTTATCCAATGCACCTAGTACTTTTATGAGATTGATGAACATCGTGCTACAGGGGTATAATGGTAAGTTTTTTGTGGTTTATTTTGATGATATCTTGATCTTTAGTAAAACTAAATAAGAACATTTGAGGCATCTAAGGATGGTATTTGAAGTTTTAGGGAAAGATAAACTCTATGTAAATATGAAGAAGTGCACATTTATGCAAGGGAGTTTGGTATTCTTGGACTTTTTTATTTCAGCAGATGGGGTACAGATGGACTCAAAAAAGATAAAGGAAATTATTGAATGGCCTACTCCATGGAGTATAAAAGACATACGAAGCTTTCATGGTCTAGCAACATTTTATAGAAAATTTATTAAAAATTTCAGCAGTATTGTAGCGCCTATAACAGATTGCACAAAACAAATGGATTTTTTGTGGAGAAAGGTAGCTGAAGATAGTTTTCAGTTCTCGAAGAAGAAGGTGACAGAGGTACCCATTTTGGAACTACCAAATTTTTATAAAGTGTTTGAGGTTTATTGTGATGCCTCACATGTGGGTGTTGGTGCTGTTCAAAGTCAAGGTGGAAAGCCAGTAGCTTTCTTTAGTGAGAAACTGAATGAGCTAAGAAAGAACTAGTCTACTTATGATGTGGAATTTTATGCAATTGTACAAGCATTAAGGCATTGGAGGAATTATTTAGTGCTTAAGGATTTTGTGTTATTTACAGACCACATAGTCCTAAAGTATGTGAATACCCAAAAGAAGCTTAATAGTAGGCTTACAAAGTTGGTATAATTTTTGTAGGGTTATACTTTTTCTCTAAAACATAAATCCAGAAAATAGAATCAAGTTGCAGGTGCATTGAGTAGGCGTGTGACTTTGTTTACCACTATGGAAAATAAGGTGGTGGGTTTTGAAGTAATAAAGGGTTTGTATTCTTCTAATTCTGACTTCAAGGATATTGTTGAAAGGCTAATTCGTCCATTGTCAGACAATACAAGAGATGTCGTGGATGAGTACATTTTACAGGATGGTTACCTATTCAAGGGATGCCAACTATGAATTCCAATTCAGCCTATGAGAGAGAATATAGTGAAAGAGTTGTATAGCGGAGGATTGGCTGGGCATTTTGGTAAAGATAAGATGATAGCCTTGGTAGTAGAGAAATACTATTGGCTAAAGATGAAACGATATTTGGTAAGATATGTGGAGAGATGCTAAATTTTCCAAGTCTCAAAAGGTCATGCACAGAATACAGGGTTATATATGCCATTCCCTATTCTTAAAGCGTCATGGACAAATATGAGTATGGGTTTTGTTTTGGGATTCCCAAAAACATGAGGTAATGACTAAATTTTTGTGGTTCTTAATAGGTTTTCTAAAATGGTTCATTTTATTTCCTGCAAGAAAAAAATTGATGCGACAGGTGTAGTAGATTTGTTTTTTAGAGAATTTGTTCGTTTACATGGTGTTCCAAAAACCATTACTTCAGATAGGGACATAAGGTTCTTATGTCACTTCTGGTGGAATTTATGGAAAAAATAGGGAACTCAACTACAGTTCAGTAGTTCCTATCATCCTCAGACTGATGGGAAAATAGAGGTGGTAAATCGGAGTTCGGGAAACCTGTTAAGGTACATTGTTGCGGAAAATCCAAAACAATGGGACTTAGCATTACCATACACTGAGTTTGCATATAATAGTTCCATATAAATATATCCATTTTCAATTGTGTATGGGAGTAATCCAAATGGAGTGTTAGATTTCGTACAACTACCAATTGATGCAAGAGTCAGTGATGATGCATAAGCATTTGCTGAACATATACAACAATTACAGGAAGAAGTGTGGAAGAAGCTGCAGAATAGTAATGATAAGTATAAGGAAATAACAGATGTGCATAGATGGAGAAAATTATTTACAGTTGGTGAGTTGGTTATGTTTTATTTTCAGAAGGAAATTTTTCCAAAAGGAACATATAACAAGCTGAATTACAAGAAGATTGGTCCCTACAAAATTGTGAAAAAAATGAATGATAATGCTTATGAGGTAGAATTGCCAGGGAATTTTGATATTTCTACAGTGTTTAATGTTTCAGATTTGTATTCTTTTCATGGCCCGATGGTGTAGAAGGGGATGTTATTGATGAAGTAGTAGATTGGAGGCAATGGGTTCCGGAAAAGAAGAAAGAAGAAGTGGATCAGATTCAGGATAAGAAAACAATGGACACGCGACATGGGAAATACAACAAATATTTGGTACATTAGAAAGGAATGGAACATGAGGAAAATACTTGGGTCATAGAGTGGGTGATTAAGAAGTTGGATGTAGACAAATGGAATTAGTTTGAAGAAGAAAACTTCCAGGAGCTGAGATTTTTTCAAGCAAGTGAGAATGATGCGCTAGAATTAGCAAGAACTTGACAAGGTCATAACTTGAGCTCCAGGTGTCCATTTGAGTCCGTTATTATTTTGAAACCACATGTTTCGATGAGAAAAATGCAACGTTACCTTCTCTAGCAGTTGTAGCAAGTTTCGACACAATTTCATGCCCTAAATAAGCCATCTTGAGGCCGAAAATTAGGATTTAAGTTCTAGTTCAGTTTTTTCCTATTTTTGGGCATTAGTTAATTTTAGTCTATTAGTTGCATTATGAGTTAAAAAGTTGGAAATTCCTCTAATTTAGGAATGTTGAAGATGTGTGGTAATTTCTGTGCCCATACAAATAAGCATGTGAAATTACTAAGAATAGCAAGTTCTAGTAAACTTCTAAAAATAGTAATTTCCACCACCTAGAGTAGATTTAGTCAAGTTAGTTAGAGTTTTCTTCACAACTCAAGTTGAGATTTGTTTTCCTATTTATGAAACATTATAATTCATTATTCAATAAAAAAGAAGGAGATCTATTTTCTTTTGGAGTTCATATTATTTGCAGTATATCAAGTTTATTCATAATTTGGCTACATTAATTATAATGCATGGGATAGAGTTGATGTTAAGTGCAACAAACTTGTTCCTTTTTTTGAAGTTATAACTTAGCTGATTAAGCTTATGAAGACATAAATTATTGGTTAAATGCTTCACTTATTAACTTAAAATTATAACGGGTGAGATGGTAGAAGAGTGAGCTTGAGAGTACATCTAAAGAAACCATAGTAAAGTAATTTTTGCATTCTTTATTTTAAACATTGGGAACTAGAAATATATTGAGTTCACTATGACTCAATAGTTGTCTATACTTATTAGTAAAGGTTGTATACTATAACTGGGTGTTGTATGGAGTTTGGGATATATTGTTAAAAAAAATTCTTTGATGAACATTAAAATAATATATTTTAGTTAAATAAGTTTTTCCATAAAGAAAATAAGATAATTTTATCAATTTAGTGATTCATGTAAGTATTTAGTTTGTAGATTTTTTCCTCTAGGAATTTAGTTTATAAAATGTTTCCTCTTTATGATTGTTGTATGAATTTTTAAATTTGAACACTAATTATCCTACCTTTATGGGCAGTTACACACACACACACACACGTACGTAATGGTGTAGATGCTATGCATATTTAAAAAATGTTTTATGAGGACTTTGAAAATAAAGTTATTTGCACTTTATTATCTGTCAAATTGTTTCTATCCCTATAGACGGATCTGAACAAAACCATAGGCTCATATTATATAAAAGACACATACATATACATATACTTACATATATAAATATAGATGTGTGTGTGTGTGTGTGCATGCGTGTGTGTGTGTGTGTGTGTGTGTGTGTGTGTGTGTGTGTGTGTGTGTGTGTGTGTGTGTGTGTGTGTGTGTTTATTTATATTGTTATATTAAACAAAAAAAAATGTATGATATCTGTTTGAACCATGGTAATACGACTATAGTCTTTTTTAATAAAAAAACAAAAAAAAGCAAAACAATATATATGGGTTGGGGGGGGGGGGAAATCTCCCCGCCCCTCTACCACTGTTATGAAATGATGTGATGTGGCTACAGCCAGATCACATATCCTTCTCTTTATACTAGGTTGTGGTGCCCCATTTACTGCCTTCCTCAAGCTGTCTTTGTATAACTAAAACTTATACCCTAAATTACAATATGACCATATATATACGTGGGAATCAAATTTCCTATTCAAAATAAGGATCTTTAAAATGAGGATTTGGAAAAGCCCCATATATATATATATATATAACCATGTGCATCTTGCTTACAAAGGTGGCCATTGTTGGGTATAAAATCAAATACACCTAGTATTAACATAGTTTTGATATACACACACAAATATATATTTTTCATATACATACATATCTACACACACACACACACACACACACACACACACACACACCAGAATATTTGTGTTGGAAATTACACCTATTTATCACAAAATGAAATAGTAAATCTGAAACTAGAAGTCCTAGTCATGGGAGGGCTTCTCCCTTTTTTCTATCTAAGGATTTGGACATAAAACTAAAATAAAATAGAAATGATAACCTACACACAATCAAATAAAACAAAAAATACATGGCCTCCATGGCTTTCTGCTTCTACGTGCACAAAGAAAATGAAAATATCAAAGACAAGCAAGCAAAAAATTAAAAAAAAAATTAGTTGAGGATTAAGGCATCTCTACGATCCCTAGAATCAATAGTGTCAATTTAATTCATCCAAGGGCCAAGAATCAACCCTGCGTTTTATTTAAGCCATGGTATTTAAATGGGATGGGGAGAAATTATTAAAAAGGGAGTGTGGGTAAGTTTATTTAAATGGGGAAAATTTTTAAGGTGGGTAACTTAGGGAAGTGTTAAAATAAAGTGTATAAATTGGGTTAAGTGGAAAATAACTTAATCAGTGCCCTTAACTATTTAAGGGATAATTTTAATTAAGTACCCTTTTATTTTAGTAATGGAATAAATAAAAATTAACTCTCAATAAGAGTTATTTTCATTGTTGAGGTGTGGTAAGCTTGGTTTGAGGCCGTATAAATATATCCATTAAAATCATTAAGTATTAAAGAGGGATGTTTGAATCCGGAAAACATTACATGAATAGGTTTAAATAATTTAATTATGTTTAAAAAAAATTACCTGGACTTTAAACAATTTATATAAATATTTTACTAACATAAAATGAGACGTCAGAAAAATTGACAATTTTTGCACTTGACAAATACGTTCCGCATAATAAAACTACACATCTACAAATTTTGAGTTCAATACAATTATTAAAATTTCAGACTCACATTCTTTTCAATAACAAAGTTCTTCACCATATGTGAACCTAGTGGTAGATGTGGGCTAGAATGTTCATGCGCATTTTGGAATTGAAACTTTTCTATACCTTCTTCCACATTGTAAACACTTCTTCATTCTCCTACTACCATTCATAGAAATTATTTTTAACATTCTCTTTGTATGCTATGCATCCACAAGAACAAATAGCAGCGAATAAAATTAGTACGTCAATTTTCACATGGGCGCAATACCAAACATGAGCCCACAGAGACAAATAAACGGTCTGGATCAGTTTGATCAGCCACCATGGGAATGTTTTTGGGAAGTTTTGAGTGCGTTTATATTGAGAAAAATCAAGTTGAATCTTTTAAGCCTGTTAGAAATTGGTATAATGAGAAATTACCCTCTTAATCTAATTGATTAATCTAACCCTATGTTTGGACCTTGTGATCTTTCATAATTCCCATATTAATATAAATATAAGTTATTAATAGTATATTGGCTTTGAACTTGCTTGCGACAACTATTGTCTTGTAACCTAGTTGTAGACCCTTTTAGAAACAACACAAAAAGAAATTATTCCATAATTTCTCCTAACTAATCCTCAGTTATTCTTAGGTCTCAATTGGCTTATTTTTAGTGGGTGTTATAGATATCCTTTGACACTATCTGGCCCCATTTTAGGACCTTGCTCCTTGATTATAGAGCCCTCCTATCCCTTGAATTTTGGATTTGAATGTGGGCTCGCAGGACAGAGCCGACTCTTAGATTTTCTTCTGTGGAGGATCATTTTTGATCAATTTTTTAGGGGGAAAAGATTGGGGATAACATGTACATGTTGTAAAATTACAACTTCATATTGTTCAAGGGATATTTTTATATTTGTTTCATGAAGATTGTGTATTACTTTCCAAATGAATAGATCAGTTGTTTATATCTTTTGAAAATGAATGCTTTTATGATGTATGAATTCTTGGGATTTTAACGGAACTCATCCATTATAATGCATGGGATAGAGTTAATGTTAAGTTCAACAAACTTGTTCCTTTTTTCCAAGTGATACTTTAGCTGATTAAGCTTATGAAGATGAAAATTATTGGTTAAATGCTTCACTTCTTAACTTAAAATTATAACGGGTGAAATGGTAGAAGAGTGAGCTTGAGAGTACATCTAAAGAAACCATAGTAAACTAATTTTCACATTATTTATTTTAAACTTTGGGAACTAGAAATGTAATGAGTTCACTATGACTCAATAGTTATTTATACTTCTTAGTAAAGGTTGTATACTATAACTGTGTGTTGTATGGAGTTTGGGATATATTGTTAAAAAAAATTCTTTGATGAACATTAAAATAATATATTTTAGTTAAATAAGTTTTTCCGTAAAGAAAATCAGAGAATTTTATGAAGTTTGTGATTCATGTAAGTATTTAGTTTGTATATTTTTCCCTCTAGGAATTTAGTTTATAAAATGTTTCCTCTTTATCATTGTTGTATGAATTTTTAAATTTGAACACTAATTATCCTACCTTTATGGGAAGATATAATATATATACATATATGAATATTTAAATAAAGTTTTATGAGGGACTTTGAAAATAAAGTTATTTCCACTTTATTATCTACTAAATTGTTTCTATCCCTATAGACAGATATCAACAAAACCATAGGCTCATATTATATACAAATAATAGAATTATGGCTGCCAGTTTTCCCTAACTACATAGTTTCTGGGTTTATAATAATATATTTTTATGATAAAAGACACATACATATACATATACTTACATATAAAAATATAGATGTGTGTGTGTGTGTGTGTGTGTGTGTCCTTTATTTATATTGTTATATTAAACAAAAAAAAATGTATGATATCTGTTTGAACCATGGTAATACGACTATAGTCTTTCTTAATTAAAAAAAAAACAAAAAAGGCAAAATAATATATATGGGTCGCGGGGGGAGGGGAGGGGGGAATCCCCCCACACCTCTACCACTGTTATGAAATGATGTGATTTGGCCACAACCACATCACATATCCTTCTCTTTATACTAAGTCGTGGCGCCCCATTTACTGCCTTCCTCAAGCTGTCTTTGTATAACTAAAACTTCTACACATATTTACAATATAACCATATATATACCCCGGAATGAAATTTCTTATTTAAAATGAGGATCTGGAAAAGACACAAATACATACATATACATACATACATATATATATATATATATATATATATATATATATATATATATATATAATAAAACCTTGTACATATTGCTTACGAAGGTGGCCGTTGTTGGGTAGAAAATAAAATCTGCCTAGTATTACCATATTTTTGATATACACACACAAATATATATTTTTGAGACACACACACACACACACACACACACACATTGTAATGTCTCTTTTCCCAATTGAAGACCTTTGGCTCATTTTTTCAACCCGAAGGCCAAAGGAAAAATATAAGGGTGACTTAAGTTACAATAAGTTATTACAAAGTGCAAAAAAATATATATTAATAAAGCACTTGTATTAATTTATTTGAGTTAATAATAAATTTGTAATCTCTAAATAGGTGCATTGGGTCTAATATTATGTTGTATCCTTTCTAGGGAAAGTAGAAAGAGGCCCATACTATGTTTTTCATCCCTAGGCAAGAGAATGCGACTTGGACAAAGGAAGGAAAGTTACTTTGGAAAGGATATCACTCTTCCAAAGAAAAGTGTGACTAGGCATGGGAGGCCAAATAGACATTAGGGAAAATAATAAAACATTATTTAATGTTTATTTATTCAAGGAGGAAGTGCACCTAGGTTTGGGTATACTTTTAGGGTATTTTGGCACTCTTTTCTCATTGGATGATGAAAAGGTCATTTTGTAATATTTTTCCTATAAAAAGGAGAGGGGCAGCTTGGGTAGAGACGCATTGTAATCACTTATCATTTGTGAATTTGATATTGAGCCAAGTGCTTTTGTATAAAATATTTCAAGGACAGAAACCCTTAGTATATTGCTTCTAGAGGACGAAAACCCTCTTGGAGATTAGGAGGAATTTGTACATAAGATTTTCCATAGAGCTTACACAGAATTTCATTATTTTCCAGCTATAGTTGAGGATTTTTTGCAATAAATAATTGAAGATCAGTGTTGCAGTAGTGTTGTACTGACTTTCTCTAATGGAGAAACTCATCCATGGCTGTTATGTGATGTTTTGAAGTCATTCTAAGGTCTGATCCTTACTGCTATCTGTTATATTCATTTTTACAGCTCAGGAGAAGGTATTTTCAATATTATGGATGGATTTATATTACTGTTTCAGCCTCTTTAAATCTGTAGATTTCTAATATAAATTTCAGATCAATATTAACTCAAAAAAGTCAGATTTTATATGTATATTAAGCTGCCAATATGCGCAGGTAAGATTTTATTTGGTTTGATTGTTGTTGTGAGGAATTTTATATACCAAACTAGTTGCCATTGCTAGAAATCTTCTGCAGTAGTTATATTTATTGTTGCACAGTCATAAATCAGCTTGGGTATCATTTATGGGTCTGCTAATATAGAAAATGTAGCATTGATTAGATTCTATTCAAAATCCTAATCACATTTTGCTCAGATCTGCATTAGTGTGAAGTGCCATAATAGTCATAAATCAGCCTTTGGTGTTTTAATTGATCTAATATTGTTAGAGAACAAGAGAGACCCATTTGGGGATCTTTCAGTGGTATTAGAGCAATGTTCCTCCCACCTGGAGGGTTTTTTGATTTGATGTAGCCACGAGAGGTTTGTGATAGAGTTGAATCATGGAAGTTAGATAGAAAAGCTTTTCATGGAATATGGATAGTGATCTTCTTAGGACTACGATTACTAACCATCAATAGATGATACTGACCATGCAACAGATTATGCAAAGAATGGATGTGGATATTTCAAGAGGTAAAAGAGATAGTTTGAGGGTCATACAAGATTAGAGGCCTGGATCATCATCACCATTTTCTATTCACAAAGGTTTAACACCACAGGACAAAGAAGCGGAAGTGATTAGCATATTTGAGGAGTATAACATTCTTCCTCAAGATGTTAAGGAGATTTTTCCTTTCATGGACTACATGGAGATGCACCCAAAGATTGGCTATAATACTAAGCAAGAAAAGGAGGAATATCACACTATAGCTTCCGAATGGTTGATACATGGAAGGAAAAGAGAATCTTCACAGATGGATGATACAACTCTTCATGAGAGCGCTTTGGTATCTTCAAATTCTAATGAGGTATGTAAAAATTTATGTGATGAATTTGATAGACATGTTGATTTAACACATGAAGATAAATTAGATCTGCAACCAAAGGAAGAAGAAGAAGCTTCAAAAGGTATGATTTCCATTGAACAAAATAATTGTGTTAGTAGAACTTTGCTTGCTAGAGAAATTCTTCCATCTCAGGAGATTAAATTTGTATATGCAAGCAAGGATGATGTAATGAAAAATATTAAGAGGTGTGTGGAATGGAATAGCAAAGATAGAGATTCTAGGTTAGTAGTCGCTCAAGCAAGAAAACACCTACAAGAGTTCAAGGAAAAGATGTCTTCGCTTAGTGGGCAGTAGGGTATGAGGAATGTCATTCCTCAAGAGAGGGTAGCCAAGAGCATGGAAATACCTTTCAAAGGAGGATTGATTGCACATATTAAAGATGGTGTGGAAGAAAGTATGCCATCTCATTTATCATAGTAGCTGAGTTATGAGGAATTTCAGCCCATTCTAGACACTAATACTCAGATTTTGAGGCAGCAAAGTCAAGATATTTTGAAGACCAAGATTGACGTCGATGTTGGCGATACTCCAAGGTATGATGAAAATAATAATGCATCTTATTTATTGCTTCCTATTCCAATCTATTTTCATCATGGGATGCATGATATGGTAGAAGAGGAAGTCTTCATTTTGGAGTTTGTTGAACCATTGGTCCAAATATATGAGCAACTTGTTGATGGAATATGGTGGCAAGTTATAGCTCATTTGACAGGTACAGGGGTTAGGTTGGTAGAACATTTCATCATGTTTTGTCTCTTGTTCATGACACTTGGACAAAACAAGATAAGAATTGCTTGAGGGCAATTAATTTTGTGAATGGAGGACTGTAATGTCCCTTTTCCCAATCGAAGACCTTTGGCCCATTTTTTCAACCCGACGGCCAAAGGAAAAATATAAGGGTGACTTAGGTTACAATAAGTTATTACAAAGTACAAAAAAAAAATATTGATAAAGCACTTGTATTAATTTATTTGACTTAATAATAAATTTGTAATCTCTAAATAGATGCATTGGGTCTAATATTATGGTTTATCCTTTCTAGGGAAAGTAGAAAGAGACCCATGCTATGTTTGTCATCCCTAGGCAAGAGAATGTGACTTGGACAAAGGAAGGAAAGTTACTTTGGAACGGATACAAGGTATCACTCTTCCCAAGAAAAGTGCGACTGGGCATGGGAGGCAAAATAGACATTAGGGAAAATAATAAAACATTATTTAATGTTTATTTATTCAAGGAGGAAGTGTGCCTAGGTTTGGGTATACTTTTAGGGTATTTTGGCACTCTTTTCTTATTGGATAATGAAAAGGTCATTTTGTAATTTTTTTCCTATAAAAAGGACAGGGGCGGCTTGGGTAGAGACGCATTGTAATCACTTATCATTTCTAAATTTTATCTTCAGCCAAGTGACTAGTATATTGCTTCTAGAGGATGAAAACCCTCTTGGAGATTAGGAGGAATTTCTACATAGGATTTTCCATAGAGCTTACATAGAATTTCAGTATTTTCCAGCTGTAATTGTGGAGTTTTTGCAATAAAGAATTGAAGATCAGTGTTGCAGCAGTGTTGTACTGACTTTCTCTAATGGATCGACTCATCCTTGGCTGTTATGTGATGTTTTGAAGTCATTCTAAGGTCTGATCTTTACTGCTATCTATTATATTCATTTTTACAGCTCAGGAGAAGGTATTTTCAATATTATGGATGGATTTATATTACTGTTTAAGCCTCTTTAAATCTGGAGATTTCTGATATAAATTTCAGATCAATATTAACTCAAAAAAGTTAGATTTTATATGTATATTAAGCTGCTAATACGCACAGGTCAGATTTTATTTAGTTTGATTGCTGTTGTGAGGAATTTTATATACCAAACTAGTCGCCATTGCTGGAAATCTTCTGCAGCAGTAATATTTATTGTTGCACAGTCATAAATCAGCTTGGGTATCATTTCTGGGTCTGCTAATATAGAAAAGCTAGCATTGAGTAGATTCTACTGAAAATCCTAGTCGCATTTTACTCAGATCTGCATTAGTGTGAAGTGCCATAATAGTCATAAATCAGCCTTTGGTGTTTTAATTGATCTAATATTGTTGGAGAATAAGAGAGACCCATTTGGGGATCTTTCACACACATAGCAGAATCTTTGTGTTGGAAATTACACATGTTTATCACAAAATGAAATAGTAAATCTTAAACTAGAAATGCTAGTCATCGAAGGGTTTCTCCCTTTTCTCTATCCAAGGAATTGGACATAAAAATAAAATGAAATAGAAATGATAACTTGCACACAATCAAACAAAACAAAAAATACATGGCCTCTATGGATTTCTCCTTCTACGTTCACAAACAAAATTAAAATATCAAAAACAAACAAGTAAAAAAAATACAAAAATTGGTTGATGATTAGGGCATTTGTATGATCCTTAGAATCACTAGTGTCGATTTAATTTATCCAAGGGCCAAGAATCAACCCTACGTTTTATTTAAGCCATGAGATTTAAATGGGACGGGGAGAAATTATTAAAAAGGGAGTGTGGGTAAGTTTATTTAAATGGGGAAAGTTTTTACGGTGGGTAACTTAGGGAAGTGTTAAAATAAAATGTATAAATTGGGTTGAATGGAAACTACCTTAATCTGTGCCCTTAATTGCTTAAGAGATAATTTTAATTAAGTACCCTTTTATTTTAGTAATGGAATAAATAAATACTAAATCTCAATAAGAATTATTTTCATTATTGAGGTGTGGTAAGCTTCGTTTGAGGCCGTATAAATATATCCATTAAAATCATTACGTATTAAAGAGGCATGTTTAAATCCAGACAACATTACATAAATAGGTTTAAATAGTTTAATTATGTCTAAAAAAAAATTCCGGGACTTTAAACAATTTATGTAAGTATTTTACTAACGTAAAATAAGACATCACAAAAACTGACAGTTTTTACACTTGACAAATACGTTCCGCATAATAAAACTACCCATCTACAAATTTCAAATTCAATACAATTATTAAAATTTAAGAGTAACATTCCTTTCAATAACAAAGTTCTTCACCATATGTGAACCAGAATGTGGGCCAGAATGTTCACGAGCATTTTGGAATTAAAACTTTTCTCTACCTTCTTCCACATTCTAAACACTTCTTCATTCTCCTATTACCATTCATAGCAAGTATTTTTAATATTCTCTTTGTACGCCAGGCATCCACAAAAACAAACAGCAGCGACGAAAATTATTACACCGGTTTTCACATGGGCGCCAGACCAAACACGAGCCCAATGAGAGAAATAAACGGTCTGGATCAATTTGATCAGCCACCATGTACAGTTATGTAGTGATTGATTTTGTATTGCATTAAAAATACGGCATGATTGCGAGATTTCTGTTTATAATCTTTGGCATAACCGTAAGTGTTGAGATCCATGTGACTACAGATATTAATGCACCGAATTTTGTAGGACACTTTTTTAAATGGTTGTAAAAGTTGATAGGGATCTTTCACAAATGTTTCTAACATATGGTTCTCTTTCCGAACAAATTGAATATTAACTTAAGAAAAACAAAAATAGACAAAACCAATTGAATATTAACATATGTTTGGAATACAAAAAACGACGTGGCCTAAAAAATGCAATTGAACCAATGCAGTACATGTTTTGTCAATTTATGTGCAACATTTATTGTAGTAATGGTACACGTTTTGTGAGCTCGATTAGACAACTGCTTATATTTAGGAGCGTTAATTTATTTTATGAAGATTTTTATAAAGAGTATATTTATTTATTAATCATATATTATAGTGGTCATCCTTACATACTAATTTGATTTTTTTTGCTTGAAAATAAAATTAATTGAAAATATTTATATTAAAATTAGAATATTTAGTTAGCCTGGAAACCCACACAACTACCTTTGTTGTTAAATTTAATTCAGAAGTTTATATTTTTAATACTTTGTATTGTTTTGAAGTCTTGCAAATTATTTTCGAATGAAAACTTATGGATGGTGAATATGTGTGGATTTTAAGAAAAAAAAGATGGGAAAGATATTAGTAAAGAAAGATTATCATACAATATATAATCGATAATTATTTGAGGATTGTAGGCAGTGGGAGCTATAACTAAATTTATTAGCAAGTTTTCCTTAGACCATAAAAGTATAACATGTAAAGTTATCCAATATTTATTTGTATATTAATTAATTTTTTTACTATAGAATTTTTATAAATGGCGTTAGCTCCAATATTACCTAGGGCACTCATAATCCTTAATTCGACCCTGAATTTCAGTCTATTTATATTTTCAATTCAAGCTTTGCAAAGTCTTGTTAATCTCTCATACATAATTGAGAATGGGTTTTAGGTTCACAATACCATCAATATGGTGCTTTTTAATCCTATAAATATGAGCAATACCTAACGTTTTGCATTTCTCAGAGATTCTTAGAGATTAATTAGATATGGCCACCGTTGTCCCAACCATTTTTAACAATTACACTGTGCTTATCCATAGCACAGAAGTAATAGTGCCTTCTCTTCCAATGCAGCAGCATATTCTGACCCTCACAAATTTAGATCTCACAATTCCACCAGTTTCTGTGCATGTATTTTTCTGCTATAAAAATACCTCTAATAACACTTTTGCATCTGTGCTATCTGATCTTAAGATTTCCCTCTCTAGGGCACTGGTGACTTACTATATTTTCGCAGGGAGATTAAATACAAATAGTGTTGGTCTACCAGAGGTCGTCTGCAACAATAAGGGTGCGCCATTCACTCAAGCTTATGCTGCCACTGCACTTGCTCAGCTGGATCTGTACAACCCTGATGAAGCTGTCCAGGGGAAGCTGGTTCCTCTACTTACAATGCCTTCCCAAGAAAATGGAAGTCCTGTATTCGCTGTTCAGGTAATAGATTGCATATACATGTTTGCCTGTATTGTCATATCTAGACAACTATTTTGTAATGTGCAATATTTGCAGGTTACCGAATGTAGCTGTGGAAGTATGGTTGTTGGCTGCACATTCGATCACAGGGTTGCAGATGCCTTCTCTGCAAACATGTTTTTCGCATGTTGGGCAAAGCTATCTTTAAATGCCTCCAATGTATCTCCAAATTTAAGCTTTACTCGCTCCACATTACGCCCTCGCTGTCCTCCTACTTACTGTGCTGAAATTGAAAATATGTACGTGAAGCAGCCTTCAAGAGAATCTAGCCATGAAACCTTTCACCCGCATCTAGCAAGTAGAATTTATTATCTGCACGCCAAACACATTGTGTATCTCCAGACTAGTATTAATAAGGATGGCAACAAGTACAGTAAGTTAGAGGTTTTCAGTGCATATTTATGGAAAATAATAATGCACACCCAAGAGGTGAAGGACACGAAGAATTGCAGAATAGGAATAGTTGTAGATGGTCGTTCCCGTTTAAATAAAAATGGCATGACTGCTAATTACTTCGGAAATGTTTTATCGTTGCCTTTTGCTGAGTCTAATGCCGGTGACATAAAAAACAAATCACTTAGCTGGGGTGCAGGGATAATTCATGACGCCATACATGGTGCAGCAAATGAAGAGCACTTTCAAAGCTTAATTGATTTTGTAGAGATCACAAAGCCAACGTCTGTGTTAGCCAAGATTTATTGCAAACCAGATGACATTCAATCAACTGGGCCTGCAGTGATAGTATCTTCTGGACTGCGTTTCCCTTTGTATGAGGTTGATTATGGATGGGGACTGCCTATATTTGCAAGCTATCATTTCCCTTGGCGTGGTGAAGCAGGTTATGTGATGCCATCTCATAGCCCTGTCGGAGACGGTAGCTGGGTAGTATATATGCATCTTCCACTTGAACTACTGAATGCAATTGAATCCCACCGCAATTGCATTCTTCGTCCAATTTGTCAGGATCTGATAGCTTTGTGTTAACAAGAAGATTAAAACAAGCATGAAGATGTACGGTGGATAACTGCTAGCATTTACTCTCTCTATAGTAACTTCATAATTCAGAATGCCATTTGATAAAGAACGGCTGTTGTTTAGAAGAGTTCATCGATTTGATAATCCTCTTAAGTTTATCCTCCTAATAATAAAAATGATAATGTAAATTCCCTTCCATGGTAAAATCTTTACGTAATGAATATAACCCTCTGAGTGTAGACAAATTAAAGACTTAATAATAATGATAACATTAAATTTGCGACTTAATAATATTGATAACTATAATGTATATTTTCACCCGAGCACCCTATCTCTCACGCATGCTAGTAGACAACTGCTGACAGAAAATATCACAAAAAATGAATGCGGCGCAGTGGTTAGTAGCCGAGGTCCTGGTTTTAAATATGTTTTAAAGTTGTATGTGTGCGGGACTATGTAAACAATACAAAAGATTATAAAGGTTCACTCCATGTTAGATCTTCATTCTAAATTGTTCGACTAAATTCTAATTATTTTAGATATGAGAAAATGAAAACCTCAAATTTATATCGAACATTTTATTGCTATATTTTATCAAAATGTAGATATCGATGTCAAAAAAGTTTAAGAACAAAGAGACAGGTTATCTAAATATAACCCCCTATAGAGAAAAGAACCCCACCCCATATAGATTAGACTAGAATACATGGGCCATATATATAGGCATCAACTATATATAACTAGCGGTATTAAATTTACGGGGATAAGCAGAAATGAGGGTTCATAATTAGCAACAGGTATAAGAATTGATATTTGGGACTCGTTTATTAAATTGAAACGAAATTCTAATTTGTATACTAAAATTATATATATGAAATAGTAAGAATAAACAATAAAAGGGACTATGTTTATTTTAATGAATAAGAAATAATGTAACCTTTAATTAATTAAAGAATTTAATAACAAATTCATTATAAATTCTATAACCACTCTGAAAATGATCAAACATAATATTGTTTAAATATATTTACAAATACTAAAACAACTAATTGATACTAACTATCTATATACGATGACTGTCCCTAGCTAGGTGCTATCATAACTCAACCCTTGATGGCCAATATATAGAGTGGGTACCCAAAAATATAGGATGGACACCAACTATATCCCTTATATTGATATTTGAATTTTTTTAAAAATACATACATATATCTATATCTACCCCTGCATATTTCAATTTTTCCAACTTTTAATACAAACAAGTATCTATATTTGACCCAACATATTTCAATTTTTTCCAAACACGATAATCATATATTGGGAGTTTTTTTCTCTCTACTTCAAAAATCACAACTACTATAAGGTCTCCATGTAATAGAATACTAGCAAATGCATGTGAGTAGTGCGGTGTGAAAGCCAAAAGGGAGGAGTTGGATGAATCAAATGTGGAGTGCTGATGTAGTGAAGGAAGGAGTTAAATGAACCAAATGTGATGGGAGGTAGCAAAAGAAGAAGTGGTGTTGTCGAGTCGAAGGTAAATGAGTTGTCATTAATTTCAATTGTGTGAATAAATGCAACATTGTTAAAAACTTTGTTTAATAGGGTATATGAAATCATATTAATGTTAATTGATCAAACGATGTGGAAAAGGTAGATATTTGATGTTGAGACTAAATTGGGAATTATTAATAAAAAATCTGATCATCTAGACTTATACCAATTAAAAACACAATATTCTAATTAATATAGGAGGACTACTATATGTACATGTAGGGCCATTTTGTCTTTTCCTTGGTAATAATATTTTGACAACATATGGCATTCAAAGTTCAGTCATGATTATTTGCAAAATAAAGTTAAGAGTATAAGTGAAAAAAATGACAATGAGTAAGTGAAAGAAATTCTTGATCAAATTTTGACCTTGGCAAGGCAATAATGCTTTTGACCAAAGTCTTATGAAATAACCAATAAGTGAATTTATTTTCGAAGATTCAATTTTTGACTTAACCAATATAAAATATTACACCCACACACACACACATAAAATATAATGTTTATAAAAATGTGAAAAAAAAGTATACAATGAGTGACACCATTACCCTTACAAAGGTAACACCATGAACTAGATGTGCCACCTCACAAGAAAGTTCGACGGGCTAATTCAATGTTTTGCAACACTGGGATGGGGATTACAATGGAAATGATACAACAGTTAAGTTTGTGACATCATACATTTTTACACTCACAACAGGATTCATAATTGTATTGTAGGGCATTAAAGGCCATATCTCCACATGCTTGCATGTTCATTTCATATTCTTGAGAACATCATTTATTTTTATGTATAAAAAGTTTCTATCTATATATACTATATTTACATCTACCCATAAAACAACAAATTACATGTCCACTCTTATAGTTTCTTGATATTGGATATGACAAAATTAGTGAGATAAACTAGATAAAAGATGTAGTGCCCACATTTTCTAGCCTCAGTTATCTACTGACTTCTAAACCCAATGTTATGATTTGACAAGGATTTGACATATTTCAGACATTATATTATGTTGTTTGATCTTCATGGACATGTATGGTGATTTGGGCGCATAGCGTCAATTTAGCTTGGATTTGTATGTTGGTACATTTCATTTGATGTTGTGGATATTAACATATTGCTATGTTTAGCCAGGTCTAATTTCATAAATGATTCATACATAGTTTAGTCACATGTTTTGATGATATGAATTATTTGATTATTGATGAGAACACATGATAGCATTGATGTATGTCATTTATATTTATTTTAGTGACTAACTCAAGGTGAATTGTGGGAAATTGTGTATGTTTCTCATTTACGATTCCATGTTGATATTGTGATGGGATAGATTTCATGTTTGGAATTCATCCTTTATTTACTATAAATGAGTTACAGTAGTATTGGACAAATGTGTTTAATGTTTGCATTGTGTGTGTTGGTATCCAAATTGATTCTCCCTTGAAAAACTGAGTAGGATCACAAATTTAGCAAGACACTTAGAGATAAAAAAAACCTATTATCAGTCATTTTATAGCTGGGGACGGGATTCGTCTGACTCTTTATCACTCAGGCATTAGATAAATGGATAGAAACTTCATTAAGGATTTTATGTATCCTCACTGCTTTAGTTCATTCCTTTCGACTAGGGTGAGAGGAACCTGTACGATGGAAAAGTGACAAGTGAGCGTGAGAATATACAGGTAACTTTTCCACACACCCGACCCTCCAGAGGTCGGTGCCAAGATAGTCGGTGGGGATGGAATTTACATGGGATGCAGATAAACTACTTGGGCAATCTGATATCTTCAACACGCCACCTAGTGGAAATTGTGAATTTAACAGGCAAAGAATGCCTTCCTAACCTGAACTGGTGTGATAGATCAATCAGCAAGGATGATTTTCTCGAAGGCTCCAATCAATATCAAGCTCTAGCATGATTCGGTCTATGGGTTGTGCAATACATGGAAAAATTACCTGGGATAGTTTCTTGTATATCTCTAGATAAGGTCATAGGATGGATGGTAACTAATATCTGACTCTATGGGCAATTCTATGGCCTAGTCCGGAACTCCTTAGCTTCGTTAGCTAATGTGTCTAGCAAGGATAACTGATCGATGATGATAGGTGGAAGTGGAGTAGATCTGAATAATATTGAACGTAGGCTAGTATCTATGTCTAATTCACCTTTGGATTCGTTGGGTTGTCGGATTTGTGGGTCACAACCCGTATATTCATATTTTTTTGTGGACCTACTATGGTCATGTATGGAATGAGTCCCTTATCCTTAGTATCCAGTAATCTTACGCTTTCTCATCTTCTATATTTAGGATCAATAAACTAGGCTATCTTCTGAGATATATCTTATAGTTGTTCATGCAACCTGAATTCTTAGGCTGGTATCTATATCTACGAGGGTATCTCCTGCGTCTGGCTATGGGACCAAAGGATCAAAACAAAATGTTTTCCTCTCTTTCAAACCCCTCCACATTCATGTGGGAATGTATCTAGGGTAATCTGTAGTTTGGTTGACTTGACCAAAATGTGTGTGCTTGGTTGTCTTCTATGTTTAACCCGTGCAGTTGGAAACTGATTTGTTGCAGGTTTACCGTTGTTCGGAAAACTTGGATCCTGAGATTTTGATCTATATCAGTTATTGCTGTAATGAGATTGGGTTGGGACACGATTGCCTCGAATATGTATTCTCTGGGCTCCCTAGGTCCCGTGTTTGTCATACAGAAGCAACAATGTAAATTAAATACAGCAAAGTGAAATTTAACTACTTTGAGTATCTATAGCATATATGAGTATCTATAGTATCTATAGCATACAAAAGCAACAATGTAAATTAAATACAGCAAAGTGAAATTTAACTATGAAAATGTAAATTAAATACAACAAAGTGAAATTTAACTAATCTATAGCATATATGATTTCTCTATTTTTGTATTTTCTGATGAACTATTCGAACGAATTTGAAAGAGTAACTGTTTAACATATCTAGAATTGATAGCTAAAATAACAATTTAAAACAAAAAAAATAACTGAGTATAGCTATTTGTCTGTGCAATTTGTAGATCTATTCTAAAGAATGAAATAACTGATCTAATCTATTTGCAAGACTGTCGATCCTAACCTCAGAGATGAGGAATGAATCATAGTTTCTCAGAAACTATCAATCCCCACAACTTCCCCGGTAGTATCGAAAGTAATACTAACTGAAATAAAGCAATTAACTGCTCTATTTGATACGATTCTAATTTAGAACTTTGGAAAGCTAGAACCTGGATTCCCGCAGAATAGTGGCGAATCCATTGGTGTGTGTGATCTTGTCCCCTCAGTGTGATCTCCTCGTCCCTTCATGTTCACTTGGATCTAGAAAATCATGTAATGCTAGCATCAACAGAAGTAGACATTGGGACAAAGGTAGCTTAGGATACAGATTGAATACAGTGTGAGTAGGAGAGAGATAGTGAAAGAGTAAAGAGCTTGGCTTATGCAATTCTTAGTGGGATTTATTGCGAGTCATGCAACATAAAGCATCTAGAACCTGAAACTATCCCGTCTAAAGAACAAAACCTGTAACTTTAATGGCTTCCTATTGAAAACAAATTATTCTACTCCAATGGATTGGATGAAATATCAATAGCACCTACACAAGATGGATATGTGGCTTCCTAATAGCAAAACAACACTAACTAGGCATGCAATGAAAGAAACTAAGAATTCTGAAAAAAAGAGAGACTAATCTATTACAATGAGAAATTCAGAGGCAAATTTGAGAGGGGCCATTTTCTTGAGCACAAGCCCACTATTTATAACATTTGCATTTACCCAAGGTAAAAACCAAATAGAACTCTTAAACCTATAAACAATGCCAAAACACTATTCCAGGGAACCAGAATCATTAATGCAAGCTTAATGGAGGTGAAAAAAAGTTGGTGAATCGTTGATTTTTACGTGAGTCACGTTAAAATAAATTTCTGGAAAACACGTAAAGAACCACCGCCCTGAGCAGGACGGCGGTTACAAGACCGCTGTCCTATTCACGGCGGTGGTCACGAGACCCGCCGCCTAGGCAGGGCAGCGGTTTAGTCACTGAAGAGAAAAAGGCCAAGAAAAGAGGGGAAAAGGGAAAAATAAATCACGTGGGGGCTAAGTGGGGGATGTGGGATGTTAACCGCACACTTGGAGATATTTTCTGGATCCCAAACACCTTGTGAGGAGACCTATATCATCATTGGGGCATGTGTTACATTGTTCCGGTAGTGCAATACCCTAAAATTTTTGGTATGTATATATTACCCCCTCGGAGAAGCGTTTTAAGCCATGAAGAGGCGTAAAACGGTGGGTCTGAGTATGGTGGTCCCAAAATAGGAAGTTTAAAGTTATACTTGATATGTCCGTGTTTCAAAATGACACCATCCACAATTCCTGTTCGCATGCAAAATGAAAAGAGAACTCAACGTGCAAATAGACAAGACAGATCGGAAAATAAATGCTAAAATAATGGGAAATGAGGACGTACCATTTTTGCGGTGGTAGAACTTACCTCCGTCAATGCTCCAACCTATAAAAAAAAACATTTTAAAAATAAGTCAGGCTGATATATATATATAAAAGTGGGCCCATTTTCCTATTCATTTGCGTGCGTTGATTTGATTGATTTTGAGATCTACAACCCACGGTGATGGTTTCTTGCGTGAGTAGAGCCAAAACGTTTGTGACTGGATTGTTATCATGACTCCACAAGTGAAACCTCGACCCGCAAGATCACATGTTAGTTTTCTTTCAATTTATCCTTTTCACCCCCTTACTTTTAAAATGCTAAAATATTTGTCATGGGGGTTAATTCTTGAAAATGTTAGTTTTAAAAGGTCCATATAGGGGGGGCGCATACTGGGTAGGTCTTGTTTGAGTTAAAATGGTCCTCTTTTGGCGTTTTTAGGCTTTTTTTAGGGTAAAATCCCCCGTGGGTTTTTGGGCCACGACCGCCGCCCTGCCCAGGGTGGCGGTTACAAAAACTGCCTCCCTGCTCAGGGTGGTGGTCTTACACAAAATGCCAAAAGAATATCTGTTCAAGGTTGTTTTTGATTTTTTAACATTTCTATGTGTGTTTCATGTTTTTTCTAGTATCACTTGGATGCTAAATTTCTTTGTTTTGTGTGTTTTTGGGTGTATGCAAGCGAGAGAGGAGTATATCTAGTAGAGCCGAGAGAGGGAGTGTGACTGGCTCCCAGGAGTACTAGATGCCCTTTCAGAGGATGAGTAGGACACTCTTCAGAGGGCCAAGATACTACGTATCTCGCATGAATTCCCACATGTTGCACCATCCAGTCACATTCTTTGTGACCTATTCCTCATATTGGGATACTGATCAGAACACCTTCCAATTACCAGGGGTCTATAGTGAGTGGAACATCACTTTTTGAGGATGTTTATTGCATCCTGGGGGTCCCAATCATTAGGAGATGTCTGCCCCTTGAGAGAGCAGGTTCACGGGCCCAGATAGCACAGTGGGCCACTTATATGGGAGATGCAGTCATCTCTACAAGTTCAAAGAAGGGAGTCAGAGATCGATCCATTCCTATTTTTCCCGTCCCCTTGCTTCGCCAAGCTATTATGGGGATCTTTGCCTCAAGATTGATCGGGGACAAGGGAGGAGACACATTGCTATACTGCTAGTCCCCCATCAGCGCATAGATAGAGGGACATGTCCAGATATATGCCTGGGGAAAAGACATTCTTGGGACTACCTACCATGATTTATACAGGGTAGTCTGTTTACAGGGGAAGTCCCCTCGAGCCACCCGACCCTGGTCATGAGTTGGGTTTATGAGCACTTTATCCCCTATGGTAGAGGTGTAGAGGTGATAGATCCCGGAGCTGTGAGGGCAGCTAGATGGATAGATATGTTGGTGCTCTGAGCACCTCATCAGCCAGTTGTTTCTCTGACCACTGCTGACATGGAGGCCACACCATCTCAGACTATGGCATGTATATTGGGGTGAGGAGGCTCTTACTTTGATCTCCTACTCCACCACAGGGAAGCTTAATTGATAGAGTGGGGTGAGTGGAGATACACCCCTTTGGCCAAGTTCCTCAGTAGTTTGGCCTACCCTGTATGGGCATGCTTCTCCCAATAGCGCCAGTATACAGGTCAGTTTGAGAGGCTAGAGGGGGTCCTAGAGGCCGGGGTTGGACAATGGTTATTCCTGGTGTTCCTATTGTGGCCAGGAGGGTAGTACGTTGCCAGAGGGAGAGCCGGTGTGCCTCAGGCACCCTTGCTTCATATTTCCACGAGTCCTACCCATAACAGCGATGACCCCATTGATAGAGACTCCAAGTCCGAAGAGTTTACTAGGGGGAGAGACAGAGGAGGACAGCGATCTTGAGTGGCATGACACTCAGGATATTATGCAGTCAGCGAGGGCCGAGCAGCGTGCAGAGAGAGTTACTCTAGTTTCAGAGAAGCCACTCTCCCAAGGCCATGGCAGGGACGAATGTGTCTGTTGCAGGGCGCTAAGTTGCTCCAGTCATAGGAATAGCCCCTTATTTAGTGGCAGCATCCGTGGCAAGTGCTGACCCTAGTGATCCCTCCTGGAGGCCTAGTGATCTGAGTAAGTTACCATCCTTCCTTTTTAATGTTTGTTTTTAGTTAGGATTTCCTTAGTTGCTATGTCTCCTTTTGTTTTATCTTATATTTTCTAATCTCTTGTTTTGTTTTCTAATTTGTTTTCTCCCTTGTTTGCAGAGACTGCTGATGAGTGGTGGGACTTGATTCGTAGGGTATGCACCGATACCATGATGATCCCCATGGAGATGATCCACGCAGAGTTGTCTGTGGATGTTGGGGAGCTCTCGGAAGGTGGTAGACACATTGACGTCTCTGCCTCAGTTTGGAATGTGGCCAGGATGGTATCAACTCTCTGCATGGAGCTAGCAGGGTATAGGACATTCGAGTGCCTAATAAGGAGTCATTCTCATGGTGAGAATGCGGCTGCCCCTCGGGATCCTGAGCCCTCCATACACTTAGAGTGCCAGCGTATCCAAAGTCCTAGGCATGGGCGTACTCCCTCAGAGGGGTCTGGTAGGGATTGAGAAGCCACTTGGCTCTCCTAGATTTTGTATGATATATTATTTTGTATATCTCGGGCTCTTTGAGCATTTTGACCATGCTTAGCGCATGATGGCATTGTACAGAAACTTTGATCATTTATATATATATATATATATATATGTATATATATATATATATATTCGTTTTGGATCAAACCCTTGGCATTTATGGCTTTGCTTCCTTTCTCATGTGAACTATGATATTATGTATGTATGCTCTTTAGAATGTATGCAATGGAGAACAAATGATGCAAGTTTTTACTTTCTTTTTGTATTTCATGATGCTAATATATGGTAATGTAGAGACAATGTGATGTTAAGTCTTAGTTTCTGTAAGCAATTTTGGATACTTCATATTTGTTTTGGCAAAGTGGTGAAGATAATCTGATATGATGAGCAGATAAACCTACCCCTACACTTATCTCCACGCAAATAGTAAGATGTGAGGGCTTATCACTGAGATTTGGAAAGGGCACAAGTTATGAAACATGTTGAAATGATACTGATGAGAGATAGACAAAAGCCTTGGCAGCCCCAAATTAGGATGCTACAAACTTACTCCACTCGAGTGACTTCATAGTTTTGGGATGCAACTTGTTTTGTGGTTTATCTAGACTTAGATCCATAGATGGCCATGTGGTAGACAAAATCTAGGTTTTTAGGCTTTTAAAATCTTTTGGAATTTTGAACATCTGATTCATTGTGTTTTTGACTCAAAACTTCAAGGTTTAAATTTTTTGTCTATGACCTTTTGCATTTTTTTTTCAAGAGGACCCCCTATACTTTGCCCCATGCTACTAGTAAGAAGTGTGGGTTTATCACCATAGGTAAGGCATAAGCGAGTAAAGGCATATCCATCCTTTCTCATCCCTCCATCACTAGTAAGAGATGCAAGCTCATCACCAAAGGTTAGTGGGGCAAGGAAATGTGTAAAATTAAAATTTTATGTTTGATTCCATATTTGACTTGTTTATTTGAGCAAAATGTCAGTGTGTTCTTATTTCCAGAGAGATATATATATGGGATAGATGTGACACCATGAAGCTTCTAGAATAGACCATAGGAAAGACACCTATCCTAAGAAGAAACCAAAAGTGAGAATACAACCTGCATATCTTGGCATGGTTACCGTTAAGAATTTGTCATATCTAGCTTTATTTGATGAAATGACTCCAAGATAGTTTGATGCTATCATGGAAATAGAGAAGTATGATTAGAGTGTTTATGCCAACAACATCGTGAGTTTGTAATGAATTTCTTTGAGAACAAATTCCTTGATCACATTTTTTTTTTGTATAAAACAAGCGGACAAAATGATCCTAATCTATATGAAGATGTAATGTAGATATAATTATAAATAGTGCTAGTTGTTTATGCGTAGAATAGTTTGAGGTGTAGGGAATTGAATATTTAGCCAAATTCCTCACCTTCCAGTGTACATAAGAGGTATGCACCATTTCCGTAGTCCTTCATGACTCGGTATGGGCCCAACCATTTGGGCCAAAACTTCCTTCCTTCGCCGGTATTTTTGTCAATCTGGCTGTCAAGCCTTAGAACTAGATCACCTTCATATATGTCACATTCATAGACTTTCTTATTATACTTCCGGCACATCTAGGCTTCACATTTAGGCTTCATCTAGGATTTCTATTTGGGAAATATGTGCTTCTCTAAAAGTGTCTTCGTCCAAGATCCCTTGTAACGAAATGCGGAGACTGGGTATTTCAACCTCAAGCGGGAGAACTGCTTCTGCCCCGAATACTAGCAAGAAAGGAGTCACTCTTGTTGCTGTTCTTATTGAGGTTCGGTGGGCCCATAAGGCCAGATATAACTTCAAGTGCCAATATCATGTTTGTTTTCTTTCACCATTTTAAGGAGAATGGCTTTTACTGTTTTGTTTGTCACCTCAACTTGTCCATTGGCTTGAGGGTAATATAATGAAGTCGTATGATGGCTTATTTAAAATTTATTGCACAATTCGTGAACCTTCGTAATTCTTAAAAGAAGTTCCATTATCTAAGATAATGATTTGTGGGATACCATAACCTGCAAATGATTTGGTTCAAAATGAACTTAGCGATTACAGAACCCGGTACAGTAGTAAGAGGTATAGCCTCTACCCACTTGGTAAAATATTTGGTGGCCTTGATCCTATATAAAATTATGGCTGTCGGTGGACGAGGGAGAGAATTTTCCTATTAAATCTAGGCCCCATGTAGAAAATGGCCATGGAGTAGCAATTGGTTTGTAGAGCTCTTGTGCCAGCATGTGGATCTCATGGGAGAACTCTTGGCATTTATGACACCTGCGAACAAACTCTACTGTGTCATGTTTTAGAGTGGGCCAGAAATATCCCATTCGATGTATTTTACAAGCGGTGGTGTGACCACTGAAGTAGCCTCCACACATTCCACTGTGATATTCATGGAGAATCTTCTTGGATTCTTCTGTGTCGACACATCTTAGAAGCATTCCATCAAACACCTTTCGATAGAGCACTTGTTCTATGATGACATATTTAGCTATGATAATACGTAACCACCTTCTTTGTTGTGAGGTAGTACCTTCTGGATATGTATGGTCCATGATATAATTAATAATATCAGTGTACCAAGGACATTCAGAGATAGGAGGTGTGGTTTCAATGTAGTATACACATTCATCTGAAAAGTATAGGCCTACTAGATCACCCTCCATCTAATGGGTTATCAGCTAACCAATCTGCGATGATTTTTCCCTTAATGGACTTCTGATTTACAAATGTTAATTCAAATTCTCGCATTAAGGTTATAAAACTTCCAGCCTTTTTAGACAAGGACCCTTGCATGAGGAAAGTTCGTAAATGGTCCATCTTTATAATTACCTTTGTTTCTTGATTTAGCATATAATGTCTTAAGCGTTTGGTTACAAAGACTATGGTGAGGAATTATCGTTTTGCTTTTGTATAACATGTTTCCTAGTCGAGCAATGTTCGGCTAATGAAATAAATCACACATTCTCTCTTTTCATCATCTTCTTGAGCTAGCATATAGGCTAGCGAGACATTGGTAGCTCGCGAGTATAAAATTAACCGGTGATCTAGCTTAGGTGGCATTAGCGTAGGTGGTGATAAAAAGAAACGATTAACTTTGTCGAATGCTTCATTGCAATCTTCATTCCAATCAATGCTATAATATTTCTTGAGTAGATTTTTTATTGGATGAATGGCAAAACTTAAGTCCAGGATGAATCTCTAGATTGCAGCAAGCTTTCTGAAAAAAGACCTGATTCTAGATTCATCTGAAGGTGGGACCACTTTCGAGGACAACCCAAATTTTTGTTTGGTCAGCATCTATTCCTTGTGACAATATGATGTATCCTATGAGCTTCCCTCTTATTACACCAAAGACACATTTTTATGGATTTAGCGTGACTCCGTATTCTATCAGACGTGAAATAATGATGCGAAGTACTTCTGGATAGTCACAACGCTTCTTGGCCTTAGCCAACAAGTCATCTACGTAGGATTCAAAGATTTTATGAATTAGATCGTGAAATATATATGTCATAGCTCACTGGTATGTGGTACCAGCGTTCTTGAGACCAAATGGCATAACATCATAACAATAAGTTCCCCAAGGAGTTATAAATATGGTTTTAGCTTGATCTTGTTCAGATATTCTGATTTTATTGTATCTCGAAGAATCCATCCATGAGAGTCAAAATTTCAAATCTAGCTATTGCATCAACAATGACATCAATGGATGGCAACGGGAAGTCATCTTTATGACATGCTTTTTTTATGTCTCAAAAATATATGCAGATGCCTATCTTCCCATTTTTTTTTTAGAACAAGAATGATATTAGATACCCATTGAGAGTAATCGACTGGTTTGATGAATCCTACTTGGAGGAGCTTTATTACTTCTTCTTTCACCATGAGAGCTACCTTAGGTTTTGTTGGTCTCGAATTTTGTTTGATCGGATTTGCATCAAATTTAGTGACGAGGTTATGCACCGCAATGTTTGGTGCAACACCTGTCATTTCCTTATAATTAAACGTAAAATCATTCTAATGTTCCTTGAGGATTTGAGTGTATAGTTCTACTTCTTCTGGGGTTAACGAGGATCCTAGTTATAAGATCTTTGGTTCATCCTCTGTTCTGATGTTAATATCATTTTTTTCTTCAATTAAAGAGGCGTTATCTTCTTCAAACTCAGGCGGGTCTGGAGGTAAATCTAAATCTTCCCCATTCTCGTATGAGTATATGCTTAGTTCCTTTTGAGGGAGAAGCTCTATCATGGGATTCCCGTAATAGGAAGATGAATGTGGGATTAAGGACAAATCTATCACGTGATGGGAGAGATGTAATGTTACATAGGTGTTTAAGAAATCAAGAGTGGTTATATCACTATCAATGTGTGTTAGGATAGTATATTTTTCCTCATCTTTGTTTGTTAAAATAGGGCTTGACATTGTTTTTACCAATGGTTGATCATGAAGGGATACCGTGAAATGGGTATCCTCTAACTTATTGTTTGGAGTGAAGCGTGATGCTGAAGTTGCTATTGAAATCAGCTGAGAATATTTTTCTCTTGCGAGATTACTTCCATTGATATGAAGTCAAACTCCTTGCTTAAATCTAATACAGCTATTTTGTAAAGCTGTAAGTGCTCAGATTTGGTTTCATATATCTCAAGAGACTTGAGTTCGCTACCAATTGTGAGTCTCCTAAGACTCTGATGTTATCAACACTGATTCTCTTAGCTAAGATCAGGCCAAGGAGGAGAGATTCGTACTCATCGTCATTGTTTTTTCATTCAAAATTTAGTGTAGAGGAAAATGGTAGGACTTTTCCCTTGGGAGAAGTAAGGATTATACCTGCCCCAGCTCCGTAACGAAATTTAGCTCTATGGAAATGGAAATTCCAATACTTAGATAGAAATATGGGTGCTGGTATTTTGGCTATGCTAACATCTTCTACCTCTACCATGCAGAGATCTACTGTTGGGAAGAGAACCAACACCTAGGGTGCACCCTGTGCCTATATAATCAAATGGAAAGAACATTGGTAGATCTTGTTCTAGAAATTCAATGATTTTTGCAGGAGTTCCTAATGACATTGTTTCTACAGTGTTAGCATCATCTTTGGGGGCTAGGGTTACCTCGGCTAGGCTCATAGTTTCAATATCTGTTGTAGGGTACCAGCATTTCTTCTCGTTTTGTGTCAGTAGGTTTATTAAGTTGGTTTCTTGGGAGTTTAAAAACTCCGAGTGCACGCCTAGACTTTTCTTTAAGTCAGCTAGGTGTACATCGAATGGTTTTGGATCACCTTTGGCTATAAATATCTTCCCTAAGTGTAAAAACCTTACTTCTTGAAATAGCGTAGAAGGGATTGCCTTCATGCGGTGTATCCATGGTTGGCCGAGGATCATATTACATTTAGTTTCCTGATCTATAATATAAAACTCTGTCAGGATGGTTTTGGGTCCTAAGGTGACCGGTAATAGTATAGTTCCAACCGAGGTGGCTTTAAGGCTATTATAGCCTCTTAGTGCATTTCGCATTGTGGAACAATTGGTTTCTCCCATACCCTAGCTTTTGAAGGAAAGAGAGGGGCATTGTGTTGACTGCTTCCCCATCATCAATCATTACACACTTTACATAGTTGTTATAAACCCATACTTGTAAATGTAAGGCTGGTATCACCTCGGCGTGCGATCTCAGCATCTGTTGGAATTTTGTTTATTTCGAATATGAATTCGACATCCCTATCCGCCTGCCCTGGAGGATGAACATCAAAGTCTATATGATTTACCTATGTTTCAGGAGGTGGAGTGATGTTAGTTAAATGACCTAAACCTAATACTTCTAAAATAGCAACCCTCTGGGCATGAGAGTTCTTTAGTAAGTCTAAAATTTAAATGTGCGAGAAGGTTTTTGTTAGGTCATTAATTAAATCATAGGCAGCCACAAGTTTAGCTACTATTTGTTAGAAGTTATCTATCTCTAGCAGGTGGCTTGGACTTTGCTGAGAGAAATACTCTCATGTTCATTGTTACAGCTTCGATGGGTAGTTCGACATCTAACTCTACTAAACTGACTATCTTAGGTCGTGGTTGACTTCCTAGTTGTGGCACAACTAATGGATTTAGCGAAGTTGAAGCTTCATGATCATTTTTTCCTTTCATTACGCTCTTATTTGTCCTGGTTAGATTTATCCTATTGTTATCGTGATTTGGGAGCGGATCATTAAAGATCTTGAGGGGTGCATTTTGAGGAGAAACTGCCCCTGTAAAAGTATTCGATGCTGGTGACATAGGATCTAGCAAGAACATATCCATGAAAAGTTGTCTTTGTTCATCTGGCAAGTGTTGCATGAATTTATTGTAGTCACGGCACATTCTAGTGTCATGGCCCCCGAATTTTGTGGAACCAAAATACAAATTAGGATTGTAATTCCTATTTTGTTGGTTTGGTGTGTATTGTGGCCCAAAATTTTGATCAAACCATTTCCTATTAGGATTAAAATTTTGTGTTTGTTGTCTTTGGTTTGAATTCTGGTTTTGGTACCTAGTTGAATTTCGGCTTGGACCCTGTGTGGGATTTTTCCGTTGTTGTTGTTGTTGTGGATGATTAAAATCCAATGTATTGATTTTCGGGGTAAAGTTGTTGTTTCGTTGGTTGTTTATTTGTGATGGAGTATTGACAACATTTACCTTCTTAGGCTGGTCGGTTACTCCATCTGTTGTTACACCCCGATTTTTATTAAGGATTTTAGGCCCTTGATTGACGTTCGTGGTAGTAGGATAAGTTGTAGTGTTATGGTTGGAGGTGATTAACCTCCCATTTGCTCCATATGTTTTATGACCACTATCAATTATCGCTTGATCTATTCGGAGAGCGCTCTCAAGTACTTCATCGTAAGTTCTTAATGGGAACTTCTGGACCTCTTCCTTCACCTCTCCGCTAAGAGAATGAAGGAATAAATCACATAGTTCTATCTGATCCATGTTTGGAGCACTTGCCGAAGAATAAAGAACTTTACGGCACCTTTGGATAAAATGGGCGACAGGTTCGTTGTGTTCTTGCTTGATGTGTAAGAATTCCCTGATTCCTGTTCTTAATAGTTTTTTCATGTCAAATGCCTTGATGAAATCTGACACGAGTTTCTTGAAAGAATGGATGGAAGCGTCAGGTATTCTATATTACCAATCAAGAGCGATACCTTCCAAGCTTTTTGGGAATATTTTAGCAATAACCCCATCCCATGGGAGTAGTTCTCGAATGGCTGTAGCGTAAGCCTTGATATGTGCATTTAGATCCCCCTCACCTTTGTATTTGGGAAAGTCAGGAAGAGGTCTTGGAAGCATGACGCTTCGTATGGTGAAATTTAAGGGCTCTTTCAAATATTCTGAGTAGGTCCCTATCGCATAGGTTTCGACCATTGATGGTGCCTGTTGAGGGAGTGGAGGTGGAATGGGTTGTTGACATGGCGCTGCATATGCGTTGGTAGGAGCATAAGGAAAATGTTGTGTTTGAGGAACCATGCCGGGAGAGGAGAACATATCCCCTTGAGGTGATTTGGAGTACATGTTTAAGTATGACGGGGTATTATCTAGGAAGGGATTACTTTGTACTAGATCCGGAGGTGTCAGAATGGTGTTAAAAATGGCAACTCTCATTGGGGTTTGTTGTGAATACTGAGGAGTCATGCCTAATGTGCCTACTCCTGTGAGGAGGTCTACTTGGCTAGGATGGTGTGGAGGATTGGAACTTCCTGCCTGCATAAATTGTGAATTTTGAATTTCTTGGGAAAGTTATAACTCCCTAACCTTTTCTACTAGAGCTAAAATGACTTCATTTGGTGAAGTCACGGTACTTTGCCTTGGCGGTGTTTGTTGTATATCATGATGTTGTATAGGCATGTGATATCCTGCTATGAAGTGATCACTGCCTTGCCAAGTTTCCCTGAGGGCATTTCCTATATGACGTGGTATGGAGGTATTTTCTTGAAAAGAGATTTCAGGTTGTGTTTGTAAACCTCCTATAGGTGGGTACATACTTCGAGAACATTGTTCATTCCTGGCATAACGTACCAAATGTTCATCATCTAAACTTAGGTATGAGTCTGATTGTCTACTAATTTGTGTTCTAAGTAGTACCTGAGGAGACGAACTTGATTCTCTTGTGAGTGTCATATTGTTTGAGCTTGAAGGCTCTATTTTCTGTGTTTGAGTGATCTAATCCAATTCCTCTGTTCGGAGGGATGAAGTATATCTAATCTTTGGAGTTTGTGTTGACAACTCGTTATTTGAGTAGTTATCACCCCATACTGAGAGTGAGGGTGATGATTGTCTATTTTGTTGGGCGTAGTATGCCTCAAGACCCAAGAGGGGTCTGCCATATGCATCGAATCCTAACATATTCAGGGGGTATATGAATACCCACAGAATAATGGGAAGGAGTGAAGGTGATGGTGAAAGATAATGAGGTAGTAAAGATGAAAGAGTCGTTTAATTTGAAAGAACTAGTAGAAATCTGACTTCAGAGTAGAAAGTAGAAAAGTTCACATCAGGTCTATAATGGAAAAGTGACAAGCGAGCGTGGGAATCTACAGGAAAATTTTCCTCGCACCCGACCTCCCGAGGTCGTGTCGAGACAGCCGGTGGGGATGGAATATGTGTGGGATGCATAAAAACTAGTTGGGCAATCTGATATCTTCGACGCGCACTAGTGGAAATTGTGAATCTAAGGCAAAGAAGGCCCTCCTAACCTGAAATGGTGTGATAGATCGATAAGAAAGGATGAATGCTCGAAGGCTCCAATCAATATAAATCTTTGGCATGATTCGGTCTATGGGTTGTGGAATACATGGAAAATTACCTGGGATAGTTTCGTGTATATCTCCAGATAAGGTCATAGGATGGATGGTAACTAATATCTGACTCTATGGGTGATTCTCTGGCCTAGTCCATAACTCCTTAGCTTCATTAGCTACCGTGTCTAGCAAGGATAACTATTCGATGATGATAGGTGGAAGTGGAGTAGATCTGAATACTAGTGTACGTAGGCCAGTATCTATGTCTGATTCACCTGTGGGATTTGTGGGTCACAACCGTATATTCATATTTGTTGCGGAACTACTATGGTCATGTATGGAATCAGTCCCTAATCCCTAGTATCCAGTAATCGTATGCTTTCTCAGTTTTTATATTTAGGATCAATAACTGTGCTATCTTTTCAGAATATCTTACAGTTATTCATGCAACCTGAATTCTTAGGCTGGTATCTATATCTGCGAGGGTATCTCCTGCGTCTGGCTATGGGACCAAAGGATCACAACCAAACGTTTTCTCTCTTTCAAACCCCTCCACAGTCATGCGGGAATGTATCTAGGGTAATCTGTAGTTTGGTTGACTTGACCAAAATGTGTGTGCTTGGTCATCTTCTATGCTTAACCCGTGCAGTTGGAAACTGATTTGTTGTAGGTTTACCATTGTTTGAAAGACTTCGATCCTGAGATTTTGATCTATATCAGTTATTTCTGTAATGAGATTGGGTTGGGACATGATTGGCTCAAATACATATTCTCTGGGATCCCTAGGTCTCGTGATTGTCATATAGAAACAACAATGTAAATTAAATACAGCAAAGTGAAATTTAACTATTTTGAGTATATCTATAGCATATATGATTTCTCTATTTTTGTATTTTCTGATGAACTATTCGAACGAATTTGAAAGAGTAACTGTTTAACATATCTAGAATTGATAGCTAAAATAACAATTTAAAACAAACAAAATAACTGAGTATAGTTATTTGTCTGTACAATTTGTAGATCTATTCTAAACAATGAAATAACTAATCTAATCTATTTGTAAGACTATCGATCCTACCTCAGAGGTGAGGAATGAATCATAGTTTCTCATAAACTATCAATCCCCACAACTTCCCCGGTAATATCGAAAGTAAGATTAACTGAAATAAAGCAGTTAACTACTATATTTGATACGATTCTAATTTAGAACTTGTAAAGCTAGAACCTGGATTCCGCAGAACAGTGGTGAATCCGTTGGTATGTGTGATCTTGTCCCCTCACTGTGGTCTCCTCGTTCCTTCATGTTCACTTGGATTCAGAAAAGTGTGTAATGCTAGCATCAATAGAAGTACACATTAGGACAAAGGCAGCTTAGGATACAGACTGAATACAATGCGAGTAGGAGAGAGATAGCACAAGAGTACAAAGCTTGGATTATGCAATTCCTAGCAGGATTTAATGCGAGTCATGCAACATAAAGTGTCCAGAACCTCAAAAATATCCTGTCTAAAGAACAAAACCTACAACTTTAATGGCTTCCTATTGAAAAAAAACTATTCTACTCCAATGGATTGGATAAAATATCAATAGCACCTGCACAAGATGGATATGTGGCTTCCTAATAGCAAAACAACACTAACTAGGCATGCAATGAAAGAAACTAAGAATTCTAAAAAAAGAGAGACTAATCTATTGCAATGAGAAATTCAGAGGCAAATTTGAGGGGCCATTTGCTTGAGCACAATCCCACCATTTATAACATTTGCATTTAACCAAGGTAAAAACCAAATAGAACTCTTAAGCTATAAACAATGCCAAAACACTATTCCAGGGAAGCAGAATCATTAATGCAAGCTTATGGAGGTGAAAAAAGCTGGTGAATCATTGATTTTTATGTGAGTCACATTAAAAGAGCTTTCTGGAAAATGCGTAAAGGACCACCTCCCTGAGCAAGGCAACGGTTACAGGATCGCCGCTTAGGCAGGGTGGTGGTTTCTTCACTGAAGAGCAAAAGGCCAAGAAAAGAGGGGAAAAGGGAAAAACAAAGCATGCGGGGGATAAGCAGGGCATGTCGGATGTTAACGCACAGTTGGAGATCTTTTCCGGACCTCGAAAACCTTGCGAGGAGACCTGTATCATCATTGGGGCACATGTTACGTTGTTCCGGCAGTGCAATACCCTACAATTTTGGGTACGTACAGAACTATTTTGTAACCTCTGTCAGTGAAGGAGAATGAAGATATCCTTCTTTGCACAAATTTGAAAGGATACCCTGAGAAAATATGATCAATGTGCCACAATTTAACTCTCACGAGTTGTCACTTCTAAAGAATAGCTATATTTTCAAAACAAGGTTTAAGATTACTATACATATTATGGGATCCTGATTGCTTCTGCATATTTTTGTAGTAAAATTTATTCATTTGTTGACACACAAGGCAAACAGGGGTAGTTAAGGTAGGATTCATTGTTTTGAATAAATTTTTGTGGGAGATTAAGCAGGATAAACTTTATTTTTCCAGATCTTTGAAAACCTTCACAACAATTGGAAAAGTAAATGACATAATGCTTTAGAATAGCTAAAATATTCCTTCAACCAGAAGGTGTGCATCAATTGAGGCCCAAATTGGCATGGTTTCACACAATCTATAAGAATTTAACATGAAGGTTCAAACTAAAGACTCAATTAAACATAAATGACCCCTAGTTCCTCACACCTAAGATACACTGAAAGGATTACATACAATCTTTATCAACAAAATGACAATAAAGTGATTTTAAATTGTTTATCTCATTAAAGGATGAAGGCTCTTCTCGTAATGAAATTGTAAATGCCACTAAACTGTCATAGGGATGAGATCTTGTGTGATTCAGAGGGACTTTAAAAAAGATTGCAATAGGAACAAGAAAAACTACTTGCAGACATTTTGAAATAAAGTAGACAAACATTTTCCCAAGATTGACACATATTAATTTGAAATTGATTAGATTCATCAACAGGGGAAATTTTCTTTGAATAGTCTCAGATCTTATCAATGGTTGTACACTTGTAACTAACTTGACACGATCAACTCTAAAACATAGGAAATTAATAGGTTTCTCAAATGGTCTCTCAAGAAGATGGGTTTTCTATATTTTTCTCTTAAGAATTCAACCCTAACACTTTGCAAGAGTATTTGCATTGCATTTATACATTTCAATCACTCGTTCATCCCAAATTTTTCCCCCAAAGAGAAGAATATTCAAGGAACCTTTGATTGTTACAAATTTTTCTCAGAAAGTGATGTTTAACAAATTTACACCCACATCTTCCAGGTGGACAAATCATGAACTGATCACCTTTTTTAGACCCTCAACTAATGACTTACGTGTAAGAAATCCCCATTTTAATCATTTTCTGGTGGCTCTGTAGAGATGGATCTGACAAGAAATCCTTTTCACCATTATGGCAACACCTTTTTCATCCTTTACGCCTGTAACCTTCATAATTTCATCCTTTTCCATTCTTTCCTCTGCAACTCTGCTCTGCATCCAACTTCTCTAGTAATTCACATTTTTGCATGTGCCCGAGCAAATCCAATTTCAAAATATCAACCTTTACAATCCTTGGAATCAAAAATTAAGCTCTAAATCCATGTAGTTGCCCTTTGAATACAAAAATGACAAGGGGCTTCATCAAAAAATGATGAAAAACAATGTGTATTCGCATCTCCAGGAGTGTTGGAGAAAAAAAAAGTGGCAAAATCAGATTAAATACACAACAACCGTCGATTCTTCCCTTTGTCAACTTTAGATTAGATCCATCCACATGTTTCCTTCGTGCAACTTCAAAGGTGAAGTATAGAGAAAAATTTCAGACAAGTGTAGGTCTTCCACGTGCCCTTGGCCCAAGAAAATCACCTTTTGGCCTTTGGAAATTCTCAGTATAAAAATAAGTTAGCGAAAGCCTCCATGTGTCTCAATGGCACACTTTGATATGGTGCCCAAAAGTAGAGACCCCAAACAAGCGTGGGCTCACCACGTGTCTCACTCCGATAGAGTTTTTGAAAAAATTTAAGGACCAGTGGAAGGCACCATGTGTCTATGGTCCGAGATAGTTTTCCTTGGCCGTTGAAAATTCCAAGAAAGGGCAGAGTGAGCAGAAACTTCCAGTTTTCTCCATGGAACTCTTTCAAAAATAATATTTAGGGGTAGGTCCCCAAATAGGCACAAGCCCTCCAAGTGTCCCAGGCCTTAGAAATTTTCTTGAAAGTTTAAGTATAGAGAGAAGCCAGCAGAAGCCTCCACGTGTCTCCTTGGTTCACTTTTGAGACGGTGCCCAAAAGTAGAGACCCTAAAAATGCACGGGATCACCACGTGTCTCCTTGGAAAAACTACTAAGATAGGACCTAGAGGGGGATCCTCAAATGAGCATCAGTCCTCCACGTGTCCATGGTCTGAAAAAGATGCACCCGCCGCATGAAAAAATTTCTAATGTTTGGGCAGGACCAGCGGAAACCTCCACGTGCCTCCCTAGTGCAACTCCAAATATCAAACCAAGAGGAGAATTTTTAGATGAGCGCAGGCCCTCCATGTGGACAATACTTGAGTTTAAGTGGGACTTATAGTTTCAAATTGACTTTCGATTCGTATTCAATCAGAAAGGACCATGTTTCCACAAATGCGGAGATATAAATTGACGAGGAAAACACACATGTCAATCCGTAAAATGTAGGGAAACTTCACCATTTGTTCCTGGAAATGAATATCTCTGTAAGATTAAATAATTTAGAAATGATATAAGGCCCAAATGTGATCCACGACCATGGAGAAGGATCTTTCAACAACATACAAATGAAGAAAACTTTTCATGCCTCCGTTCAAGGAAATAGAAAATACAACAGAGCCCATAGATTGAAGACTTTGTAGAGAAAATGGGGTGAGATCAACTTGTACACCAACATTGGCTCTGACTTAGGGATGGGCACTCCCTGCAAGTTCCACAAGAACAATAAAGTAGACCATGTGCTAAAAATCCATAGGGCCATGGAGTCAAGAACAAGCTTGCAGAGTAGAACAACAATAACCAAATTCCCGAAGGACAAACCAAGGAACCAAAAAAACTGGTCACCAGGGACCAGGAAAAACCAAAATAGGAAAACACGAATGCAAAAAGAAACCAAGAGACTATACACTATACAATGGTGATCACTTTGATTCAAAGAAAGTAATCAAGTAAATTATTCAAGTGCCTGCCATTCTGGATATGACCACACTAAGCAGTTCTGATATGTCTTTAACCATTGGTCATATGATTGTTTCTCTTCTCCATCCAAGCTTATCCTTTGTGCCTGTGTCAAGTTTTTCAACATCTCTCGAGGCTTCATCAAACATCAAAGTTTCAGGAAATTCAACCTACTCATGATACCTACATTGAAAAATTTCATACTCCTTGAAAAGAACATAGCTCACAGAGTTATCAACATCGATGTCTATTTGAAATACTTCATAAGAAGCATTTTCAGGGTCCTGAATGAGATATAACATTTTATTTTCACCAGGTAACTTCACAAGGTTGCCCTCAATTGGAATGGTGGCATAAGACATGTCCATTTGCACACTTCCATCCATACTAGCAGCCCATTTTCTTGATAACAATATTCCCCATTTGGCAGGACAATCAACAATAAAAATATCTAGCTTTAAGTTATTTCCTGGGTAGGCTGCAAGTTACACTATCAAACCCTTGAGACATCCAACCAATGACACCTCTCTGAAATCAATGGAAGTGCACTTCCCATAAGTTGTTTTTACTTTGAGATCTAACTCATTCATGACCTCAAGAGGCATAACATTGCATGATACTCAAGAATTAAACATACAGTTGTGTAACAACTTATCCTTAACAATCAAAGTAGTGAAAAATGGATTCACCTTCAGCTGAGACTCAACCGAGGATGTTCCCAAATATACTTCAGGTGGCTCACCTAGTTCTTGCAGTACTTAGGGTTTTTCCAACTCTACAATGGTAGGAGGAACCTCTACAATGTTTACATTTTTAACCTAATTGACCTTTTCTTCTTTAAATCCCAAATATTTGAATGCTCTATTCCTATGCTCAGGGATTCTAAGCAGTTCAAAAATAGGAACAAAAATCTTGATCTAACTCAAGATTTGGGCTATGTCACAAGGAACATATTTGGGTAATGCAGTGTTAGGAGGAAGGTTTACAAATTCATTTTATGGCATAGGATGTTTTATAGTCTAAGCATGGGGAGGAACACAAGTTTTATTCTCGGTGACAAAGCCTTTGCTAGATGCATACTTTTTAGGGGTTTCCTTGGGGATACTGGTAAGCACTGGAATTTTTGGTTTGGCCTGAAGCCCTGCCTCTTTGGAAACCTTACTCCTGGTATTATATTATTTTTCATGGCCAACCACAACATTCATTAAGAACTACCTATCCTCCTCATAAAGGATTCCTCCATCATACTTCTGAATCATTAATGACCTTAAGTATTCAAAATCATTATTAGGCAATTCAAAAGCTTGCACCATATCAATTTCAGAAGTATGAGTGGGAGGAAGAGGTAATACCCAATGAATGCAATCCCATAAATATTTAATAAATCTAGAACTTATTAGCTTAGTTGAGGTTGCTCCCTGCTGTGAACTTGTATAGGAATCCATCATGCATGCATCATCATCAATGTCATCATCATTAGCTTCTTCCTCAACTCACTTTGCAACAACACATGGAGAATGTGGCAAGAAAAATCTATCACACCACTCAATTTCATGAGTTTCATCAACATCAGCAACTCTATAAGCTAAAGGATCATGCACTGATTTGTTTTCCCGGGGTTAGGGCTGTCTATTCCCTAATCCCAAGATTCCTTTGACTCTATCATAATATCTCTGATCACCCCTAAGATGATTTGTAAATATTTCTTGACCTTTTGCTTAATGATAACCTTGGGAACCTTGTCACATCCCCTTCTCTGCTCTAGCTAGTTTATCAAAAAAAATTACAACCTCTTCCAGATCCATAGCTTTACTTGACTAAGGCTTGTTTGGATTGATCAGCTTGATGCCTTCAATCTTAGGAGGTTTAATAACTTCTTTGATATTGTTTTCAATCTACAAATCCATGGTGAAGGCCTGCCTCAATGTTATTGGGTTATTATCCCTCAAGTAATAGGCAACCTTCTTATCAAAAGCATCAGAGTATTTTATCAAACAGGAAACATCACTTGGCCTTAGGAACACAGGTAGCATATTCAGGGTCTTATTGAACCTTGTATTGAAGTCATGAACAAACTCATGAGGATTCTTTTTATATTTTTAAATTCTGATAAAAGAAACCTAGGATGTGTTTTATCTCCATACTGCAATCTAAAGGCATTCTTCATTTATTTCCATGAATCAATGGAGTTGTCTGCAAAATATTTATACCAGTCTCGTGCATCCTCCTCAAGAGTATGAATAAGAAAATTTATGTACACATCCTCAAATTCAATCTCAAAGTCTTCCATCATATTGAAAAAAATCTTTAAGTGTTGATCACTAGTAATAGCATTATTTCCTTGAAATTTAGGTAGTTTATTTCTAACATCTTGGGGCACAGCATTTGGATATTCAGCCATACCTCTAAAATCTATAGGGCCAAAAGTGTTCACAACAAATGGAGGTCTGGGTGGGGGCTAGTCCATATTGTTTTTGGGATGTGACCTTACAGGAGAAACAAAATGACAAGGAGTGAGGGGTATGTGGGGCACATGAATGTAGTTCTTAGAATGAATGTTCTCTAAAAACCCTATTTCTTGGAAGATCGTATCAACCTTAGAAAACACTGGGACATAATGAGATGCAAACTTTTCAAATACAAATGAAGGACCCTCTCCAATTGGAGAATTCAGATTTATAAAAAGACTACCTGATTCAGAAGAACTTGAGGAAATATGGCAATCTTCAATGACAGGCTAATCAGTTTCCACAATTGATAACTCTTTTCTAGATTTTTGATCTCTAATAACTTTCCAGATTCTTCTTCCTTCATAATTTACCTTTCCCAATTCTGGTAACAACTTTCTAATAGGGTATTTAATGAAGAAATATCTTCTTCCTTCTAGATTTACAGAGATCAATGAGAAATTTCAATTGACAAAGGTTAAGACACTGACATTTATCAAAAGTTAATTCAACATGGAGTCACCACTAAGGATTTTCACCTTAGTTTTGCCAATGCACTAAAATTGATCTATAAAATGTCTGTCAACACTAAGTTCATGCAAAGTTTCACAGATATCACCTTTTTTTACCCATATTTAACATTGATGATGTACACTTAGTGCAAAAAGAAATAGAAACTAGAAATATTACATGCAGAACTTGTAACTTTTCTTGATTCTTACAAATCTAGACATAGGATGACATTTCAACAATGTATTTACACTTTAAAAAATTTAAGAAGCATTTACCAGGGTCTATATGCATTTTTGATGGTGTTAAAACTTTGTACACACCTTGATGTCCCCGGTAATGGTGTTAATCTGGTGTTGTTTCTACACAAATAGATCCAGGAGCTCAAATAATCCCAGGACACGTAAATCAGATCCCTGAAAATGACACCATTCAGGTGTTGTTGTTGTACAAATTGGTCCTAGAGCTCAAACAATCACCAAAAACGACACCAATCTAGTAATGTTTCCGCATGATAAGGTCTCAGATCTCAAATAATCCTTGACAACGGCACCAATCTGGTGTTGTTGCCATACAAATAGGTCCCAGAGCTCAAATAATCCCTGGTAATGGAACCAATCTGGTGTTGTTGCTGTAGAAATAGCTCTCAGAGCTTAAATAATCCTTGGCATTGGTGTCATTCTGTTGTTGGTATCAAAATTGATTCTCCCTTGGAAACCGAGAAGCATCACAGATTTAGCAAGACACTGAGAGATAGCCAGATCTTATTATGAGTCATTTTGTAGCCGGGGAGGGGATTCATCTGACTCTTTGTCACTTGGGGATCGAAGAAATGGATAACACCTTCATTAAGTATTTGTTCTATCCTCACTGCTTTAGGCCTTGCCTTTCAACCAGGGTGAGAGAACCCATTTTGTAACCTCTATTAGTGAAGGAGAATGAAGATATCCTTCTTTCCACAAATTTGAAAGGAGAACCTAAGAAAATATGATCAATGCATTACAATGTAACTGTTACAAGTTGTCACTTCTAAAGAATGGTGATATTTTCTAAATAAGGTTAAAGGTTACTAGAGACCTTATGGGATCCTAATTTTTTCTGCATAATTTGGCAGTAGAATTTATTCATTTGTGGACACATGTGGCAAACAGGGGTATTTTAGGTAGGATTCATTATTTTGAATAATTTCTAGCAGTAGATTAAGCAGGATAAACTTGATTTTTCTAGATCTTTGGGAACCTTCACAATAATTGGAAAACTAAATGACAGAATGCTTCAAAATAGCTAAAATATTCCTTCAAAAAGAAGGTGTACATCAATGGAGGCCCAAATTTACACGGTTTCACACAATCTCCAAGAATTTAACACGAATGCTTGACCTAAAGACTAAATTAAACATCAAATACCCCTAGTTCCTCATGCCTAAGATAGACACAAAGGATTAGAGACAATATTTATCAACAAAATGATAGTAAAGTGATTTTAAATTGTTTATCTCATTAGAGGATGAAGGCTCTTCTCGTAATGAAATTAAAAATGCCACTAAACTATCAAAGGGACTAGATCTGATGTGATTGAAAGGGAATTTAACACAAAATTGCAATAGGAACAAGACAAAATACTTGCAGACATTCTGAAACAGACACAAATTTTCCCCAAGATTGACATAGATTAATTCAGAGTTGATTAGATTTTTCAGCAGGGGAAATTTTCTTTGAATAGTCTTAAAGCATGCCAATGGCTGTACACTTACAACCAACTTGACACGATCAAATCTAAAACATAGGAAATTAACAGGTTTCTTAGATGGTCTCTCAGGAAGATGAGATTTCTCAAATTTTCTCTTAAGAATTCAACATCTGACACTTTGCAAGAGTATTCGAATTGCATTTATACATTTCACTCACTCACTCATCCCAAATTTTCCCCCCAAAAGAAGATTATTCATGGAACCTTTGCTTGTTACCAATTAGTCTCAGAAATTGACGTTTAACAAATTTACACCCGCAACTGCTAGGTGGAAAAATCATAAAATTATCACATTTCTCAGACCCTCGACTAATGACTGGGATGCCATGCCACAACTCTTTGATAGTCCTTCTAATCATTCTTATTCTTTTGTGTGAGAAATCACCGTTTTAATAATTTTCTAGTGACTTTGTATAGTTGGATATGACAGGAAATCCTTTTCACCCTCAAGGCATCACCTTTTTTATCCTTTGCACCTGCAACCTCCATCATTTCATCCTTTTTCATTCTTTCCTCTGTAACTCCTTTATACATCCAACTTCTCTAGTAATTAGCATTTTTGCAAGTGCCCGAGAAATTCCAAATTCAAAATATCAACCTTTACAATCCTTGGACTCAAAAATTAATCTCTAAATCGATTCAGTTGCAATTTGTAGACAAAAATGACAAGGGACTTCATTAAAAAAATAATGAAAAATAATGCGTATTTACATCTCCACGAGTCTTGGAGAAAAAAATGGTGGTAAAACTAGATGCAATGCACAACAACTGTTGATTCTACCCTTTCTCAACTTTAGATTGGAGCCTTCCACATTTTTCCTTAGTGCAACTACAAAGGTGAAGTACAGAGGAAAATTACCAAACAAGCGCGGGTCTTCCATATGCCCCGGGCCCAAGAAAATCACCATTTGGCCTTTGAAAAGTATCAGTATAAAAAGGAGCCACTCGAAGCATCCATGTGTCTCAATGGCACACATTTGATATGGTTCCCAAAAGAGGAGACCCCAAACAAGCGCAGGCTCACCACATGTCTCAGTCCGATAGAGTTATTGAAAATTTTTAAGGACCAATGGAAGGCGCCATGTTTCTAGGGACCGAGATAGTTTTCTTTGTCCATTGAAAATTTCAAGAAAGGTAAGACTGAGCGGAAACTTCCACGTGTATCCATGGAACTCTTTCAAAAATAAAATTAGGGGTAGGTCTCCAAACAGGCACAGGACCTCCACATGTCTTTCCTGTGTCGTAGGCCTTAGAAAGTTGCTTGAAAATTTTAAGTATAGAGAGGAGCTAGCGGAAGCCTCCATGTGTCTTCCTAGCACAATTTTGAGATGGTGCCCAAAAGCAGAGACCCTAAACAAGTGCGGGCTCACCACGTGTATCCTTGGCGTAACTGCTAAGGTAGGACCTAGAGGCGGATCCTCAAATGAGCACCAGTCCTCCATGTGTCCATGGTTTGAAAAAGCTACACCAGCCACATGAAAAAATGTCTAATTTTTGGGAAAGGATAGTGGAAACCTTAAGGTGTCTCCCTAGCGCAATTCCAAAAATGAAACCAAGAGGAAATATTTTAGATGAGCGTAGGCTCTCCACGTGGATAAGACTTGAGTTTAAGCGGGCCTTAGAGTTTCAAAATTCCCCATCGAGCCACATCCAATCAGAAAGGACCATGTTTCCATAGATGCTGAGATATAAATTGATGGGGAAAACAAACCTATCAAACTGTAAAATGTAAGGAAAATTCAACATTTGCACCCGGAAATGAATATTTATTTAAGGAAAAAGAATTTGGAAATGATATAAGGCCCAAATGTGATCCACGACCATGGAGAAGGATCTTTTAACAACATACAAATGAAGAAAACTTTTCATGCCTCCATTCGGGGAAATAGAAAATATGACAGAGCCCGTAGATTGAAGACATTTTAGAGAAAACGGGGTGAGATCAAATTGAGCACCAATAGAGTGTGTAGGAGACAAGACACAGGAGAATGTTAGTTGTAGGGACGTTATGCAAATTGTGCACAAGCGACCCACGGGGCTAAGTCCTAACCATGTTAGTTGTATGAGGCCTTAGTGTTTTATTTCATTATTTTGGGCACCATAAGTGACCCTCATTTGTAATGAGTGAGGATATTTTTCTATAGGTTGGGTCTCATCTATAATATTAGTACATGGAATAGACATGACAGTATTAATAGCCCTAACATAATATTGTAATGCATCAAGGTCACAAATAATAGTGTATCCAATTCCTTTAAATAATAATTTGACACAACTATGCATATTAGAGTTGAAATCTTGCATGGCATAGACAAATGGCCTACCAAGTACACAGTTGTACGATATTGGAAAAACAATGATGATAAAATAGTGTGAATAGTTTTTGGACCAACAATAATAGGTAATGTAACGTGATGGATACATGGATGGATAGAACCATCGTAAGCATGTAGTGAAATATAATATGGACTAACGTCACAAGCTTAAATACCTAAAGCTTCAATAAATGACATGGGACACAAGTAAAGTTCAAACCCATTACTAATCAAAGTGTGCTTAACAACTACATTATGAATATAAGATGTGATACGGAGAGGCAGATCATTATCAAAAGTATGAACATCAATGGGAATATTAGAAGTTTGAGTGCTATCTATGAAGAGAATGCATCAACAAATGTTTGATAAACCTAGTATGGATACATGTTAGCATAAATTCAAGTAATAGCAAAAATATGTTGTGCTTTATGTAATAAATCAAGATTTACATGAAAATAATCATTGATTGAGATACTCATGATGACCAAATCCTTTGATGACAAGTAATGAAAGAACAAACAAAAAGTGTGAATGAAATAAGTGTTGAAATTCGGGGTTCACCAAAGTAATTAACTAAAATGTAAACATATGTTGTAGTTAATCTAAGATATTATTTTTTTAAAATATAATAAATAAATGCAGTAAAAAAGTATGTAAATGACCCAAGGAACAAAAAAAGTTGAAATAAAAACACTAATATGCAAGAGAGAAGAGGAAAGGACTCATTTGCATATAATATGTTCAGAGGTCTTTATTACAGAGGTGACTATGGAAACTGAAGCAAGAATATTTGTGCATGAGACCAAAAAAGGATGGATCTAAGATGATTCTCTAGACTCGGTCACCTAATGAAGGACTGGGGTGCCTACGGGCCCTATAGTCCATAGAATGGGATCCCTGGTTTGTGCAAAATCTCCATAACATATCTTCCTAGGTTCAGTAGGTGTTTTCAAACCCTCGTTGTGTATCACATCAGATTCACTTTATTGCACAACGTGTCACTGTTAATCCAATACAAAAGGAAGACTTGTAAAACCCTAAACAAAAATCAATCCCAAAAAAATAAAAATGCAGATGATAGGGTAGACTGACCTCATCTACCATAATATTGGACTTACTATCTGATCTCTGCACTACATTTGTATGTGTGTGTGTGTGAAGCATGCCCTAGGTTAGTCTTATGCCAGTCACAGTTTGTGATGTAGTGAACTAACTATGTCTATAAAAATGTAATAAAATGGTGTATGAAATAGAATATAATCCACCCCCTCTGTTTTGTGTGATGCATATGCCGTACCCTTGTGCCTTGTGGTGGAGTTATGTCGATGAAAGTGATCTCTAATACAATAGATGGATGTAACTTTAGGTGGATGATAGTAGTGACTAGTGTTTGGTCCCTCGTTATGGTCTCATAAATTTATTTTTATCGTGTTCTCTTGATTTTATTTTGTAATTAACCCTGAGATGGCCGACCATAAAAAATATAAAGACCTGAAATAGCTAGAAAGAGCTCAAATAGTTGCACAAAAGTTTAAAAAGGTTTGTGGCACCTCCTGTGGGACCATGGTGCCCACAGGCACCCCAGTACTAGCCTAGGTGCCCCAGTCAGATATAAAATGATATTAAATGATAAATGATGACTGGGAATGTGTGTGGTCAATGTTGGGAATGACTATAGAAATTTTAAATAAAAATTTCCAAGAGACGGTGGTTGATTAGTACTTTATTCACTCAGAAACCCTCTAAATAGTAGTGGATTATTTTTTGTCTACAACTGGGTGGTGAATCTAAACATGAATGGCCTAAAAATTAATCACATGTGAGAATGCAAGTTCCCATTTATGGAGCATAAGATAATATTTCCCATAAAACCATGACACACCTTGTAATAACTTTTACAGATCCAAATCTTCTTAGAAATAGAAAATAAATCCATCCCTTGCAAGATCACTAACTTCCATTTTAAAGGCCAATTTCATCCTACACCAGTGTCTCAAGAAATCAATGTTTGTTCTAATTCCTACAAAACATCAAACAACAATATATTTAAATATATCCTTAGCCCTATCGATAATTGTCTCTAGAATTTCTAGATGTGGATCATGATTACACGAGGTAGGAGACAACTTTAACGACTGCTGATCAACTTCACCAAAAATAATTTCCACCCATGTCTTGGCTATTGAAGTGGAAGCTCAAGGAACAAAACCCCTAGAAGCAGGCCTCAAACAACCATTCCCATGCATTTTTCAAATATATAATATGGGTAACTAATGACAATGATATTAACTTTTAGTAGGTAAAATTAATTTTATTAATGCATACTTCATTCACTGTATATGAAAATATGTTTCTATAGTATCAAGTTTTTATTTAAATCCTTGGGAAAAAATGTTCCATCTTTTGTATAAATTGTAATACACTTTCATATTCTTATGAAACCCATACATAGGGAAATATTAGTCAGAAATGTGTTAACTTTACATTACTCTAGAAACACTCATTATGTAATAGAGTCTCATGAATAAAATTATCCAAACTAAATGAAAATATATTATATGTCAGTTTCCATATCCTTATGTTTCTATTGGGTGCTCCAAATAATAGAAAATCTAATGAATGTGTAAATTTTTCAATCATGATTTTAGTATGGTAATGGTTTAAATAATAAAAAATTACACTATGAAACATTAAAATTGCTATTTTAAAAAAAAAAAACAAGTCAATATGGAGTTACCCACCTTGTTGAAATGTGTTTATGTATTAACAAGATTCTTGAGTTCAATATAGAACTATTATATTATAAAAAAATCCCACAAAAAAATAAAGGAAAAAATAAAGGAATAAAGGTTGAAAAAAAAAAACCATGTTAACCATCATAATGGAAAAAAATCATGAGAGGACTAATTTCATGAAAATGTCTCCATTTCATTGGATAGAGAAATTTTTAAACATCCCATGATAGTGGTTCAAGATTTTGATTATCATACAACATATAAGATAGAAACCCACAAATAGGTTAAAATATGAAGTCAAATGAAACCATAAACAAAAATTAATTCAAGAAAAGATGCTAAACCTATAAAAAATCATGTACGACATATACATAAATGAGATTACTCAGTACAAAGGATTAAAAAAAATAGTAGAGAAAAGTTCAAGACTAAGAAATGGGTAACCTACAACAATAAAATCCTACATTGGAAAATTAATAAATAAAACAAGAATATATTATGCATAAAACTCCAATATTATAATTTGGCATTTATAATTATTTGTTGTTTATATCCCCTAGACACAACTTGTGTGTATAAATAGATCTCAAAATGCACCATTCTACAATAACTTAAGGCTCAAAATCAATCATTTTGCTTCTCAGACATTTACATGATATAAATTCTTTTTGTTCAATTTCAAGCTATATTATTTATACTAAAACAATTTAGAACTGAGAAGATGGAAGGTTGCTAGGAATATAACCAAAGGTCTCCAAATGGTATATGAAAACTCATCCTACATAGAGATGACATGAATTCAACTTAGGGGTGAACTTGAATGGGAAAAAAAGGTGATAACATGTGTGTGTGTGTGCGCGTGTGCGCGCGCATACCCACTTATGTATTTATGTATCTATATATGTATGTATTTATTGTTCTTTATTAAGGCATACTCCTATCCTATTAACACAATTTTCTAACTATGTGATTCCTTTCAAAGATGATGAAATGATCTTGATAAAATATTATCCTACTATAGCAGTTCATGTATTTTCATATAGTCTTAAACTCAAAAATTATACAAATATAATTACAAAATAGAAAATAATAAATACGCTAAAAACATGTTAAAATTTTTATTTCAAGAATTTCTAAAAATAGACCTTTTAGAAACATTGATTTGATTATTGATATTGCTTTGAATAATCATCTTGATCATTCAATGCTAAAAACAGTTTTGATATCTTCTAGTTATAGTATTGCTAAAAATAGACATTCAGACATCCTCTTTTTAATGTTGAGACGGGTAAATATTCCTTCTAGAACTCATTTTTATTAGCGACACAAACTATTCAGAGTTACACCTACTTTTTTGGTTCCTTTCTTTATTTTGGTTACAATATAGAAATATTTATGTAGTTGTTCTCTTCCCTCGGAAATTGGTTTTTCACAAGGAGTGATACTTTCTCTTTCTGAAATTATAGAAATAGATTCTTATCTTGAATTGGGTGTTCTTCTAATTTTTCAACTAAATTTTCATTTAATTTTCAAACATGAAAAAATATTAAACAATGTTTTTCACTTTGATGTAGAGATTTTCCCTAAAAAATAAACAAAATAAAATTTATTATTATGTTGCATATGAAATATATTCGTTATTATTTACATAAGGAAAAATATAAAGCAACTTCCTAATAAATAGGAAGTGCAAATAACAAATAACCAATCCAGAAATATCTCGAATAAGGAAGAGATATTTTTGGACTAGAAATTAAATGAAGATAGATTCCAATGTAGATATGAACTTTAAATCATAAGAATGGGTGTCTAAAAATTTGATAAGAAATTATGAGGTCAAATTATGAGAGATATATGAGTATGGAAGTTTTAAAACGGCGATTTAAGCCTGTATTTGTAAATGGTACTACATAAGGTGATTAATAATTTAATCTATTGTTAGGATTTATAATATTAGTGCTCATGGAATACAATAATTATATATGAGTTATTGTATGATTTGTTATATAAATAACTCATTAAGTTTAGTGTGTGAGTTATTTGGCTATTGAAATAACTCACGTTATTAGAATTTTTTAGTAGATAATTAATTTTTGTGTAAATCTCCTATAAATATGTATATTGCTGAATGTATGAATTAAGAATAAAAATAATTTTTTCTATTCATTCTGCTATTGTACCATCATTTTGTACTAGAGAAATATTTCTCCTGCCCTGTGATGTTAGATTAAAGTGTCTGAAGGGGCATATATTTTTCCTTTCTACCCCATATTATGTTTCATTTTGTAGTTTCCCACGCTTTCTTAAATTTTACCGTGTTTGTAACTTTTAGAATTCTATTTACACAAACCACATATTTTTTTGGTAGGAGATATACTTTTAGTCATTTTAATCATGTTGATCAATATTAAAGAAAATTATTTTATACATCCACAATACCTTTCCTTCTGTGGATATTTCTCATTAGTATCGATTTTTAACCACGTATTTATTTTATGATTTTAAGGTATCACCAACTAGTTTCTAATCGATGCATGGTAATTCAGTCTAGAAAGATGCAAACCTGTGCAAGGATAGCCAAGGACTATTAATTTATCATTTTATCACATAGTTTTTATATGAAGTTCTATTTGTGGATCTTCATGTAATTTTTTGAATTTTCAATTGGTAATTTACATGACTCCTCTAGGTTTTTAGCACTCATATTGCATGTTACTCTCATTTATGTTGGATTAGGAATCATATTCACCTTGTTCTTATCACCCAGCCTGCGAATTACCCTCTCGTACATGTTGTCTCCATGTCTGTCAGATATGTTTGTGCACTCAGATAATAACATGAGAATATATGTTGTGTAATGTGTAGAGGCAGTTCATCAAGTCATATAGCCCATACGTAAAGATCCATGAGCTGCAATATCCGCATCATCTCCATTTTCATTCATAGATGCTCGTTCAATAGTTGTCTTTTCTAAACTCAGGTTTTTGCATATAGTTTGTTTATGAAGTTTTTTTAGTAATCACGTATTATTTTTTAAGATTTAATAGTAATATCATTAGTATTGTGCTCATTGTTTAGTCATGTATGAATTGGTTGAATTTTTAAAAATGGATTAATCATTCCAATGAAGTCAAGACCCCAGTGCATAAATGGTTGATCTACTAAAATAGGTTACAGGGGCAACAAAACTAATCTTTCTTTTCCAACAAAGAATGCACATATTTTTTTCTTTCTGATCCATTCAAAAAATTCATTAAATATGTTAGGCCAATAGTAATCATCCTTCATGATTTCAAGGGATGTTGTGTGTGCTGAGAAGTGACCACTTGTTCATCCTTCATGGAATAGTTAAATTAATTGGTACACTCTATTAAAATGATCACAACGTAGAAAAATTCCATTTATATCTTTTTTAAATAGCACACCATCAATGAAACCATAAGGTACAACCTGTAACTTGAAATATCTTCTTTTATTCTTATCCATGGACTCTGGATAAATAATTTGCTTCAAATAATTGGTCAAATCATACATCCAATAAGAAATTGTAGCTTTTGCATTGAATTTTGGATGCTGATTTGTAGGTTGAAATAAAATTGCAGCATGATAATTTTCCATATCAAAAATCAGATGTTAACAAAAAACCTTTACCTTGGATTTTTTTAGCAACACGGATGTCAATATCATACTCCATAACCTTGGTAATCCAACCAGCTCTTTTCTCATTCAATTCCTTGTTCAATAGGAATGATTTAACATTTGGATGAGAAACTAAAAAATAAATCTTATTATTTGAAAGCGTGTACTTGAAGTTCTTCAAACATCTAACAACTGCAAGTACATATTTTTGAAGAAAAGTGTACCTTTTTTCCTAGTCATGAAGGCTCTTCCCAAAGAAAGTAATGGGTCATTCCATGTTCTCATAACTGACCTCATTTACAATGGATGAAATGGTTTCAGCTCCTGTAAGTGCATACATTATTAAATCCTCATAAAAATTAGGTTTTATTAAATTAGGCTTCAAATGCATTTTTTCCTTCGCTGATCCAAGCTAATGTTATTCCTTTCTTGAGCTTGGAAGTCAATGGTTTAACTAAGGTTGTAAAATCTAGTACAAATATCCCTCATAAAGTTGATTTTTCTAAATAAATCTTTAATGCCTTCTTATGGTGTGGTAAAGACATCTACATAATAGAATCAACTCTTAAAGGATCAATAGCTAAACCTGTCTTTGAAAGAATGTGACCAAGTAACTTGCCTTCATGTACATAAAAAATCAAATTTTTTGGTTCAAAGAAATTCTAAATTGTCTGCAAATCTTGAAGGTATTTCCTAAATACACATGATGATCATCACATCATCTAAATAAACAAGTATGAATTTATTAAAATAATTATGAAAAGCCATATCCATTATACATTGAAATGTTGTAGTAGCATTTGAAAGACTGAAAGCCATTGTCTATTATGCATAAGTGCCCCACTTTATAGTGAAGGTTTTCTTCCACCTATCTTCTCCACGTGCAAGAATTTGATTTTATCCGTTGTATCCATCTAATAGGGACAACCTATCTAAACATGAAATTTTTCTCAAAATCTGATCCATATTGGGCAATGGGTAATGATCTTTTAATGAAGCTCTATTAAGATCCCTAAAATCCACACATAACTGGATTTAACCATTATTTTTCCTAATAGACACAAGGTTGGTCACCGAACTTGAATTTTTAATGGGGAAATTAATTCCTGATTCAATTATCTTGGATAACATATTCCTCATAAATGGTTCAATTTTTGGATTTATAGGCCATTTCTCTTTCCTTACAGGATTTGAGTTTGTCTATAATTAAATGTTATGCTGAGCCAAAATAGGATCAAAACCTCTCAGATCTTGGTATTTCAAAAAAAATACATCAATAAATTATTCACATAAGCTAGTAAAAGATTTGTTTTCTGCAAAGGAACATATCTTTCCAATTTGTAATGTTTTACTTTCAATAATTGAGATCTCTTCATAATTATCATGATGGGTAGAAATTTAACCTGTCTTTTTTGAGCTAATCATCATAACTGAAAATGCCCTCCAGATTTACAAGACCTTGTGGAAATTTATTTTACTTCAGCTATATAATCTGTTCTCCATATTGGTGTTGTAATTTAACTTACTTTGGTGATGAAAATTCAGCCTCTTGTTGCAGAAATCTATAGATTTGTTTGTCATCTTCGAAAAATTGCCAATTTTCTTTATTATCAAGTACTAAAAGTTTGATTAACAACTTTATGTGTGGGTGAATTTTGTCATTTTGCATATTTTCTAACACTTCAAAGCTGGATCCAACCGCTGAAAGTGTGCATGGATGTTTATTTTTGTCTCTTGGGATAAATTTTATGCTAAACGCTTGAAAAAAAATAATTAAATCAAAAACTCTATGTTTGTAAGATTTCAAGAGTGGATTTTTGCTAAAATTGTAGCCTTTAACTTTATTGATGAATAACTCAGAGTCACTAAAAACTTTTAATGTTTTGATTGCTTTCTTTCTATCCCATTGGAGGACATGAATTAATAATCCATATTCATTAACATTACATGTACATGATATTTGCAGTATTAAAGCTGAAAAATACCTCTATTATGAAGGGTAAGTAAGAAGCAAACCTACACCCTGTCCTTTATTATTCTTTGCTCCATAAAAATGTAACTGTCATATGACTTCATCTATACTTTATGTTTTGGACATTAAAGTAATATGTTTGTTTTCTTCATGAAGACAATAAACACCAAGTAAGCCCTCTTATAATTATTTGTAAGAATCAAAAGCATATTGTTATTGAATTTATTAATCTATAAAAAAGATAGAAACACTTGTTATCCATAATTTTTCCCTTCTGTAAAATATTGCATTAGAACGACCCCGTACTCAAAGAACATGAGAAACCAAGTTCATATCCTACAAAAAGATTGTAGAGGGACTCTATAATGGAAGTGGTGGGGCCCATAAAGGTCAAATAACCCTGTGCGGGAGAAATATTGAAGACGGATCTCTCAAGTGGATCCATCTATTTAAGGGGTTACAGGTGGGATTGAAAATATAATACCATAGTCAGAGGTTAGGGATCAATGTCACAAAGAAGCCAAGAGAAAGAAAAGGAAGAAACAATGAAGATTCAAAGTCTTCGGGCTCAAAACAGTTTAGAACGAGTGAAAAAATTGGCTAAGTATGGAGGAGGTCATAGAGAAGGCCATGTGTTAGAATGACGCTTCTCAAAAGTTGAATCCAAGAGAAGAAGTTTAAATGAGCACCAGGCTTCCATGCATCCATAGCCCAAAAAGTTGTGCGGTTGTTGAAAAGTCTTCGACTAGACATGAAGGTGCCAGGTGTCAGCTCGGCAACAATCAAAGATGGGAGCGCAAGGAAAAGACTCAAACTCGCACCAGCCCTCCATGTAGCAAATGGTCAATAAATGTCAAAAGGTAGATAGGGTAGGCCTCAAATAAGTATATAAGTACTGGTGGGGAGGGTCAAGTGTCCAAATGGCATATCTCCAATGATAGATCCAAAAGCGGAGGTTTAAACAAGAACTAGTTTGCCATGTAGCCCAAGGTCCGAAATGGTAAGGGATAGATTGTTGAAAAGTCCAACGACCCACAGAGGCTTCCAAGTGTAAACCTAATGCTCCTTCTAAGGAAAATTTTGATTAGGCATTCAAGCAAGTGAAAATCCTCCACGTATCCAGTCTCTTAAAAGGGGAAAAAGTCGGGTTGAATAGTCAATGCATAGTGGCAGGCCGGAGGAGAGTGCAAAGTGTCCAAATGGCGTTAACTCAAGGATCTAATAGAGAGAGGGTTTTTAAACAAGTGTCAGACCTCCATGTGTCCCCGATCAAGAAATATGCCCCTGTCGAGTAAAGGGCTTGGCCGAGAAACAAACAAATTGAGGAGACCGATGGAGGAAGCCATGTGTCAGCCCCACGCCATTCAAAGAGTGAAATATAGAGGCCTCCTTTAGACAAGTGCTAGCCCTCCATGTGTCCCATATTAAATAGGGGGTCCATTTTTCAAACTAGTTTTCTCTCCCTTTTTATACGAACCCGATACAAACTTTGAAGGGGCATATATTTCTACTTAGGAATCGAAATATTGTAAATCTAACACCATTGGAAAGATCTCAGCTTCAGCCACGCCATGGAGATTTAAAACTTTAAGTTTATGGAGGTTAGCTAAAGAAGAATGGAGAAAACATATTTAGAGCCATTAATGTGGATCTATCTACCTCAACAACCAGATCAGATTCAATCTACTCCATCGTTTCCTTCTCTTTCAAGGTGTCAAACCAATGGTTAATGCTGTCAAGGAAAATTTGGATGTAGATTTTGTAGGAGGCATTAATAGCAGTGGTTGATCTTTGACCTGATTTTCCCACTTCTCTCTTTTTTCTTCTCTCTAATTGAATCTATAAATATAGGGTTGAGATTCAATGTAAAGGTTTGGAAATTATTCTATTTTGTAGGCTCCTCTCTTCCCCTTGGCAAGTGAATTCGTGGAGTTTTAGACCTCCCGTATAGACTATAAATGTAAATTTTCCTTGTTACTATTGTAATGCATTATATCAAGACATGAGAGCAATAATACATGTTCTGTGGGTGATATTTACCCATTTCTGTGATAATTGTTGTCTTCTAATCCTTCATTATAACTTTGTTTATTTGTTCTTGTTTTGTGTTGTATTCTTCTAGTTTGTGTCTACCAGCAAAATAATTATTCATCACTCCTTTTTTCTATCACTTGGTAACTTAAGTTTTATTTGTGTTGCATCCCTTCTTTAACTTTGTCTCCTTGGCAAATTAGAATAGGATTTAGGATAGATCATCTATGATTTTATCCATACACCTGAACTGAGGAGTAAGAACCAACCTTAATGTGGAGATTTTTTTTCCCACCTACGAAGTCCCACACTTCGGGGGGAAAACTCAATGTTATGTGAATAAAACCAAATGAATCTGCCTTAGAAAAGCATATTTGATGACTCATTTAGGGGTTTTGTGATTTTGGACTAATAGTTTTAGCACACTTAGTGGGACCAAGAAGTCTCCTTCTTTATTATAGTAATATTGATGTGCACTTGTTGTGATTTTAGCTTTTAAGAAGATTTTAAGAACTACACATCTGACGAATCCAAAAGGGACATAATCCACTAGTTCCTATAGTCCAAGTTTCCCAAGTTCATGAGAAGGATACAAATAAGGGAAAGAACAAGAGAAGAAGGACAGTTTGTACACATACACTTGTCTCCAGACAGAAGGAGAAGAGGAAGAAGAGCCCAGAAGTCTCTATCTCCACCAAACAGAGCCATATCAACACCTCCTCCTAGTAGGACATTCTTTCAATCAAGAAGGGTGCTCAAGACGATTAGGATGTCACACCAATAATGAAATCCTTATGTAATTTCACTGGAAACATCCCATGTTCTCTGAATGCACAAAACCTAGTCCCAGTGGCAGCATTAAAGAGCATCCCATATTTCACTGGAGAAAACCAAACTTTTCCTGGTGACCACATTCAAGACATTGCAAATTTCTGTATAATCAATGAGATCACTTATAGGGACATTGCCATCAAGTTGCTACCTCTTCACTCAAGGGAAAAGCTTCAAAATGGTTTAGGAGCCTTAAAGTAGGCTCTATTCAATCTTGGGTCCATTTGTTCACAACTCTTCACAACCAACTTTAAGAAAAATGAGATAACCTATCCTTGCTGGAGCAACTGAAAATAATCAAGAGATATCTAAAAGAGCAACTGATGGATTTCAACCTCATATTTCAATGGACCTGGGATGGGATTCCAATAGTAGTAAAGCCCATTAATGAAGGTTCCTTCTTATACTTTCTTAGAGCTTTAAATTATGATATTTCTTTGATGATTTATTCAATGGGGGAACAACCTTTCCTCCAGACTATATCCTTTCCATAGGAGCTGAGAATCATTTAATTCATGCTGGTAAACTTGCTCCTAGGCCATCCATGCCTCTATACCCTGAGTTAGGAAACCCAGGTACCATCCAACCACCCACATTAGCTCCTATACCCACCCCAAGAGTCAAATTTCAGCTAAAGTCTCCAATTCATCATCTAACACCTCAAAGGAGATTCAGGAAGTTATGAAACAACTACAAAACCTAGGAAATGAGATAGTAACCATTAAAATAAATCAGGCTCAAAGTTCTAGGCCATATCAGCCTCAGGCCCAGTATAAGGCTAGACCCTCGTATCAATAAAACAGACCACCAACCTGGGTTGTAAATCATAGTCAACACCAAAGGAAACCTCAAGCTGCTAGACCTTTCAGGCCATATGATCCAAACATAGCTTCAACATCAAGAGCATTGGTTCCAGCATATAATAACATGGTACAAGAATATGATTTGTTTTTCCCATGTAGTCACCCACACAATTAATCTATGTGCTTCAATGGTGCATTAAATCCATCTCTGATGGTGCAACCCATTGGTGTGTCGCAAGAACCTAGCCATGAAGAAAGTTAGTAGCAATGAGCTCAACAAGAAGGACCCCCAAGCGAGACTATTCTTGTCAATTGGTAGGCTGAAGACTTATGTGGAATGAATCAAACTCCTTCTAAAAGTATAGTTGCCAATACATTAGCTCCTATACCCACCCTAGGAGTCAAAGTTCAAATAAATTCTCCACTTCATCATCTAACACCTCAAAGGAGATTCAGGAAGTTACAAAACAATTGTAAAACGTGGGAAATGAGATAGTAACCATTAAAAGAAAGCAGGCTCAAAGTTCTAGGCCATATCAGCCTCAGGACCAGTATCAAGCTAGACCCTCATATCAACAAAATAGACCACCAACCGAGGCTATAAATCATAGTCAAAACCAAGGGAAACCTCAACCTACTAGACCTTGTAGGCCATATGATCCAAACACAACTTCAACATCAAGAGCATTGGTTCCAGCACATAGTAACCTGGCATAAGAATATGATTGGTTTTTCCCATGCAATCAGCCACATAATCAATCGATGTGCTTCAATGGTGTGTTAAATTAGTCTCTGATGGTGCAAACCGTTGGTGTGTCACAAGAACCTAGCCACGAATAAATTCACCAGTAAGGAGCTCAGCAAGAGGGACCCCCAAGCGAGACTATGCTTATCAATTAGTAGGTTGAAGACTTTTGTGGAATGAATCAGACTCCTTCTCAAAGTATAGCTATCAATACACGGTCCAAGAAGAGAAATATTAGAGAAGGACATTCACCAAACTCAGGTGACCCTCAATCCTCCTATTCTCCACAAAGTATTGGCATTCAAAATACAATTCCCAATATGAAGAGCTAATCCAAACGACCTTCCAAATCTACCTAGGCACCGGTTGTAACAACCCATGTATAAGAGGAAAATGTGCCAAGGAAGGGGCATCAGAAGGACAGTTCATTTTAATATCATTGAACAAATAAAGAGGAAAAGTGTGAACATTTCACGATGGGATTCACTGGCCATTCCTGGGTAGAGGGATCTATTATAGACTACCATGTATAATTGGTCAAACTCAAATTACCCCCTAGCTAGCAAGAGAAAGTACTTACCAATATGGCTCAACCTGAGAGAAACTGTGGAGAATAATGAGGTAAGAATTTGAAGCCTCCCCCATTTTATGTTTCATTAATCATTGGAGAAAAATTGGTACATAATTACATTATTGATTCGGGGGCGAGTAGTTCTATAATGCCCAAAAAATAAATGATGAGCTGGGCCTATAGTATGAAGTCATCTCTAGAGGATTATTACAATTGGATGGGACAATAGTGACCAATTTTGGAGTCATCAAGGATATGACACTCACTCTGCATGCCTTCCCTAACGTGACTGTATTGCAGAACGTATCATTCATAGACTTGCTACCACATTTCACATTGTGTTTGTACAGGGACTTCACTGCCAAAATTGGAGGATAGTTGTTTGCTAACTGGTCACATATGCTATTTAGAACAAGGTATGGAGTGAAGGAAACAATCAAATCCGAGCCCATAGTGTTTTATCACATTGATTCCTATGTACCTAGTCCAATCAATTCAAATTGTTTGTCTTTTGATTAAGAGGACCTCCTAAACACTTTTGAGGTAGATACCAAAGGTGGGTGTATTTTGTTCCTGACTCTTGATGAATGGGTGATCAAAAGGAATTATTTTGATCCCTATAAAGAGATGGAAGAATCTGAACTAGGATTCTACTACCTGCATGAAAAGAATCATCCTCTTCCATACATCATTAATCCAGAGCACAAATATGAGAATGAAGAATGCTAATTATTCTTTGATAGTTTGAGGAGAAAACAAGGAGCTGGAGGAGGAGCTATGATTGTGTCCCCCCAAGGTATGAAATATTATATAGCCTTCAGATTTTAGTTTTCCATATCTAATAACACTGCAGAATATGAGACTTTAGTTCTTGGATTGCATTGGGCTAGAAGACGAGGAATCAATAACCTATAGGTGTTTGGTGGCATTGAACTGGTTACCAATCAAGTCAAAGGACAAAATGCTATCAAGAACAACCTTCTAAAAAACTACAATAATAGGGTACGGGATCTCATTGACGATTTCAAAGCCTTTAACATTGTGTCCATTCCCAGAAAGGAGAACGAAGCTACTGATAGGCTTGCAACAGTTAGAGTAACATTTGATGTGGTTGACAACATCAAAAGGGACAAAGGAAAACCACATATCTATGTGATTGTGAGGCCAGAAGTGCCAGATAATAACACATGATGGCAGGTGTTTGAGAATGATCAATAGATCATGAATTTTTTGCAAGAGGAAGTTGAGTTCTTAGCTAGCAATCAAAACTGACTAGAGTAGCAATATGGAGATCAAGTAGTGTAGCTGCATACAAACAAACTTCCCAAAGTCTTAGTGAAATTGGATTCTATCTTCAACCCCAATGATCAGTTTCAAAAAGAAAAGGCTAATATATAGATCAAAGGAGAATACCTAGAGTCAATTCTATTTGGAGAAGGAAAAATGCTTCAACTTGGAAAAGTGGCCCCCAAACAAGAAAGTTATGAATTCGTGCAACTTTGTCAAGAGTTTCTAGATGTATTTTCTTGGAGCTATGAGGACCTCATAGGGTTCAATCCAAAGTTAGAACAACACACAATTGAACTAGATCCACTTGTTAAGCCCATCAGGAAAAAGCATAGACCAGTCAATCCACATATTGAGCCTCTGATGAAGAAAGAACTAAATAATCTGATAGAGGCAAGTATCATATTTCCAATCAAACACTCAAGTTGGATCGTAAACTTGGTCCCAATCAGGAAGAAGAATGGAGAGATTAAGTTGTTTGTTGACTTTGGTGACTTGAACAGAGCATCCCTCAAATATCACTACCCACTCCCCTTAATGGAGCAAATCTGGCAGGTGGTGTCTGGATCAGAGAGATTCTCTCTCCTATATGGCTACTCAGGGTACAACCAGATCATAGTGAAAGGAGATGATCAGTTCAAAAAAAATTTCACCACCAAATGTGGCACCTATGGTTACAGAAAAATGTCATTTGGATTGTCTAATTCTGAAGCCACATTGCAAAGGGAAATGAATATGGAATTCAAAGATATGATCAAAAAAATAGTACTAATCTACCTAGATGACATTATTGTTTTCTCTAGAAATGCAACAAACCACCTTTTTCACTTAAGACAATTGTTTCAAAGGTGTAGGTGATTTGGGCTATCATTAAACCCTAAAAAATTCATATTTTTTTCCCGTGGGCGAAGGCTTCTAGGCCACATTATGTCGAAGGAAGTTTTGGAAATCAACCCAAAGAGAGTTGAAGCAATAAAAGTATTTCCATTACTAAGCCATAAGAAGGCTCTTCAAAGCTTCTTAGGAAAAATTAATTTTGTTTGTAGGTTTGTACCAAACCTTGCTGCCCTTATTAAGCCAATCACATTGATGTTGAAAAATAGTTTAGCATTTAGGTGGAAATTTGAAGGAAAATAAATTTTTGAGGCCATCAAAGAAGCTATATCACAAGCCCTAACTCTCGTTAATCCAGATTTTTCTAAGGACTTCATACTATTTTCCTTTGCTGGCAGTGACACAATTTCTACAATCCTAGTACAATAGAACAAAGAGGCTACAGAGCAACCAATTGCTTTCTTCAACCAGAGTCTGGAATATTATGAAGTGAGATACTCCATCTTCGAGAAGCAGGTCCTTGAAGTGATCAGAGGTTTAAAGAAGTTTAAGCTTATGGTTTCGAACAATAAAATCCAACTGTTAGTCTCCCATGCAGGAGGTAAAGACTTCCTTCTTAGTAAGGATATGAATGGAAAATGTGTAGGATGTATCACTTTTGTCATGGAGTATGGCATTGAGATCAATATCACTAAGCTAGTTTATGGGAAGGGATTATGTGAACTACTGACCTTAAGTCACAAGAAGAAGCAAGTGATGAAAAGGAAGTTGTCTTGGTTCTCTAAAATAGTTAAGTAGAAGAAAATGAGGATGTGCCCACTCCTTGATAGACTTAGAAAATGGTGTACTTCTTTAAAATAAACTTGTGTCCTCCAGAAATGAGTAAAATAAAAAGGAGACAATTTAGACTACACTCCATCTCATATGTACTCATTGATGACATCATGTTCAAAAGGGACATCATTGGAGTTCTGTTAAGATGTATTGGGACAAATCAGATTGAGAGAGTGTTACAAGAATTCCACGATGAATCAGTTGGAGGCCATTTTGCTCCACGATTGAAAACACTTAAGATCATGAAGGAAGGTTATTATTAGCCCAGGGTGTTTAGTGATTGATATGCATGGATAAAAAAGTGCAAGAATTGTGCGTTCTTCAAAGGAAAAGAAATTCTAGCAATACTTCCATTGCACCCAATTTCAGTTGACCAACCATTCATGCAATGGGGATTGGAATTCATTGGAGTCATCAATCCAAATTCAAGCCAAGGCCACAAATGGATTTTGATGGTAAAATATTATTTCACCAAGTGGACCGAGGCAGTGGCACTCAAAGAAGCTAATGAGTCTAGCATAGTAGATTTATATGAAGGGATAGTGATCAGATTCAGAGTGCCATCCACCATTATATCATACAATTCATTGGCATTCTTAGATTCCAAAATCACAGGATGGTCCGTGAGGAACAAGATTTACTTGAGCACTTCGTCAAATTATTACCCTCAGGGTAATGGCCAAGAAGAGTCCACAAATAAGAACCTGCTAAAGATTACCAGAAGAAATCTAGATAAAAATAAGATAACTTGGCACATGAAACTTAAATAAGCCTTATGGGCCGATAGGAAAACACCTAAGAGGTCTACAGATAGCTCTCCATTCAAACTTGTCTATGGGAAATAAGTAGTGTTGCCTATATCACTTTAGCTTCCAGCATTGGAAATTATGAAGCTGCTGGAGATGTCTGAGTTTGAACTAATGGAGGCCAGGTATGTGGAGGTGATGGAGTTGGAAGAAACAAAATACCATGCACTTCAAACGATAGAGAAGGATCAGGCCTCAATCAAGAGATGCTTTGACAAGAAGGAAAGAACAAGGACTTTCTAGGAAGGAGATCTGGTTTTGAAATGTGATGCAGATCGGGAAAAACCATGAAGGCATTCCAAGTTTGATGCTATTTGGAGTGACCCTTACATGGTCAAAAAATGTAAAAGTAGCAATGCTATCCAATTATCTACATTGGATGGTGAAGAGTTGTAGATTTCAGTGAATGAAATTTATCTTAAACACTTCTACTAGAAGGAAAGTTTTCACCTTTTACATATTAGTTTAGTTTCTGATTCCTCTAAGTGTTTGTGCACATTGTTTTGTTGTAGTTAACATTTATTTTCTCCTAAGTTCTTTGTACGCTCTACATGTTCTACTTGGAACATGTATGATTTCAAATTTTGTATATAGTTGTGGCACTATTTTGTTGCTCCTATGTTGTGAAATTGATAGCTTATCTAATATAAATAAGCAACAATTACATTATATAATTGTACAAATCAATAAGAGATAATGTTGTAGAATGAAGATAATAACATAAACACAAAATAAGAGAAAAAATATAATAAACACACTATATTATTGATTGAATAATTTGGAGCACATTACATGGTGAGAGATCTTGCATTATATATCCTTTACATTTCCTATAAACAAGGAGATGAGGCTTACCAATATCATCCCACTAATCTCTCCTATGATAACTCACCACTATTCTCACATATATCCCATCAATATCTCCACACACAATAGTATACGTGATTTGTTTATTCAACAAACTCAAAACTAATACAATATCCTATACTATTAATAATGCATTGTTTTATGACTCATATTAATAATATTACAATATTTTATTGTTTACACACACATGATATTAATATCTTGCAAGTTCACTCTAATTTACTAATTTAATATATAAATATTACATTTAACTATTAAAAACAATAATGTGAGCACTAATCCAAATATTATTCGTAACATTCCCCCCTTAGTGTGAACATGGGTGAGTTTTTTCTAGTAACTACTCATGTTCTACAATCTGATGGTTTTCAAATAGTACCATAAACTCTAATAGGTTTTCTAGTGGAACCATTAACTAGTATGTGATTTTCTAAGAGATTCACAAACTCTCAAATTGATTTTCTAGTCGACCAACAACCACTCCATAGCGGCGTACATGTTTCCCCACCCCCATCTTTACATTCAAGGGAAAATATAAGAAATATCGCTCACGCAAGAGTTCACTTATTACAAGAGAGAACATGAATAAATTGTATATTCTTATTACATCACACAATGAAAATTAAACACACAAAAAAAAAATGCCACAAACTCATTATGGCCCCTTCACTTGCAGCTAGTGAGAGGTCATTGATTAACCTCCTTCCTTTGTTTCATCCAGCCTCCATGTTTATGATGCTAAATCAGCTGAATTTATCTTTGAGGATCATTTTACAATTCTATTAGAAATCAGGTTCAACCGATAATGCACCCTTACAATAATAAATAGCTTTATATTTATCCAAAATAACAAAGCATATCAGATGTAAATTGTTGGAAATCAATCACTATTTTTTTTTAGAATAATTAGAAACGTCAAAATTGTTTTCACAATTTATCTTAAAATACGAAATTTGTTTCTGTAATGTTTTAACAGAAGTTTTCCATACTACAAATAAACAAACCCAAGACATTTCAGAAAATTTCCAATCTGGGTTTTTGAGAAAAAGATGAATTACCAGTCATTTGTTTTAAGATCAGAATCAATAAAATAGCGATAGAAGCTTCAAAACTTTTAGATTTGGATCCTAGAGGCTACAATTTTGTCCTATAATCACTCTCATAGCTTTTCCTTTCCTTCTCTGATACCAGATGATGTGAAATTGATAGCTTATCTAATATAAATAAGCAACAATTACATTATATAATTGTATAAATCAATAAGAGACAATGTTGCAGAATGAAGATAATAACATAAACACAAAACAAGAGTAAAAATATAATAAAAACACTGTATTATTGATTGAATAATTTGGAGCACATTACATGGTGAGAGAGATTGCATTATATAGTCTTTCCATTTCCTATAAAAAAAGGAGATGAGGCCTACCAATATCATCCCACTAATCTCTCCTATGATCACTCACCACTATTCTCTCATATATCTCATCAATATCTCCAATATCCTATATTATTAATAATGAGTTGTTTTATGACTCATATTAATAATATTACAATATTTTATTTTTAACACACACACACATGATATTATTATAATATTAATCTCTTGAAAGTTCACACTAATTTACTAATGTAATATATGAATATCACATTTAACTATTACAAAGAATAATGTGAGCACTAATCCAAAGACTATTCCTAACATCCTACACAACCTAGAAAGAGACAGATGAAGTTCTGGGTCAACGTAATTTTCTACTCTCAGAAACCATTGTTTTGAGATTTCTTATGAAAATTAAGAGTGCAAATAGTTGAGCTTGTAAATTATAGGTAGAATTAGTTTCAGATGATCGTTTTCAACTCCATGCCCAATGGATACGACAAGGTAATTGGTCTTTTCATCTAGCAGGTAGATACCCCTGTGAGTGGCCAAATTGTTATCCATATTTTTGCCTCGGGTAAAATATTAGATTAGAACAACCCTACACTGAAAGAATCTGAGAAACCAAGTTCATATCCAGCAAACAAATTACAGAGGGACTCTATAATGGAAGTGGTAAGGCCTGCAAAGGTCAAACAACCATGTGTGGGAGAAATCCAGAAGATAGCTCTATCAAGCAGATCTAGGCCTTAAATATATTTAATGGGTTACATGTGGGCTCAGAAATAGAATAGTAGGGTCAAAGGTAAGGGAGAAATGTCAGAAAAAATCTAGGAGAAAGAAAAGGAATAAACAATGAAGATCTGAAGTCTTTGGGCTCAAAATAGTTCAGAACGAGTCGAAAAATCAGCTAAGTATGGAGGAGGTAGTGGAGAGGGCCACTTGATGGAACAACACTTATGCAAAGTTAAATCTAAGAAATGAAGTTCAAACAAGCACCATGATTCCATGCATATAGATCCCCAAAAGTTGTGTGGCCATTGAAAAGTCTTCGACTAGATAGGAAGCTGCCAGGTGTCAGCTCCACACATATCCAAGATGGGAATCCAAGGAAAAGACTCACAATTACGGCAGACCTATATGTAGTAAATGGTCAATAGAGGTCAAAAGGTATATAGTGCGGGCCTCAAAAAGGGCTAAGTATAGAAGTACTAGTGGGGAGTGCCAAGTGTACAAATGGTCCATCTCCAACATGATAGATCCAAAAGCAAAGGCCCAAACAAAAATCAATTTGCCATGTAGCCCAAGATCCGAAAAGGTAAGAGAGAGATCATTGAACAGTCCAAGGACCCATGGAGGCTTCCAAGTGTCAACCCGATGCTCCTTAAAAGTAAAATTTTGATCAGGTTATCAAGCAAGCGTGGAGCCTCCATGTGTCCAATCTCTTAAAAGGGGACAAAGTTGGATTAAATAATCAATGCATAGTGGTAGGTCGATGGAGAGTGCCAAGTTTCCAAATGGTGATAACTCAAGGATCAAATAGAGAGAGGGTTTTCAAACAAGAACTAGACTGTCACATGTCCTTGGTCAAGAAATATGCCCCCACCAAGCAAAGGGCTTAGCCGAGAAACAAAGAAATTGAGCAGGCCCATGGAATAAACCACATGTCAGTACCATGCCATTCCAAGAGTGAAATATAGAGGCCGCTTTCAAATAAGCACTATCCCTTCGCATGTCCCATATTAAAAAGGGGGCCCATTTTTCAACCTAGTTTTCCCACCTTTTTTTGTATGGACCTGATACAAACTTCGAAGGGGCATATCTTTTGACTCAGGGATCAAAATATTGCAAATATGACACTGTCAAAAAGATCTCGGATTTTCTCACGCCATGGATATTTGAAACTTTAAGTGTGGGGAGGTTAGGTAAAGGAAAATGGAGGGGTATGTGCACCAAGTTGGTGGACAAAATAGGGGTCATAAGTGGACGTCATATTGCAAAAAACAACATAATCTCAACTTGTAGTGATTATTAGAAATACACACACTAAAAATTAGAAAAAATTATATAAATATGAATTGTAGCATCCGGAATCTAGTTTCTAAACTACTATTTTTTTAAGAAAACGAACAAGTTTAGCTATATTAAACACTTAAAATTATATGACTTGGTTTTTGTTTTTGAAAAAACCTATAAGATTGTAGTTCGTTTGCCCGTGATTTGAATGACCAAACATTGTTATTTTTATTTTCTATTGGTGAAAATTTAGATGTATTTGTCTATTTTGGGATGGATTTTATTTTGTATTTTTTTGAGCAATAATTTTTTTTATGATTTTTTCCATGAAAGTTGTCTGAAAAGATTTAGAAAACGGAGTGCTTTCCATTTGCCCGCCATAACTATATAAAAAAAAATCGAAATCAAATAATTTTTTTAACGTGTATAGAATTTCTCCACACTTGGGATCGTATAATTTTTATCTCATTTTGATAAGTGAAACAAAATTTGTAGTCTTAAACGTAGACATGAACATTCACAGGAAAAAATGTCTGAAAGACCTATTGTTAGTAAAAATTATAAAATGATATTTATCTTATTCTATTCACTTTAAAATCAATATTCTACGAAGCTAACAGTCTCCCCTACACAATGGATCCATTTTTGTGAAATTTTTTAGGTTTTACAGCATGCTTCAAGTATTTGAAAAAGAAAATTTGAAGTTTTTTTACCCTTTACACTTCATAATGACCTTTCATAGCTTTGGTTGGGGAAAAACAAATATTTCCCGAGCCTTAGGGTTGGATTTGATGATACATATAGAACCAAGATCATGGTTTACAAACTGCGATCATGGGTTTTTAAACAAGAATTGCGATCACGCTTTATAAACTACAAGCGTGGTTTATAAAGTGTGATCACGGTTAGTAAATCATGTTTACACGTATCCCAATGTTCTAATTACCATGTGATTTTTATTGTTTTACTTTACCGTATGAAATTATGTCATTTTTTACACATTTTTCTTATCACTGGAAGCAAAACATCATGAGAGACAAGAAACAAAGTCAAAAAAGGAATTCATTAAGTAAAAAAATACCAAACGAGTTAGAGGCAAACAAATTTCAAAATTTTGAGAGAATGTGGAATCTTCGTGAATCAACAAGATTTTCATCTTCAACCCCTACTATTGTAAGCAATGAGGAACCATATAATGTTTCTATTGTTAATGTTTAAGTTGAATTAAATACTCCTGATGAAGATTTTTGTACTGTCAATGTTGCAGAAGAATTAAATACTCATGATGTATCAAATGTTGAAATCGAAGGAGACAATGAAAATGTGGATAAGGAAATTTAGGTTGAAACTGTAGACAAGAAAAATTTGACAAAAAAACCTCCTAGGATTTTCCGTAAGAAACCTAATTATTTTATTGAAATTGATGAAAACCTTTTGAAACCAATGTGTGACAAACTTTCTGAATGACAAATTATAAGAAAAGCCACTAAAATTTGACATAATCATTTTGAAATTTTAAATGATTCCCAAATATGTTATTTGTTGGTTAGTTTGATGAACATGAATAAAATGAGACCTACATTAAACAACTTAGGATTGAAAACATCTAATATATGTGGTCAAACCTCTATAATTGTTGAAAACCTTAATGATGCATATCACACTGTTGGTGTCAAGAGATGCATTAGAGATAGTAATATTCTACGTTGTGTACTTGATACTAGTTTTGTAAGCCAATCAATAAAAAATAACATTTCATTACGCAAACAAGTCGAATTTTGCAAGTTATTCGAAAGACTCTAATGAAAGAAATTGAAAGACATAATATCCTTCAATCACTCAATAACACTGATTTTTGGGCATTTTCTGCTAGAGCACCATGTAAGGAAAAATATAATTCTAATGCTATAAGAGAATTTGTTACTAAATTTTTGCATGATAACACTAGAGTTTCACCTAATACAAGATATGCTGTAAAATAGAGATTTGGTTCTATTAATCACAAACCACATCCAAAGAATTTCTTAGATATGAATCAAACTCAATTTTTTCATAAGTTTGAACAAGAGCATCTAGAAATTAAAATTACTCAACGTTTGTTTGAAATGTTAAAACCATTATATGTGAAAATAAACCACGCTTGCACCACTTGTTGTTGTAGGCAACATGTTGAATTTGCTATGCATTATGCTAAATTTTTATGTATTCATTCTATTTTTCATTCTGAAACTATGTTATGAAAATGTGGTGTTGAAGTTCCACCAATATCTTCCAGGGATTTCATTCCTACGATATTTTGTGAAAAATAAGTTGGACAATTTTTTTATAGTTAGGATTATTTAGATGGAAGTTGTGCTACATGTGGCGGATTACCTAAATTGGAAAGTTGCAACCATGAGAAAATTGAATGTGCAATAGGAAATAATTTAGTTGAGTTTGATAAATATAAATCAGTTTCATACCAGCTAAAAGATGGAAAGAGTCTAAAATCTTTGAGCTAGTTACAAAACATATGCCTGCTTTTCAATTTATGAGTAAATTTAAGGATGAAATTGTTTATGAGTATTCTAGGCATACACACAGAGCTCGATGGTTGGATGAACAATTGAAGATATGAAAATACACATTTCCTATTGGTACTAGTGTTTCAATGGTTAATTTTGTAGTGAATTACACATTACAACCACAAATGGAGGTTCAATAACAATATTACAACTGAGTACAAGTTTCCATTTTCGTGTATATAAAATTTATACATTCTCCTGACAGTATAGAGAATGATCGAAAAATTGTCAGAGTACCACTTTTATAGTAGTGATGATCGTACTCATTCTACTAAATTTGTGCAAGGGTGTTTCAAGTTATTTTATAGAAACTTGTCTGATAGGAACATCAAATTCAAACAACATTATGAATGGTTAGATAATTTCGCATCTTAGTTTAAGAATGCATGAATATTTTATTGGATGAGAAGGATGTATGTCAAGATGGGTGTGCAACATATTTGGAGTTTCACTAAGGTTGGACATGAAAAAACAAAGCATGATGGTGTACAGGAGCTCTTGCAAGAGAAGAGTTGAAGTACAAAGATGGTGCTAAATTGAAAGATACAAAGAGTATAGAGGAATGGTGTATTGACAACATGGCCCGAGGTTATCAAGAAAATTCCATAGTTCACAAATATTTTTAGTTGATAGAGGATAAAAAGATTGCTAATTATGAGGATTGTATGAAACTCATTGGGTCCAGTCATATGCACTAATTTTGTAGCTCAGACGCTACTTCATGGGCCACATGGACAAGAAATTTGACATGTTTTTGTGCATCTTGTATTGAATTTTTCACCGCTGAGTGTGATTCACAAGAATGGGTGGATGGATGGATTTGTAGGCCTCTAACTCCACTTCCTAATTATCAACCTTCACAGGCATTATGACATGTTTCTGCAGATGAAGTTTCAACATCCATGGACTTTGATGAAATTTTGAGTTTTATGCAACAAGGTATTTATGGTTATTTGGATGATTAAGAGGATTTTTTGGAGTTTTTTGAAGAATATTTTGACAGTTTGCATGATTACAAGCTTTCCAAGCAACTGACAAAACAAAAAATTGTATACATACATTTTTTTTTGAAAAACCTATGAAAATAAAAAAACCCCTAAAATGTAATGAAATTGATAAAAATTGAGGGCTTACCTCTTTGTCTTGATTGAATGGTTGAAAAAATCGTAATCCACAAGTTTGAAGAGTGATTTGTAGGGGGTATTAAAAGAGAGAGTGCCAAAGCTCTAGGAGAAATCATAGTTGGAAACGAGAAATGGGGGAAAATGAGGACTCACGGATTAGTCTTTTTTGTCTCAGAGGACCATGATCATGGTTTTAGGTTTGAAAACCACTGAGCCTATGAAAACAATTATGTGAGATCAGTTTATAAACCATGCTCGTGGTACCTAAACTTTGGGTTTTTATGTCCACTTAATTGTCCAGCAACTTACTGCACTTACCCAGAGAAAATGTCTTCAGAGCCATTAATGTGGATCTATCTGCCTCAACAACTAGATCAGAATTAATATACTATGCCATTTCCTCCTCTTTCAAGGCACCAAACCAATGGTTGATTCAGTCAAGGCATATTTAGGGGTAAATCTTGTAGGAGGCATTAATAGTAGTGGTTGAACTTCAACCTACTTTTCCCACTTCTCTCTCTTTCTTTCTTCTCTCTGATTAAATCTATAAATGTAGGGTAGAGAATCGTTGTAAAGGGTTTGACATTCTTCTATTTTGCAGGATCTCCTCTTCCCCTTGGCAAGTGAATTTGTGGATTTTAAGACCTCCCATATAGAATGTAAATGCAAATTCACCTTGTTACTATTGTAATGCATCATATCAAGCCATGAGAGTAATAATACATGTTATGAGGGTGATCTTCACCCCTTTATGTGTTAATTGTTATTTTTTGATCCTTCATTACAACTTTGGTTATTTGTGCATGGTTTGTGTTGCATTCTTCTTGTTTTTGTCTACCGGTAAAACAGTTGTTCATCACTCCTTTGGTGTATCACCTGGTAGCTTAAGTTTTATTTGTGTTTCATCCCTTCTTTAACTCTGTCTCCTTGGAAAATTAGAGTAATATTTAGGATATATCCTCTGTGATTTTATGCATACACCTAAATAGAGGAGTAAGAACCTGCCTTACACCAAATGAATCTGCCTTAGAAAATCTGATTTGACGAATCATTTGGGGGTGCTGTGATTTTGCACTAACAACACTCTCCACACTATAAATTGTGCATTAGTATAAAAATGATCCTGATCTATGGCTGCATAATTTGTAAAAAACACTTGAAACATGAGGTTCATTGTGGAACTTAGCTAATGGATATGAATTCACTTTTAATTTATCTCCATATCTTGTAGTAAAGAAAAATATAATACCAATGAGAAGAGAGATAACCACCAACCTTTTTTTTAAAGTCCCTTGATAGGAAGAGAGAAAAAAAGGGTGACAAAAACACAATTGTTATTCCTTGAAGAATTGAAACATTTGGCTAAACATGCAAAGTTACCTATAGATTTTTTATGACACCAAATGTGTTGGTTGCTGTCCCATAAATTTGCAAAACACTCTTTTTGGTTGGTTCATACTATAACCCAAGTTGTTCTGCAATAGCTTTGCACATAATTATTCTCCTTTCACCGTTGTCCACCATACAGTTTTGAACTAAATGGTCCCCAATAATAAGATATAAATAAAAGGGAGGTGGTCTCCTTATGTCATGTGCAATTAGAACCTTTTGAAAAACCCACCTAAGATCTTTCATTTATTCTTGAACAATTGTTCCAAGCACTAAATCAACTTTATTTGGCTCTTTGTCACCTAGTTTTGAATAAATCTGCAACTTAGCAAGCTCTTTCTCAAGAATATCCTTCTTTCCTGGAATATTAAGAGAATCCTATAATGAATTAATTATGTTAGGATTTTTCATAGTTTCAAAAATATTCAACGATACTACAAAAGTATTTGAATAAGCTTTAGAAAAAATAGATTTTTCTTCTGATGTCTTTATAATCTACAGTATAAACAAGCGTTTACGACCTAGTTTTCCCTTATTTTTCTACTCTTTAGGAGCTAAAAAGGAATGCCTGTAGTTTTATCAGTAACTGTGTGTAAAATAATATCTTTTTAGTTTTTTTCTTCATCTTTAACTCTTTTATGAGATCTCGTCATAAAGGCACAAAAATCATCATCACCAAATCTAATAATATTTTTATCTGGATGTGTTTGATTTTGATTATCTTGTTATCTACAAACTATAAATAATGTTTAAGATTTGGGTTAAGAAACAAGATTCATATTCAAATGCAGATTTAAACAACTAGAAGGATGATTCTTTTGATTGCAATGAGTACACCAATCTTATCAGGCCATATTAATTAGTACAAGAGCACTAGAAGTACTAGGGGTGGCCTTAAAATCATTTTGTATCTTCTTAAAAAGATGCCTATAATTCTCATTTTTCTGATATGGCTACCTATTCATATCCTCATATACCGAGAATAAGTTAAATAAGACACGATCCAATGGTTTTAAGATAATCTCAAGGAAAATAAAAATTGTTGAGGGACTTCTCACAACAACACAATAGATAATTGAAAATTAAAATTAACAGAAAGCTTTAATTTACAAAAATTTAAATAACATAAGAAAGATTAATTAATTTAGGGAATAAAATTCAAAATAATTACTATCAAAGCACACCACTACAAATGATATGAAATAAAAAAACCAGTTCTCATTCAGGGGCAATTCTCAAAAAATTTGTTTCAGCACTCACTAAATAAAAAAAAATCCTCTAAAGTGCCTTGAAAGTGCACACAATAAATAGAAAATTATTAACCCAACTCCCCTAACAATATACTGAATTCTAACTGGTACTTGCATGAAATTAATATCCATTAACATGATTTTAAAAAAGGGCCAATAATAAGCATGGAAGACTGTTATAATGAAAAAATAACCTTAGATTTTCCAAAAATACCCTAAGTCAAACTAATTTAACTATTCTCTAGTTGTATGATGTGTACCGTTACTTTGGGAAGGATAAGGTAATTTTTGAGTGAATATTCAACTGTTAATTTTATCCTTGTCTTCATATGCAAACTTACTTTACCAAGTGCATGCCTTTTGTATTGTAGTTGATATGATACCTATTCTGTCTCTAGTGCATGCATGGCTTGATTTTGTCTTCATCTGCAAAATTAAATAATCAAATTTCCTTTTTTGAGTTGATATGACACTTTGTGCATGGAAAATTTATCACATTCTAATAATGATGTATTTGTATCTTTTTCCCAATGCCACCTATGCATGAAAACGTGATTATGTCTCTTTCCTCAATGTGAAGGGGATTTAACCCATACAAATGCTTTGATTATCATGAAAATACCCTTTGATAATTACATATTATTCACTATGGTTTTTACTAAGGTTAAAAAATTAAATCATTGCTCATCCTTTTTTACTGTCATGATGGACTGTGGTTTGAAATCCTTAATTTATTTGATTCATTCGGTCCCCTTTCTATGACGACTTAAACCATCATGGTATTGTAGGTGGAATCTTAACCTGGGTTACATTTTTTATTTTTTTTTATGACTCCACGTGTGAAATATTTGAATCTGGTTTAGTTAATGAAATCCTTAGTCTATTTTTTATCACAAAAATCTTGAAAACTTAATCATTTTTTATATACACTTGATGATCCAGCTGACTAGCGAAGCCCTGGTAATTGTTTTTTCACAGGACCCCATGGCTCTAGTTTTCTTACTTGAAATCTCCCACTGTTATCTTGTATAAGTTCTAAAGCTTTGTATTTTATTTTCCTAGGCTATATGTTGCATTCTTAGAGTGGATTTGAGCTTGTATAACTTTCTAGGTATGTATTAGCTTAGATATTTGATACTCTACCCATAAGGCAAATTGGGGTTGTGTATTTTTCAATATGCTTTGGGTTTTATCTTGAAATAATTTTATGTTTCCATATATTGAGATCTATTTTGAACTCCATTAATATTATGCCGTTAACCTTTGCTTCTGATTACTCGAGTTGAGCTAGTTGTTTATCCCATATTTATCATAATATTTCTTCCATGGAAATCAATGTTTTCTTAAACTTATAGGATGATTTATGACTCTGTATTCTTTATACATGGCCATAATTGTTCTTAGAGAACTACTTTTCTTCTTGTTCTTTTTTATAATTTGTACTACATTATCCCTTGACCCTCTTACAACTCAAACTCATCGCTATAAGAGGTAAGTTGCTTTTTCTTCAAAATAAAACTATCTTTTTCTTAGTTTTGGACTTGTGTTGCTACGTGGGTGCTGGAATGACTCAACCTAGATGTTTTTTTGTGTTTTATTACTAACTAGATCTAAGTTTACCATTTAATAGGTTTTGATCCATTACTCTTTCTTGTATATTACAATTGACCCATACTTTAATAAACCCTGCACGACCTTGTAGTTTTTTGGTTTGTCATTCTTTGTTTTACTTAGACTAATTCATGGCTGTCGTTGCATATTCCTAAGCACTTCTATGTTTACTTCTATTTATTAGGGTTTGATCCTTTTGGCTTTGATTTTTTTCTCCATACTTAGCACAACAAGAAAATGACTGCTCTTCTTATTGCTCAAGCTCTATTTTCTTGAGTGTTGGTTGGTTCGTATACGAGTTCAATCACCATTATGGGTTTGGCCATGCCTTTCTTTTAAATAATTTTATAATTAATTTTCTCACCTGTTGTTCATGAATTTTATTTGTGTGATATTCATTTACAGAATGTAACCACTTTTTTAGATCTATTCCTTTCTAGTTCGTAGCATCATTTCGTGAAAAATCATTTCTGGTTTATTTTCCCTGAATATTGTCCAAAAAGTTGGGGTTTGGTGCTTCAAATATGGTTTTGGGATGTAATATGTAATTTTAATTGATATTTACTATACCTTTCATTTTTTATACTCTTCTTTTAATGACATGTTGTTTTATTGCACTTTTTTCTGTGTTATATTGAGAACTCTAAAATATTTGCTTTGGAATTATGATTTGAGGTAAATATTTCTGCAAATAGATTTACATCTCTTCCTTATCTAAAAATAAGTGAAATACCAAGACCTCCACTTATACTCTTTTCAAAATTTTAAAATATATATGCCCTTTTAATGCAAAAGTAGTTGAAAAAATCGAAGTTGTGGAAATATCTTCTATATCTTTAAGAACCTTTATTACAATTTATTTCTAGTTGGATGCTTGAAAATTGGACTTGTATTTGAAAATTTTCCTCATCTGTGAAATAAATTTGTCTTCATCATAGTGATGCAATCTTTAGTTATTTTTGCACCTTAAACCATCTCAAAAATATGGCTTTATCTATTAACATGCTCTTGTAGATGACAATCTCCATTTTTTCTTCCAAAGAATCTATATTTGAATCTCTGATTGTGTAATTAATTCCAAATTGCACTTAAATATTACCATTTACATGGTTTTATTTGGTTACCTCTTGTGAATTCTAAGAGGCATTCCATCTTGAAAAATCCACTGTGCTGTAATTTTCATGATCTCTAAAAGAATGAACACTTCATTTGATCATCATAGTATGGATTACAATGTAAGTTGAGTTGTGTTGTATGTTTGGATAACTTATAGCCTTTATGCCACTTCTCAATTGGTCCATGTTTTTTTATAGTATGTCTTTCAGTTTGAAAATGGCTGAATGCAACATTGTTTGCTTTTGTTTCCAGTTATGAGGGTTGACTCCTAACTTGTTAGCTATTAGAAATACTAGCTAGTTCTGAATCTGCTACTGTATATGATGAATTTGTCCTTTAAAAGGCTTCTCAATCATTTCACTACCTTTCATGAGAAATGTGACTCTTATTACAAATCTCTTAGATTAGTTACTCCTCTATATGTTTCTTTGCAATGATGATTACATGCTAAAAATCTGTTGTTTTTTTATCAATGTTTGCAATTACTTCATCTTGGGCAGCTCCACCTTTGCTTAAATGACTTGTACTTTGAGAGTGGCACTTTTGTGACAAGTTGAAACTTTTTCAATAGATGGATGTGGTTTTTATCATAGTATATTTTCTTCTGTTCATATCCATTGCTTTGAAATTTAAACAAAAAATTAAGGGAAACTGATTGCCAAGTCTGAGAAATGATTGTATTGCTTAAAGTACACTTTCATTCATTCTATTTGTATCCATAATTAGAAGTATTTCTTTTGTGATGTTATCTTTTGATTTGATTTATCTGAAAAATGAAAAAAATTGTTTCTGAAATTTCTATCATTTCACCTGTGCCTATAATGAATCTAAATTATTAGTTTAAGACTTGGAAAGCTCCTATCTTAGATGAAAGACCCCCTCATATAGTTTAAGTTAATATACCATCTCCAGTTTAGGACTATGTGCGTTTGAAAATTTGTCATGGGAATATATCCTTGCATTCCTCTAAGATTTCATTATCTTTCATTTCATTCCTGATCTGTAATAATATTATTTGTTTATTTTTTTTGAGATATTGTTTCTCGTGGAGCATATTCATTTAAAAATTCTTGATAATCAATTCTCAAAAATTGTTCCATGCATACCAAATTTTTTATTCTTGTATCTTGGATTTTTGTACATGGTTTGAGATGCCTTTCTTCATGACTGTAGCTTTATAAAATTAAACTTTAAGATTTATGTGGCTAAATCATGGTGCTAATCTAATTTATTTGATCAATGAACTCTTGTGTCATAATTATATGTGTTCATTTATTTGATTGCAATAAAACCCTTGGGAAGTTTTTTTATTCCTACACTATGCTTTATAGATGCGAATAAATGTACTATTAAAATATAACACATATTTTTTTCATTTCTCTTTCCTTTCTTCCTATACATGCACATCTAAAAGAAACAATAATAAAATATTAATGCTAAAAGCCTCTCTTATTTCTTACTCTTTTGCTCCTTTCCATGTTTTAGTTCTGAAACTCATTAGATGGATTTTGAATACTATCGTGTATATTGTATCTTATCTATACTTTCTTGAAGAGGTTCATTTTAGTGAAACTAAAACAAAAGAAACAAGATCAATCAAAGAGCTCTAGTAATATTTGATTTTTATACATAGGTTTCTAGTGTTGGAAGATGGATATGAAGATGAAGATGCATGAAAGATGATGAAGATCGAAATAACAAAAACCCAATCATGTAATGATGGGTTTATTGTTTCTTATTTTACTTATAGTTTCATGTATATGTATCTTTTATTTCAGTACATATGAGTTAAATCCCATGGCTTGTGTGGGAAAGTAAATTTGTATATCTTTATTAATAAATGAAGTTAAATTATGTAATTGAGTTGTCTATTTTATTTTGCATTTGATTACTATAAAATACAATTATGGAATGAAATAAACAAATCAAAACATAATTAATCTCATTCAAACATAAAGAAATAAAAATAAATTAATGTACTTGTAACTTAAAATATAACTATAACATGCGCAAGACAAATTGGTTTGTTGTTTTGAAATCCAAATCCTTGTGTCTACAATTGTTCCTTTTTTTTTATCAAGGTTGTGCATTAATCCTTTGAGTCTCTTGCATAACTTTCATGAAGGTGATAATAAAATGACATCATATGTGAGGTGTTGCATTCTACAACAACGCACATAGTTGCATACCCACATTGTTGTCTCAATTTGATGTAACTCAAAACATTAAGAAATTATAATTGTTTTACTTAGTTGGACCCATTACATATATCCTTTCCATGTGAACTGAATTTTCGATTTTCCCATTCGGCATGAGTGTAAAATTTTTAATAGGGGTCACATAGGAACATAAAATAATTCTTTAGGTGGAGCTAACAGAACAAAATAAATATATCAGAAGTAATGTCAACCCTACTAAAAATACAAGAATGCATGCTAATGATCTCAAGCTATGAATTCAAATAACCAAGGAAAAGTTACAGTAAACAAGATATTTTTAGTATATGAACCCAAAACTCTAGGAGTAAATCTATAAAAGTTCAAACCCTCAACTCAAAGTTAAGAAATCCATAAAGAAACAATCATCAGGAATCCTATTTGATCTCGAGAATATTCTAGAGAGCCATTAAAGTGTAAAGAAACAATTTTTTTTCAAACTATCAGTGCTTATGAAGCTAAAGATCAAATAACAATCACTTTTTACAAGTTTCAAGCATGTAACAATGGAGACATAGATCCTACAACAAATATCTCAAATAACAATAATAAGGTTGAAAAGAGAATCGAATAATGGAAGCAGCCATGAAAATTCTTAATCTACAAGTACCCAAGTTGACTAAACATACATATTTATAGTCAAGAACAAATACACAGTTGCAAACCTTGAAAACATAGATACCCATGAGAATTTATACTTTATTCCTTTAATTTCCAATAAGAATAATCTCTATTTTCAAGTAAAAGGAAAAGAATCAGAATACTTGAAACAAGAATGGTCTAGTACAACACAACTGTTAGAAATGTGAGATTACGAGTACAAAATCATCAAAGCCACACAAACCATTGAAAATATTTGTAACATCACACATAGTTGCAAATGATCAAAGCCATGTAATCATTAATGTGATATGTTATGTTTTGCAACAACACAATAGCTTTAGATTTCATGTAATCATTAATGAATTCAACAGTAATAATATTTTCTAAAATAACCTCCCCTAGATTAGGTATACTTCACCCACGCTACCCATTATAATGAAGTTTTGGGTTGGCCATTTTTACACAAGTACAAAAATTGTCAACATTTCTGGCGATCCTGCAGGGAAAGCTGCCTGCTAGCTTGTAAACATATGCCTTGCTTTGTCCATTGGGCATGGAGTCTAAAGCATGCAACCAAAATCTTCCTTCTAAAGGTCTAACCCTTCTGAAATGAACTAAAACTGGGAAAGGATCTAGTAAACTAGATAAAGTGTATGAATGCACTTATTGAATGGAAAAAAACATAACAATGTGTACGAACTGCACTTATTAAAGGGAAATCCTACTCTAAATAGATAATGTAGGATTTTCAATAATAGTGTTTGAGAAACATACCATTCATGGGTATGGGAAGTTCCTCTCCATCCAGCCTTGAGAGCTAAAAAGCATTGTGTTCTTTGCAAGCTGAAATCATGTGAGGACCACTCCAAATTGTATCAAACTTCGTGTGTCTTCCTAGTTTTGCATGATCAACATCCCACTTTAACACAATATCTCCTTCATTGAATATTCTTAATTTGGATTTATTATCAAAATTATTCTTCATCTGTTTCTGATTATTTTCCATGTTTACATGAGCTTAATCTCTTATCTATTGTAATTCCATTAATTATGCATAACGAACCTGTAATGGTTCATTTTCAAGCAACTCCATTTGATGCATCAAATCTAATGTGGGTAACTCAAATGAAATAGGAATTCTTGCTTCTCTTCTGTAAACCATCTTGTATGGTGAATTTCCAACTGATCTCCAGGAGTCACTCTATCAGCCCAAAGTGCTGAACTCAACATTAGATGCGAAACTCTCTGGTTATCTTTGAGTGTTCTTCTGATGATCCTTAAAAGATTTTTGTTAGTAATTTCAGGTAAACCATTACTTTGTGGGTAATAATTAGTTGAATAAATTAGATAAATTCCATGGTTAACAACCCAATCTGTTACCTTTACACCAATAAATGCTATAGCATTATCTAATATCATAGTTTCTAGGACACCAAATATGAAAATGATACCTTCATAAAAAGATAGTATGAAATTTTCATTAGCATCTTTCAAGGGCATTGCTTTAGTCCAATGTGTAAAGTAATCTATAGTAGTAAAAATCTACTTGTGTCCTTATGACGAAGGTGGGTTTATCATGATAATAAAAGCAAGACCCCACTGGATAAAAGGTTGATCAACTAAAATAGGATGTAAAAGAAGCAAAGATAAATGTTTTTTTCCAACAAAGAAAGCACATTTCATACTCTTTCTAATCCATTCGAAATAATCTTTGACTATGATGGGTCAATAGTAACTAGATTTCATAATTTTTAAGGTTTTGGTATGTGATGAGAAATGACCTCCTGTAGTTCCTTCATAGAATTGTGATAGTAATTACTAAATTTTATCATAGTCAACACATCGCAACAAGATTCTATTTATATCCTTTTTGAATAATATACCATCAATGAAAACATAGGGTATAACTTGTAATCTAAAATAACTTTGTTTATTCTTGTCCATACCTTCTAGATAGAAGTCATGACGTAGATAGTTAACTAAATCAGTCAACCATATTGATTCCTAATCTTCTTGAGCAAGTTTAGGTTATTGATTTTTTGGCTAAACCATGATGTTTGATTGTTGATACATAATTTCAGCATGATGTTTTGAATTTTAAGGTTCTATAGTCTGTTTTTTTTCCATATCAGAAATTAGATGCTCACACAAGCCTTTTCCTCAAATTGTCTTCGCAACACGAATATTAACATTGTATTCCATGACCTTCGTTATCTAGCCTTGTCTTTTCTAATTCAATTCTTTATTTAACAAGAAATCTTTCACACTTGGATGAGAAACAAGAACATAGATTTTTTTGTTTGAAAGCATGTAATTAAAATTATTTATCCCTATGACTACTGAAAGTACTTGTTTTTCAAGAAATATGTACCTTGTTTTGTAATCATGCAAGATCTATCCAAATAAAGCATTTGGCCGCTCACCATTTTCATCATTGACCTGAGTTAATATGGCTAAGATTGTTTCAGCTCCTACAAGTTCATACATTGTAAAATCTTTATCGAAATTTGGATTTGCAAGAGTAGGATCTTGAGAGATGGCTACCTTAATTGATTCAAAACCTTCTGGCCCTTCACTGGTCCAAGAGAAATTTTTCTCTTTCGTTAACATAGTTATAAATGGTTTTACCAATGCTGCAAAATCTAGAACAAAAATTCTAACAGAGTTGAATCTTCTAAGAAAAATCTGTAATGCTCTCTAGTTATGGTGAGTTAATGGTAGTTGTGATATGGTTTCGATCTTAAAAGGATTAATCACCAAACCTTGTTTAGAAACAATAGGTCCAAGTAATTTAGCTTGATGTACTAAAAATATGGACTTTAGCGGATTCAAAGATATTCCAAAATGTCTGCATAACTAAAAATTCTTCCTTAGGTGTATTAGATGTTCTTCTAATTTTTCTTAGAATACAGTAACATCATCTAAATAAACAAGGATGAATTTATTTAACAAGCTATGAAAATCCATGTCCATTATAAATTGAAATATTGCACCAACATTTGAAATGGTGAAAGACATTCTTTTGTGATCATAAGTACCCCACTTAGTGGTGAAAGTTGTTTTGTACCTATCTTCTTCTCAGACTAAAATCTGATTGTATCCACTATAACCATATAGGAGAGATAGTCTATTTGAACGATAAAATGTTCTCAAAATCTTTTAATGAAGCTTTATTAAGATCTTTGAAATCCACACATAATCTGATTTATCCATTCTTTTTCAGAAATGGAATAAGATTGGCTACCCAACTCGAATGCTTAACTGGAAAGATAATACCTGATTCGATCAACTTAGATAACTCTTTCCTCATTAGAAGCTCTATTTTTAGATTTACAGGCCTCTGATTTTGCCTAACTCGTTTAGAATTTCACTATAATTCAATAGTGTGTTGTGCTAAACTAGAATCAAACCCTTTCAGGTCTTGGTATTTCCAAGCGAAAACATCTTTAAATTCCTTGCAAAGATTAATAAAAGATTTTTTTTAGCTAAAGAACATACCTTTCCAAGAAATAATTTTTTTCCTTCATCAACTGAGATCTCCTCATAATTATTAGCATTTTTTGACATCTTAGTCTTGACCTTCCTTAACTGATCGTTAGTGTTGAAGATGTCTTCTAATGTGACCAGACCTCGAGGTAGTTTATTTGTATTTAATTGAACAATCTGGTCACCATATAAGTGTTGTAATTTATCTTGATTTACTATGGAAAATTTGACTTATTGCTATAAAAACCTATATATTTGATCATCATTTTCAAAAACCTACCAATTCAAATAATTATAGGGTATCGAAGGCCTGACAATAATCTTTATATGAGGCTTAATTTTTCTATTTTCAATTTGTTCCAGCACTTCAAAATTTGCACCAATTGTTGTAAGTCTATCTGCATGCTTATTTTATGTTCTATGTATGGACTAGATGTGAATGGCTTGACAATATTCCATTAAGTCTGAAACTCTGTCTGTAAGGATTCATTAATGGATCTCCTAACAAACATTAAAATTTCTTACTTGATTGATAACCAACTCAGAATCACCAAAAATTTGTATCATGCTAATACTTCTCTTTCTGGCCCAAAGTAAGACATGAATTAATTTTTCATATTCAGCTACGTTAAAAGTGCATGAAAATTGGAGACTCAAAGCTGAGAAATACCTTTCATTTGTTGGGGAAGTGAGAATCAAACCTGCTCCATGTCCTTTCTTGTTTTTAGCTCCATCGAAATGAAGCTTCCAAATCCCTTCCATTGTGTTTTCTATTTTGGTCAGCAAGGAAATTGGTGTGTTTTCTTCATGCAACAAATACACACTAAACAGATGTTCTTCAACTTCTTTTAAGGGATCATGAGAGTGTTCTTCATGTGTCTTTTCATCTATAAACAGGTTAGAAACACCATCTAATGCTGAAATATGAGTTGTATTATCAAAATCAGACTTGTCTAAGGCTACATAATTAGCTACTGCATTAGAAGCACGAGGTTCAATGTGAAATCAAGCCAACAGTTCTAAATTAATAGTATCCTTGGTGCCATAATGTGTACTGAAAAATAAGAAGGACCAATCTGAATAGAGATAGCCTCCTATCTTTGCTGTGAAATCTCTTGATAATTATATAGCAAAGTAAGGAGGTAAATCTACAAGAGTAATATCTTGCAGAATGGAAACATTTGGGCAAGAATGCAATGTTACCTCTACATTTTTTATGACACCAACTGTATTAGTTGCAGTTCCAACCAATTGTAGGACACTCTTTTCTGTAGGTTCATACTGCAGACCCAATTTTTTTGTAATTGCTTTTGGCATAACATTGTTATTTGCACCATTGTCCACCATACACTTATAAACAAGATGTTCTCCAATAATAGGTGATAGATAAAATGGTGGTGGCTTCTTGATGTCATGAGCATTTAAGACTTTCTGAACCATCCATTTAACCTCTTTCGTGTGGTCTTGTTCCATTGTTCCAAGGCCCATGTCTACTTTTTGAACTTCTTTTTCTGTTATTTTAGAATAAAATTACAGCTTAGCAAGCTCATGAGAAAGTAAATCTTGTTTTCCTAGAATACTTAGAGCGTCCCACATTGAGATGTTAGCATTATGAATTTTCATTACATCAACAATGTTAAAAGAAGAAACAATTTTAGACACAGTTTCTACTATTTTAGCATATGCTTTGGTGAAAACTGATTCTGCTTCAGGTACTTTTGATATTCAAGGTATACATAACCTTCTTGGATCAGGCTATACCTATTTTGGTTGCTCTTTACCAGCTGACACACCTACTGTTTTTTAGGAACAACAACATTGTTAACTAGTTTTGGGCTTATAGTTGTTGTTTTATCAGTGATATAGGTAGAACCAGCCTATTCTACTATTTTTTACTCTCTAAGGCCTTTTCCTGAGCCATAGTAGTAACTGCAATGAAATCATCCTCACTAAAACTAACTAGGTTATTTTCATGTGCCTTATGAACTTGACTATCTTGTTGTCCACCCTTCATTTGACGGATGAAAAATGTCTCAGATTGAGGTTGTGCAACAAGAATTATGTTCATAAAATCATTTGGGAAACTTGCAGCTGATTGAGGTTGATTGCAAGGTTGAAACTATTGCTCTGTAGCCTTATTAACTAGAATTAAAACATTAGATGAACTAGGAGCCTTTGGGTCAAAATACCTTTCCTGATAAGGCTGCCTGTAATTTTGATTCTGCTGGTAAGGCTACCTATTTTGTTGATTTTGTTGATGAGGAGCCTGATAAGGTCTTCTAGGTAATGCAAGCCTATTCTATATTGAACTCAACTTGTTCCCCATAATGTGTAAAGCTTTAAAAATATCATCTGATGGGGCTGCAACAACAGGTTCTATAATTGTGATAGGCTATGAGATAGGAGATAAATCTTCCAAAAAAGGCATTGAAGGCCTTGGAGCTAATTTTTTGGCTTCAATAAGGCTATTTTCAACTCAGATGGCAATATCATAGAATGCTGGGAGAGTCTCTCCTCCCATAGACTGAATCATAGTTGATATATCATTGTTTAATGCTCTAAGATTTTAAAGAAAAGCATGATAAACTTGAGGTTTGATAGTTATTTGAATTATTTCCCAAGTTCTGGCAAAACAAATGCTAAAACTAGACATAAATTCATTAGGAGATCTTTTAATGGTACACAACTATTCTATGAGAGATAAATGATCTGAATAATCTTGAAATTGTTTCAGAAATTTATAACCTAAATCATTTCAAGTTATTATTTGTCCAAGCTCTATATTTCTATACCATTGTAAGGCTTGACCTTTAAAAGATGCAGCTAAAAGTTTCAAAGCTACATCCTCATGAGTGTAATTAAGAACTACACATAGGGATGTAACATCTTTAATGTGCTATGTAGCTGTAACATGATTTTCACCAGTGAATGATGGCAAAATTTTCATGTAAGCATAGGGATGTCAAGATAAATTGGGATTACTAATGGGCTGCAATTAGTAAAGGTCACACAATTCCTAGGTGTTTCAATAACCATTTGAAAAACTAGGATCTGAATAGAGAAATTAATACGTGGTGAAGGAATATTTGGAGGAGGATTATCAAAACAAGGCCTATTATAAGGTAAAGTATTACCAACTCTTCTCCTTCTTACAGAATTCAAAGGTAAGGAAATAAAATCAGAAGGAATTCCTCTTACTGATGATATTGTATTCATTTTAGGCATGGAACATGCTACAATACTGGTCTGAAATCAGTTTCACGGAGTCACTAAATAGATCTTTAAATCTTTAGAATAAATTGTTGCAGCTTGTTATCCTGAAAGTAAATTTTATTTTTTGTAAATTTTTCATAGATCTACTGTGAATATCTGTAACTTGCATTCAGATCTGATTCATTTTCCCACTTGGTGTGCCACTTCCTTTAAATATAATAATACAACTTGGTATATTAAACTCTTATAATGCAAGTTTTCCTTTAAAATAAAATCCTACTAGTGTTCCAACTAAGTGGGAATTACAAGAAATTTTTTACAATAAAGGATTGCTTGGCTTCAACAAATGCTCCAAGTCCCAAATTATTCAACATGAGCTCCACCATTTCTTCACTTTAATCACAACACTAAAAATGGGGGAGAGGAAACACACTCCACCCAATGAATAGTTCAATGAGGAGAAAATGTTATCCTTCTCATTAGCCTCCGAGCCCCAACCACAATGCAATAAAGGATGAATCCAACTCATGAAAACAACACAACGCTTCAACATCACTTACAAAATTTCAAAGCCATTTAACACCCATTCCACACAAGAAACATGTTTTCCAGAATGTACCCCCAGGAAAAATTGATCAAACATGACCCTGCATGGGAGAAAATCAAAAGGTTAGTTCAGTCATGTGAGTCGACATTTTTAATCTAACAATTAGGTTATAGGAAGGCTCAACAATGGCAGTGGAAGGCAATGTTCACTCGGGTCCAAATTAGCTAAGTATAAAAGAGCCAGTGGGAGCATCCACACATCAGCTTGGCACAAATCCAAAGGTAAAATCTAGAGGTTTAATCCAAACGAACACAGACCCCCCCACGTGGATTTCAACATAGAACAGGCTTGTGGAATGTGCCATGTGCCTCATTCATGCATTTTTAAAGGTGTGACCCAAAAGGAAATCCCCAAATGAGCACCAACCCATCATGCGGTAAGAGTCCAAACATGTTTCACTAGCCATTGAAAGTCCAAGCTTGGGACGGAGCCAAAGGAAGCCTCCACGTGTTTCAAATGCACACCTTAAAGGGTCAAACCCAGAGGCAGACCCCAAATGTATACAGAATCACCACGTGGTTAGAGTCCAAAAAGGTAAGGTCAGCGGTTGAAAAGTCCAAAATCTTATGGAATCCTCCACATGCCGTGTTGGCACAACGTTAAAGGTAAGACCCGAAAGGTAAGACCCAAACAAGCATGAGCCCTCCACATGTCTAGGGTCAGACATATTGCTCTAGCAAAATAGAAAGAACTAAGCCAAACACAAGGAAACAATGGGGTAGCCCATGGATTATGCCAAGTGTCCCACCATCAAAATTTTAGGAGCTAAATACAAGGGTCCCACCCATAAAGAGGTTTTTAGCATTATATATGGTGGACCCCCCTTAATTAATAAATGGATGAGGTATGTACTATTCACTTGAGGCCTGAATCGGCTAAGTATGACATAGAGCCAGTGGAAATCCCCATGTGTCTCTTCGGTGCTCCTTCAAGGGGTGAATCCAAAAGCGGTCCCCAAATGAGTTTCAGCCCGCAACGTGGTCAAAATTAGAGGAATGTCTCACTACAAATTAAAAATTCTAAGCTTGAGAAGGGGCTAGTGGAAGCCTCCATGTGTCATCTCGGTGCATCTATGGGGGAAATGTCCAAGCAGGGTCTTCAAATGTGTGCCAGCCCTCCACATGTGTCAGGTAAGGCATAGTGTCTCTGCTAAAAGGACGGGTTTAAGTAGAACACAAAGGAAAAAGACCAGGCCCATAGACGGCACCAAGTGTAAGCTGAGTGCAACATCAAGAGTGAAAATAAGGGGGAAGAATATTAAGAAGGACGGGGCTGCCTCATGGACCTTGCACAAATACATTCTAAACCCAAATCACCATCACATGGCCATATCTTTCAACTAGAAGTTTGGATTTGAGAGGGAAATGAATTTTTAGAGAGATTTTGACATCTTCTACCCACCTACCATCATTTATGAAGAACTTCAATTCGGTCCACCATTTTGAGGCTGTCAAGTTTCCCATCTACCATAATGATGAAGAATGATCCTCCTTTCTTGGCAGGAAAGGAACAATGCATGGAGGCATGGGCTTCATCAGAGAACCATCATTTTTGTAGGAGAAATTTCAATGCTTTCTAGGGTGGTTGGAGTAGGTGAATTCAATGCATTGTTGGGGTGGTTGAAGAAGGATTCAAATTTTTCCTCTCTCCTTGTCTCATTCTTCTATATATTGTTAAGGAGGGGAATTTTTCTAAATGTTGGTCATTTCTTCATTCCTGTCTCCCTCTCTCTTTCTTCCCTAGGCTCGAATGTGGAGTTTAAGCCTCCTCTCATGGCTTTGTAATGGAATTTTCTTGCCTCTTTCCCACTGATGATGTACTGTGTGAACTCATGGAGCAATAAAATACGTTTTGTAATGCATTTTGTCTATCCCTCTTTATTTTATTGTCTCTTCTTACCTCTCATCATTGCAAGGTATACTGTGCATACTTCTGATGTCTATAATAGGTTTTGAGAGTTGTGTTTAATAGGTTTGAAGTGGTGTTTTATGTGAACTCTATCTTTGGTCTATGACGCATCTATCCATACTCTCCATTGCTCACCTCTCTCCACTTCAGGTAGCTGATATTGTGATCAACAACCCCCCTTTTCTTGGTGCTATCACCTCTATAGTGTAGGATTCCTTTATTTTATGCTCTCTCTCCATGTGTCCTTGGCACTGTTAGATTACGAGTAGATAATCGCATTTCCTTCCTTAAAAGTAGTTTAACATAGTATTAGGAAGAAGAATCTCAATTTCTCTGAAGGGCCATCTCAAGTCCATAATTCCCATAGCTTGAGAGATGGTCCCATGTTATGTCGTCACATCGAATGACCCAATCAAATCTGAGGCCATTCGGGGGGTGATGTGATTTTGCACTAATAATTTTGGCATGCCTAGTGGGACAAGATTAAAGAGCTTTACATCTTCATCTCAGCAAGCTCGGTGTGTTATTGCTGAGATCCAGCCTTTTGAGGCATTCATTAAAAGCATCTAGCAACTCCATCTGGTCAATAACCCATTCTATAAGTTACAAACCTTATCCCATCCATTTCCATTCATTTTGATTTCCAAATATTTCATCTTCTTTCATCCCATGAAGCTATGCAGTCATGACTTCATTCCCATCTTGAAATTCACACTTGTAGCAGCAACAATGCAGTCTACCTCCAATGTATTTCACGTCTACTCTAGATCAGCATTCTGATCAGATCCAAAACCATTATACTTTTTCATATGAATAATTTAAAAACCATTTTGGTTATGAGGCTTATCAAGAGCAAGGGTACACATATGATGATAACAGATACACAGAGAATGTTGGTTTGCTAGAAACGATTCAAATAATGGATGCTAGCATGGTGTAGTTTAGGGCTACAACACAGACGAATGAATTCAATATTAGTTATAGGGGACGTTGTACATGGGAAGGCCCTTTTCCAAGACACTATAGGCTAAAGGAGAATGTTGACTTCATGGTTGAGCTGGTGCCTCAACTTGCACAGGGGACTGAGGAAATAGAGGCCTACAATATTGGTGCCAGACAACCTTGTCAATGGGTAATTTCATCATCTCATAGCTTTTATTTTCCTCTTTCTCAATCAAAACCATCTCAACTAGAGATTCAATTTCCAAGCTTCCCATTTTCTACCCCAAGTGTTGATTTCCGTTCTCAATCCCCTAGTCTTCTATCTCATCTCATTTCCTCTTCCCTTTTCCCTTCCAAATCCAAGTCCCTTCCAAAAGATCCAAAAGCAATACCTTCCCCTCCACCACAGATTAAAAAAAATAGTGGAGACCCCACCCACCACTCCTACTCTCCTGAGTCCATGTCAGGAAGAGACTCAAAAATAAATCCAAGGACAACAACTAGAAGAAGATCCAAGAAAAGAAGAAATAATTAGAAGCTTAGTGAGCTTGGCTCTTAGTTTTGGGATCGATAAAATCCCCCTGATGGAGAAACCCATGGAGGAGGCCAAGGTCAAGCCACAAGTGGTGGAAGCTTCAACTGCAACACAATCAAGGGAAGAAGGAGCTACTCCAAAACCAAAAGAAGAGGAGTATATTCTAGACATGGAGGAGAACTATATAGTTCTAAAGTCTTTAAATGTAGAGCAAGCTATCGAAGAACCTTCAATTATTCTTCCCACTTCATCCCCTTCAAGCTCTAATTTCGAAGAATAGTTTGAGATTTCAAACTTCATATTTGAGGATGAGGGGAACTATGGTGAGAAATTTTTATATCTGAAGGATACCATAAAGGAGGTCAAGAACACGTAGCAGGACAACAAGGAGGCATATTATCTGTGTGACTTAGAGGATTACTTTGATGGAGACAAGCCCGAGGAGATCACATATTTTTCTCCTCTATCATCTTCCTTCCAAGCACATGAGTCTACTGCCATGAAGGAGATAATTCATGGATAGCAACCTATGTCTCGTATCAGCCCTATGGAACAAAGGTTGGAGGATCCTAATCTTCCATGTTATTCTCAGGAGTAGGAAGGAAAAGAGTATGAGGATCCCATCTCGCCATGCCACCTGCACCAAAAGGTCCCCGTAAGGAGATCATTTTGGGAGTTTGAATTTCAAAGCGTGGCACAATCCATTAGAGCATATCATGCCCAGTCATAGTCGGCTATTGTAGAAGCAAAAAGAAGAGTCACAGTCTCTCCTCCCATAGACTGAATCACGTTGATATATCATTGTTTAATGCTCTAAGATTTTAAAGAAAAGCATGATAAACTTGAGGTGTGATCGTATTTGAATTATTCCCAAGTTTCTGGCAAAACAAATGCTAAAACTAGACATAAATTAATTTAGGGAGATCTTTGAATGGTACAAACTATTCTATGAGAGATAAATGAGCTGAAATAATCTTGAAATTGTTTCAGAATTTATAACCTATCATTTCAAGTTATATTGTCCAAGCTCTATTTTCCATTACCATGAAGGTTGACCTTAAAAGATCAAGCTTAAAAGTTTCAAAAGCTACATCCTCATGAGTGTAATTAGACATACACATAGGGATTGTAAAATTTTAAGTGCTTATGTACTTGGTAACATGATTTTCACCAGGAATGATGGCAAAATTTTCATGTAAGCATAGGGATGTAAAGAATAAAATTGGGATTACTAATGGGCTGCAATTAAGTAAGTCACACAATTCCTAGGTGTTTCATAACCATTTGAAAAACTAGGATCTGAATAGAGAAATAATACGTGGTGAAGGACGAAATTTGGAGGAGGATTATCAAAACAAGGCCATTTATATAAGGTAAAGTTATTACAAATCTTCTCCTTCTTACAGGATTCAAAGGTAAGGAAATAAAATCAGAGGATTCCTCTTACTGATGCTATTGTATTCATTTTAGGCAGGAAACTGACCTACATACTGGTTTGAAATCAGTTCACGGAGTCACGAAATAGATCTTTAAATCTTTAGAATAAATGTTGCAGTCTTGTTATCCTGAAGTAAATTTTATTTTGGTAAATTTTCATTGAGATCTACTGTGAATATCTGTAACTTGCATTCAGATCTGATTCATTTTCCACTTGTTTGCCACGTCCTTTAAATATAATAATACAACTTGGTAATCTTAAACTCTTATAATGCAAGTTTCCTTTAAAATAACATCCTACTAGTGTTCCACTAAGTGGAATTAACAAGAACTTTTTTACAATAAGGATTGTCTTGGCTTCAACAACTGCTCCAAGTCCCAAAGTATTCAACATGAGCTCCACCATTTCTTCACTTTAATCACAACACTAAAAATGGGGAGAGGAAACCACCCTCCCCCCCATGAACTCGTTTCAATGAGGATAAAATGTTATCCTTCTCAGTAGCCTCCGAGCCCCAACACAATGCATAGGATGAATCCACCTCATGAAAACAACAGCAAAGCTCAACCATCACTTACAAATTTCAAAGCCATTTAACACCCATTTCCACACAAGAAACATTTTTTCCAGAATGTACCCCCAGGAAATTGATCAAACATGACCTGCATTGGAGAAAATCAAAAAGGTTAGTTCCGTCACTGTGAGTCGACATTTTTTAATCTAACATTAGGTATAGGAGGCTCAACAATGCATGGAGGCATGTTCACTCGGGTCCAAATTAGGCTTAATATAAGAGCCAGTGGGAGCATCCAACATCAAGCTTGCACAACTCCAAAGGTAAAATCTAGAGGTTTGCACCCCAAACGAACACAGACCCCCCCAGTGGATCTCAACAAAGAACAGACTTGTGGAATGTGCCTGTGCCTCATTCATGCATTTTTAAGGTTTCCAAAAGGAAATCCCAAATGAGCACCACCCATCACGCGTAAGAGTCCAAACAATGTTTCACCAGCCATTGAAATTCCAGCTTGGACGGAGCCCAACTAAGCCTCCACTGTTTCAAAGGCACCTTAAAGGGTCAAACCCAGAGGCATATCCCAAATGTATACAGAATCACACCTGTGTTATAATTCCAAAAAGGGTAGGTCAGCGGTTGAAAAGTTCTACAAAATCCTGTGAATCCTCTCCACCGCCGTGTGGGCACATGTACGTTAAAGGTAAGAACCCAAAGGTAAGACCCAAACAATCCTGGCCCTCCACATGTCTATGGTCCGACATGTTGCTCTAGAAATAGAAAGACTAAGCCAAACACAAGGAACAATGGGGTAGCCCCATGGATTAATGCCAAGTGTCCCACCATCAAAATTTTAGAGCTAATACAAGGTTCCCACCCATAAAGAGGGTTTTTAGCATTATATATGGTGGACCCCTCTTAATCAATCAATGGATTGAGGTACTACTATTCACTCGATGCTTGAATCGCTAAGTATGACATAGAGCCAGTGGAAATCCCCATGTTCTCTCGTTGCTCCTTTCAAGGTGTGAATCAAAAGAAAAGCGGTCCCCCAAATGTTCCATCCTGCACATGGTAAAATCAAGGAATATTTCACTAGAAATGAAAAATTCTACTTGAGAAGGGGCTAGTTGGAAGCCTCGATGTGTCCACTCAGTGTCTCTATGGGGGAAGAGTCCAGCAGGGTCTTCAATGTTTGCCAGCCCTCCACAGTGTTGGGTAGGCCATAAGTTGTCTCTTCTGCTAAAAGGACGGTGTTTAAAACAGAACACAAAGGAAAACAGACCAGGCCATAGACGGCACCAAGTGTAAGCTGAGTGCAACATCAGAGTGAATAAGGGGAAGAAATATTAGAATGTACGGGGCTTCCTCGTGGACCTTGCAACAAATACACTCTAAAAAACCCAATCCAACCATCACATGGCCATATCATCTTTCACTGGACGTTTGGAATTTGAGAGGGAATGAATTTTTTAGAGAGATTTTTGACATCTTCTACCCACTACCATCATTATGAAGAACCCTTCAATTCCGTTCCACCATTTTGGAGGCTGTCAAGTCTCCCATTCTACCATATGATGAAGAAATAGTCCTCTTTCTTGGTAGGAAAATGAACATGCGTGAGGCATGGGCTTCATCAGAGAACCACTCATTTTTGTAGGAGAAATGTTCAATGCTTTCTAGGGTGTTTGGAGTAGGTGAAATTCAATGCATTGTTGGGGTTGAAGAAGGATTTAAATTTTTCCTCTCTCCTTGTCTCATTCTTCATATATTGTTAAGGATGGGAATTTTTCTAATGTTTGGTCATTTCTTCATTCCTGTCTCCCTCTCTCTCTTTCTTCCCTAGGCTCCGAATGTGGAGTTTAAGCCTCCTCTCCTGGCTTTGTAATGGAATTTTTTTCTTGCCTCTTTGTCCCACTGATGATGGCATTGGGAAGGTAGTGTTCACTGAGGCCCAAATTGGCTAAGTATAAAAGAGCTAGCAGGAGCCTCCATGCATCATCTTAGTGTAAATCCTAAGATAAAATATGGAGGAAGACCGTAGACCAGCGCAGGCCCCCCACATGGATATCATCACATAACAGGCTTACGGAAGGTGTCATGTGCCTGATCGAAGCAAATTCAAAGGTGTGACCCAAAAGGTAGTCCTGAAATGAGTGTGAACCCACCACGTGGTGAAAGTCCAAATTTCAAGCTTGGGATGGAGCCGGTGGAAGACTCCACGTGTCTCAATGACACACCTTCAAGGGTCAAATCTAGAGGTAAACCCCAAACGTGCACAAAAACACCACATGGTAAGATTACGAAAAGGTAAGGTCGGTTGTTTAAATTTCCAAAAGCCTATGGAAACCTCCATGGGCCTCGTTGGTACAACTTCAAAGGTAAGACCCAAAAGGCAAGACCCAAACAAGCACGAGCCCTCCATGTGTCTAGGGTAAGACATATTGCTCCATGAAACAGAATGGAAAAATCCAAACATCACAAAATGAAGGGGTGGGCTGTGGATGATGTAAAGTATCCAACCATCATAATTTTAGGAGTAACTACAAGGGTCCCACCTATAAATTGGTTTTTGGCATTATATATGGTGGTCCCCCATTACTCATCAAAGGGACGAGGCGAGAAGTGTTCACTTAAGGCCTAAATATGCTAATTATGAGACAGGGCCAGTAGAAAGCCCCATGTGTCTCTTCGGCACTCCTTCAAGGGGAAAATCTAAAGTCAATCCGCAAATGAGTTCTAGCCCAACATGTAGTTAGGGTTAGAGGAATGTCTCACCATCCGTTGAAAATTCCAAGCTTGAGATAGGGCCAGTTGAATCATCCACACATTAGTTTGATGCATCTAAGGGGGTAGATTCCAAGCAAGGTCCTCAAATGAGTGCCAACCCTCCATTTGTCTTAGGCCAGGCATAGTGTCTCTGCAAAAAGGATGGGTTTAATAAGAACACAGGAAATAGAGAAGGCCCATAGACGGTGCCAAGTGTTAACTCAATGCAACTTCAAGAGTGAAAAGAAGGGGGGAAAATTTTAAGATGCTTGGAGCTGCCACATGGAGCTTGCACAAGTAGACTCCAAACCCAAAGCACCTTCAGACGGCCATATATTTCAATTAGAAGCTTGAATTTGAGCAAGAAAGGAAATTTTGGAGAGCTTTCGACATTTGCTACCCACCTAAAACCATTGATGAATAAATTTAGTTTGGTCCACCATTTTTGAGGATGTCAAGTCTCCCACCTACCACAATGATGAAGAATGAGCCTCCTTTCTTGGCCGGAAAGTAATAATGCATGGAGGTATGGGCTCTGTCAAGGAACCATCATTTTTTCAGGTGAAATTTTAATGCTTTCTACGGTGGTTGCAGTAGGTGAATTCAATTCATTGTTGGGGTGGTTTAAGCAGGATTCGAATTTTCCCTCTCTCCTTCTCTCATTCTTCTATATAAATTGTAAAGGAGGGGCATTTTTCTAAAGGTTTTTCATTTATTCCTTCTTGTCTCCCTCTCTCTTTCTTCCCTAGGGTTGAATGTAGAGTTTAAGCCTCATCTCATGGCTCTATAATGGTATTTTATTGCCTCTTGGCAGTTGATGATGTACTATGTGAACTCATCGAGCAATAAAATATGATTTGTGATGCATTTTGTCCATCCCTCCTTAATTTATTGTCTCTTTTTTCTTCTCATCATTACAGGGTATAATGTGCATACTTCCAATGTATATTGTATTTTTTGAGAGTTGTGTTTAATGGGTTTGAAGTTTTGTTCTATGTGAACTCTATCTTTGGTGTGTGATATATCTGTCCGTCTACTCCATTGCTCTCCTCTCTCCACTTCAGGCAACTGGTATTGTGATCAGAAACCCCTTTTCTCTTGGTGTTATGACCTCTGTAGTATATGATTACTTTATTTCATGCTCTCTCTCTCTCCCTCTCTCCTTGGAATTTTTAGATTAGGAGTAGATAATCACATTTCCTTCCTTAGAAGTAGTTTAGCATAAGGATTAAGAACAAAAAGTTAAATTTCTTCAGATGGCCATCTCAATTCTGCAAGTCCCATAGCTTGAGAGATGCTCCCACGTTATTTAGTCACACTAGATGCCCCAATCAGATCTGACGCCATTCAGGGTGTGTTGTGATTTTGCACTAACAAAACAATCACAAGAATGCATCTTTCAAAATTAACAAGGCTTAAAATGCAAAGACAATGGAGCAAGGATCTATGGGGATATCACTTATACCTCCTAATGGGATTAGTCACCCACCTTAAAACCCTGCAAAAGACAACTGAAAACCCCTAAAAAACTCTTATGCCTCCCTCAAGATCCTCTTTTACCTCCCACATTATCTTATGCCACCCTACAATCTCTTATGTCTCCCTCAAAAGAACCAAGTAAGGAATGCAAGCATTCTCTTATCAAAGGTGGGGCACCCAACCCAACTCCCTCCCAAAAAATGAAGTAAACTCTTATTCCTCACTACATACAAAATCCACATAGCCTTCTCATACACCATACTTAGGCATTCTACCCATGAACCCAATAAGCATGCAAAACATTCACTTTCATACAAATAAACACATATAAAAGAAAACAAGTAAGACAAGGCTATACTTTTTACCTTTCCATGGTAGAAATTTGATAAAAGAGTCACACTCCAAGCTCCTTCAAGATCAATCCAACTCCAACAAGCTCAAGACTTCAAAAATAATTCCAAAAATTCTCTAACTCCAAAATACAAGAGCACAACTGAGAAGAAGTAACCCTCAAACAACCAAATAAACTTCCATATATAGAAAAAGGTAAGAGGAGGGTGAGGTGGATCCTTGTAGGATGCCACATCACTCATCCTCAACTCCACATCACAAATCAAAAATCAACCCCAACATCACAATTCAAACCTCAACCCAAATGCACAATAAATTGGTGGTTCAAATGAATGAAAAACCTCTTATGCACATAATCTAAACCCACATCCCCAAAGGACATAATTTAAAACCCATTTAAGAAAAGTGTGATAAATGTCAGTTTTTGTCTTACAAAACACTTAATGGGGTCTATTTTTTACTCACCAATCCATAGGTAGGGTTGGTATAATAAATTAAGAGGTGTGGGACAAGCTTAGCTTGTCGCACAAGCTTCCAAAAATGGCCCTTAAGACCAAATTCGAAATTCCAAGGTAAGGTAGAGTGTACAACACTCAAAGTCACATACACTCAACTTAAATAAAAAATTTCAAAGGACCAACTACTCTAATAAATGAGCCCTTTTGGTCACATCCCCAATTAACTTAATAAACATCATTAATTCACTTAATTAAGGCACTTTAAGCAACAATGATAAAGAAAGGAATTACATCATAAGTTAAATCACATATTGCACAATTAAATAAAATAAAAAGGGAAACATACACACATAGCCCATGGTCACAATTGGAGGTCATCTACCCCCATGGGGACCCCCTAACAAATAATAACAAAACAACAACATTACACAAGTTTCCATGGTGACCATTGTAGTATCCATCCATTTTCCGCTATGGTTGGTCTCCAATGCCCCTTTTGATTGTTGTGATATAATTATCTACAAAATCACACAATACCTCCTTCGGCCTCATGGCTACATCAAATACATCAAGGATAAAATATACATACATTAACTAATAAAAATCCACACATAATTAAATCATCATCTAGACTAAAAATGCTACCATTTGTTTATAATTTCAACAAAATTTCAATTCTATCTTTTATCAATATCAACAAGATCACAAGATTGGGTCAAATTCTAATTCCTACTCAACATGACGAGATTTTTTAGTGTCACTAATATATATGCATACAACACATCATCATCATCAATATAAACATGTATGTCTATGTCTCTAAGAATCCACTCAAATAATACTATGAATCACAATCCATCGATATTCAAAATATATCTATGATATAACATCATGCTAAACCAAAATGACACAATAAGATTCATTTCTATAGTAAAAAATGATCAAAATAAAAATATAATAAGTTTCAAAGAGAAGTGCGTACTATATCCCCATCCCCTTAGACTTGAATTCCTCTTAGAAGTCACTAAAATAGGTGTGGAAACTAGACTTGTAGCAATGGAGCATCGTCCCACGTAGCACCAGTCTCATCAAACCTATTTCACTGGACTCATACCTGATCAATATTTTGGCCTCAAAGGCCTAGGGTCCTATGCTATAAAATACGCAAGGGCTCCACCACCATCTTCCCCTTCTCCTACACATGCAATGTGGTCTAATCCAATATACGAGATGTATCTAGGATATATCTCCTAAGAACAGATACATGAAATGCATCATGCACATGAGACAAGATGGGTGGCAAGGCTAGATGATAAGCTAAGGGACCGATCTGCTCCAGGATCTTAAATGGACCCAGAAATCTAGGAGACAACTTAGATCCTTTTCCATAATGGATATAACTCTTATGATTTCTAACACAAAGAAACACCTTCATGCCCAAATCATAACTACAGTCAAATCTCCTCTGATCTGATACTTATTTTGTATGTCTTGTGCCTCATACAACCTCCATCAGACCAAAAAAACCTACTGCTCCATGTCCTGTAACAAATACAGTGCAAGTGATACTCTATCCTCCAATTTGTACCAACTCAACAATGTCCTATACTCTCTCCCATATAATTCCTGAAAGGGTTCCATCCCAATAGAACTCTGGAAACTATTTTTGTAAGAAAATTCAACTTAGTACAAATACTCCTCCCACTTTGACTAATGATCCATGATGTACATTTGAATCATGTCCTATAAAATTTGATTCACCCACTCCATCTAACCATTTTTCTCTTGATGATAGGTTGTGTTGAATTTGAGACTCGTCCCAAGATCATGCTGCAAGGTTGTCCAAAAGTGTGATGTGCACAAAGGATTGTGGTCAGAGATGATATTCCAAAAAATCCCATGGTGTCTAACAATCTCATCCAATTACACTCTCACTACTGCACTAGCTGTATAAGTGGTCTTCACTAGAGAAAAATGAATCACTTTCGTCAATACATCCACCATGAACATGATGGTATCGTGGTAGTATCTCAATGTTGGTATCCCTATTCTAAATGTAGTTGAAATGATGTCCCATTTCCACTCTAGTATAGCATGTGAGTAAAGAAGGCCAGCTAGATGCTGATTCTTGGCCTTCACCCTCTGACACTCTAAAAAATGTAATGCAAATTGAGCTACATCTCTCCTAAGGCCTCTCCAATGGTAAATTTTTCTCAAGGTGGTGTGCATATTCTTCGCCCATGGATGGGCTGAATAAGGTGCACGATGAGCCTCTGCCTAGATATCCTGTCTCAAACCTCCATCCCTAAGTACATAGATCTGGCCTCTTTGTCTAAGAAGTGCATATGATTCTAATGTAAAACCATCAAAATTACCCTTAAGGGGTATTTAAGACTCAATATATGATCTCGTTGTAAGGTAGAAACTATCAAGAGGAAGCACAAAATCCTACTCTGCAAATCAGTACCCATTGAAGTAGCCATAACCAAATGTCTCTATCTACTCAGAGCGTCGGAAAAAATATTCTCCTTCCCCTTCACATGCTCTATCTCCATGTCATACTCACATAAAAAGTGCATCCAATGTCATTGAAAAGCGTTGAGATTGGGTTATGTAAAGAGGTGATGTAAGCTCAAGTGGTCTATCTTGAGGATACATCTCCTACTAAGAAGTAAATACCTCCATCAAATGAAATCATGCATAACCATTACAAGCTCAACGTCATGAGTTGGATAATTGAGCTCATGATATTTGAGTTTGCAAGAGTCAAAGGAAAGCACACGGACCTCCTGCATTAATACTCCACCTAAATCTTCCATGGAAGCATTTGTACATAAAATTAAATCCCTCTAAGGGTTTGGAACATTAAGAATCAGTTCTAGCATAAGGCATCCCTTCAGTGTACTGAAGGCTTTCTTGCATCTATTGTACCAAAAAAACTTATTCCCTTTCTGCTAAAGGGAAGTGATGGGGTGTGTAAACCGAGAAAATTCATGAACAAATATAATGTATTATCCTACCAACCCCATGAAACTACAAACCTTATTTACACTAGTTGGTGTGAGCCAATCCATAATAGCTCAAATATTGGAAGGATCAATAGAGATACATTCCCTTGAAATGATGTGACCCAAGTACTGCACCTCTAACTGAAATAATGCACACTTCTCCAGGTTCCCATAAAGCTATTGCTCACAAAGACACTACAGAACCTATCGAAGTTGATCCTCATTCTCCTCATGTGTATGTTATTAAATCAAAATATCATCAAGAAATATGACCATGAATCGATCCAAAAATTTCTGGAATACCCCTATCTTCAAACTCATGAATACTACAGGGGCATTCGTCAGACCAAAAGGCACTACTATGAACTCGTAATGTCCATATCTCATACAGAAGGTTGTATTATGAATGTCTACCTCTTTGATCCTTAGCTAATGGTATCAAGACTTCAGATCTAACTTGGAAAATACTATGTCCACCTTCATCTAGTCAAATAAATCATCAATGCATCGAAGGGGGTAAAAATTCTTGATTGTTACTTTATTCCGATGACGATTATCAATACATAATCAGAAGGATTTGTCCTTTTTTTATAAAAATCACTAGTACACCCTAAGGGGATACACTAGGATGCATTAGGCCTTTCTCCAGAAGTCACTCCACCTACAACTTGAGCTCGTAGAGTTAAGGGGTAGTCATCCTATAAGGTGCTCGTGAGATAGGCTCCGCTCCTGGAACCAAATCTATGTGAAAATATATCTCACATGGGCGAGGTAACCCTGAAAACTCATGTGGAAAGACATCTAAAAAATACCTCAAGATATAATGATCACTAAGAAACAACCCACTAGAATCAACCTCAGATAAGTCACTAACCATTACAGCATATAACTGGCAACCTCGTCGCACACATTGCTTAAGTTGTATAGTGAAGATGTTGTGAATAGAGGTGGGTATCCTAAGTCCCACTATCACTGTCTCTACTCCCAAATAATTATCACATAATATTACCTTACTGTAACAATTGAATCTGGCCTTATGTGTAGATAACCAATCCATGCCTAGAATAATCCCATTTGAACCGAACGAAAGGATAAAAAGATCCGGAGTCATGGAAAAGGTTCCTAGGTCAACTATGCACTCATTGACCAAGGCGTATACAAAGATCTTGGCTCTGGAAGCCATCTCTACATCCCAACTATTGATCTACCTAACTACCACCAGCCTGCATCACTCTACAAAAAAATAAGAAATAAAAGAATATAAGGAATCCAAATCAAATAAAAATGAAATGGGTATACCATCAATGCTACATGTCATCTCCATCAACGTGCTCTAGTGCTATTCTCGCTAGTTCTTAAACATGGCATATATCATGTGGCTCCTAGTCATGTCACCTATTGTATGCTTTGAAACTTTTTCCTTACCCTTGTTATTAGGGTTCTATGGGTAGTCTCTCCAATAATTCCCAAGTACTCTGCACCGATAACAACTACCATATCCTCTCCAATGAGAAGCGGCTCCAGCAGGTACTCTAGTTATCTGTGCCATGTATCCTAATTATCCCTCTATGGACTACTAAGGTCATTTCTAATGAGATCCTATTGACTAAGCTCTAGGCGGTGCTTAAGTCCTGATTGGTCCCCTAGTAGGAGGCCACATACCACATCCCCTATGGCCATAAATATCTATGGAGGCCTAAATGGAGGAAAAGTCTATTGGTACTGACCCTGATTTGGTTTCTGTGGTAGTCTGAATGAATATTACGTAGAACCATGTCCTCCATGAGGAGGAGGAGATGACCCCCTCGATTTTCTATCTTGCATCAACTTGATACAACTCCACACATTATATTATTTCTGTTGTGTCTTACCCCTGGTCTCCTTTATGATATAGGGCTTCTCAATGACCTCTGCTAAAGTCTGTAGGAAATGAATGTGTATTACCCCTCTAATGTCTTGCTTCAGGCCACTAATGAACCTATGGATCCTCACGTGGTCATCATAAATTTGTAGTCCACATAATGAAGTAGGTCCTGAAAGTGACTCTCATACTCTGCCACCATCATGGATGCTTGCCAATGGTCGTGGAACTCATCTATCCTCTGCTGAATAAACCTCTTGGACAAGTATCTACTCTTGAAATTCTCCTCAAATATCTCTAAAGTAACTATCTTAAAATCCACATGGAGGTTTATCTCCTCAGTCATGCAACAAACCCTGGCTCCATCTCTTAGAAGGTGGATGGAAACATGAGCTCTCATTTTGTTGGTACACTGACATAGCTTGAAGCATCCACTCACGCTGACCAACCATGCCTCTTCCTAAAAGACCAATTTGAGCCTAGCAAAATGAGATGGATAGAATTTGTATAATCTCTCTGATACAATCTTCCATAGTATACTATCTATCTCTAGGTCTCTTAACACAATCGTCATGTTTCCTAGGGCTCCTATATATGTCTTTGTGTCCTATAGAGTTTTCTTTAAAACTTCTCTATGGTGACTCTCATCTAGCTAACTCCTTGTGGGAGTTCTTTGCCCCATGCTCATCACTATGTTGGGAAGGTGTATGAGCCTCTACTAATTTGACTATTTCTTGTCTTGAGAAGTATAATCTTGACATAATAATGAGATAATTAGGAACTTTGTATTCAATTTGAAATATGGAAAAAAATTTAAGTAAATTATGGAGATTTTCATAAGGGATAAAGAGCCAACTGAAATGGTAGAATTGTAAGTTAAATTTGAAATGAATATAAGAATTTGTAGGTGGAAATATGAGACAATTATCCTTGTATAATAATGTTCTTGGAATGTTAATCATAACTAAGATGTAATCATGGTAATGCTGTGTTGTGGGTTTTCCAATCCTTGGGTCCCTTTTCTTGTTTGGGTCATTGCTAGTATTCGTTCATTGGAGAAAGTGTGGCACTAACATTTATACGGTGTTTTCATTTGTCTATGTTAGTTGATAACTTGTGCAAGTGTCTTATGATGTGTTAATTTTATCTATTAGATCCCATGTGATGTTTTGTAGTGAGCATTCAAAGTAAAAAAAAACTATTCTAGTATTTTTACTGTTGTATTTGTGTCTCAAAATAATGGGTGTTACAACATTCCTGTTGAGTATGGAGCTTAATTGTTTCATAGGAAACTTACTTTGATGTGTTACTGGTTTTGAAAATAATAGGAATCATTCAGGGTTTAACTGACATCATTTAGGACATGACCATCATTGATCAGGCATAGATCGACATCGGTCACCTGTACGATGGTGTTTTTGTTCTTTAACGAGAATTAGAATAAATCACTTGTTTTATGAATACAGCGGGGGCATTCATCAGACCAAAAGGCACTACTATGAACTCGTAATGACCATATCTCATACGAAAGGTTGTCTTATGAATATATACCTCTTTGATCCTCAGTTAATGTTATTTAGACTTAAGATCTATCTTGTAAAATACTATGTCCCCCTTCATCTAGTCTAATAAATCATCAATGCATTGATGGGGGTAAAAATTCTTGATTGTTACTTTGTTCTGATGACGATAATCAATACATAATCAGAAGGATTTGTCCTTTTTTTTACAAAAATCACTGGTGCACCCTAAGGGGATACACTAGGATGCATTAGGCATTTCTCCAGAAGTCACACCACCTATAACTTGAGCTCACAGAGTTAAGGGGTAGTTATCCTATAAAGTGCTTATGAGATAGGCTCCGCTCCTGGAACAAAATATATGTGAAAATATATCTCACGTGGGTGAGGTAAGCCTGAAAAATCATGTGGAAAGACATCTAAAAAATACCTCAAGATATAATGATCACCAAGCAACAACCCCTAGGATCAACCTCAAATCAGTCGCTAACCATTACAGCATATAACTGGCAACCTCGTCGCACACATCGCTTAAGATGTATAGCGAAGATGTTGTGAATATAGGTGGGTATCCTAAGTCCCACTATCAGTGTCTCTACTCCCAAATCATTAGCACATAATATTACCTTATTGTAACAATTGACTCTGGCCTTGTGTGTAGATAACCAATCCATGCCTAGAATAATCCCATTTGAACCCAACGAAAGGATAAAAAGATCCAGAGTCATGGAAAAGGTTCCTAGGTCAACTATGCACTCACTGACCAAGGTGTCTATAAAGAGCTTGGCTCTGGAAGCCATCTCTACATCCCAACTACTGATCTACCTAACTAACACCAGCCTGCATCACTCTATAAAAAAATAAGAAATAAAAGAATATAAGGAATCCAAATCAAATAAAAATGAAATGGGTATGCCATCAATGCTACATGTCATCTCCATCACCATGCTCTAGTTCTATTCTCATTTGTTCTCGAACGTGTCATATATTATGTGGCTCCTAGCCATGTCACTTATTGAATGCTTTGAAACTTTTACCTTACCCTTGTTATTAGGGTTCTATGGGCAGTCTCTCCAATGATTCCCAAGTACTCTACACCGATAATAACTACCATATCCTCTCCAATGAGAAGCAACTGCAGCAAGTACTCTAGTTATCTGTGCCATGTATCCTAATTATCCCTCTATGGACTGCTGAGGTCATTGCTAATGAGATCCTACTGACTAAGCTCTAGGTGGTGCTTAAGTCCTGACTGGCCCCCTAGTAGGAGGCACCATACCACATCTCCTATGACCATAAAATAACTGTGGAGGCCTAAATGGAGGAAAAGTTTGTTACTACTGATGCTGATTTGGTTTATGTGGCAATCTGAATGAATATTGCATAGAATTATATCCTCCATGAGGATGAGGAGATGACCCCCTCGATATGCTATCCTGCATCATCTTGATACAACTATGCACTCTATCTTTTTCCTGTTGTGTCTTACCCCTTGTCTCCTTTTTGATATAGGGCTTCTCAATGACCTCTGCTAAAGTTTGTAGGAAATGAGTGTGCATTACCCCTCCAATGTCTAGGTTCAGGCCTCTAATGAACATATGGATCCTCACGTGCTCATCCTAAATGTAGTCCACATAATGAAGTAGGTCCAGGAAGTGAATCTCATACTCTGCCATCGTCATGGATGCTTACCGACGGTCATGGAACTCATCTATCCTCTTTTGAATGAACCTCTTGGACAAGTATCTACTCTTGAAATTCTCCTCAAAGAGCTCCCAAGTGACTATCTTGGAATCCACATGGAGGTTTATCTCCTCTGTCCTCCACCAAAGCCTGGCTCCATGTCTTAGAAGGTGAATGGAAACACAAGCTCTCATTTTGTTGGTACATGGACGCAGCTTGAAGCATCCACTCAAGATGACCAACCATGCCTCTTACTAAAAGCCCAATTTGAGCCTAGAAAAATGAGATGGATAGAATTTGTATAATATCTATGATACAATCTTCCATAGTAGACTATCTATCTCTAGGTCTCTGAACACAATCGTCATGTTGCCTAGGGCTCCTAGATATGTCTTTAGAACTTCTCTGTGGTGACTCTCATCTAGATGACTTCACATGGGAGTTCTCTGCCCCATGCTCATCACTATGTTGGGAAGGTGTATGAGCCTGTACTAATTTCTCTATTTCTTGACTTGAGAAGTATAATCTTAACATAATAATGAGATAATTAGGAACTTTGTATTCAATTTTAAATATGGCAAAAAAATTAAGTAAATTATGCAGATTTTCATAAGGAATAAGAGCCAACTAAAATGGTAGAACTGTAAGTTAAATGTGAAATGAATATAAGAATCTGTAGGGGGAAAGAGGAGAAATTTATCCTTGTATAATGATGTTCTTGGAATGTTAATCATAACTAAGATGTAGTCATGGTAATGATGTTTTTTGGGGTTTTTCCAATCCTTGGGTCCCTTTTTTTTGTTTAGGTCATTACTAGTATTCGTTCATTGGGGAAAGTGTGGCATCAATATTTATATGTTGTTGTCATGTGTCTATGTTAGTTGATAACTTGTGTAAGTGTCTTATGCTATGTTAATTTTATCTATTGGATCCCATGTGATGCTTTGTAGTGAGCATTTAAAGTAAAAAAAATCTATTCCGGTATTTTTACTGTTGTATTTGTGTCTAAAAATAACGGGTTCTACAACATTCCTATTGAGTATGGAGATTAATTGTTTCATAGGAAACTTACTTTGACATGTTACTGGTTTTGACAATAATTGGAATCAGGCAGGGTATAACTGGCATCATTTAGGACATGACCATCATTGGTTAGGCATAGATCAACATCGGTCACCTGTATGATGGTGTTTTTGTTCTTTAACAAGAATTAGAATAAATCACTTGTTTTAAAGATGATTTATTGATTGTAAAATCATAGGTAGTTTGCCAAAATATCTATATATGCATGTATGCATGCAATGAGGCTATGAGAGAATAAAATAGCAATTGTTTTCATGTAATTTTTCTTAGTGGGCAAGAAAGAGTAGATGAGTGAGGGAAAAACATTGAACATCATGTGAGGTGTTGGAAGATATCAGATCTTCATTGTATTTCCTATGTAAAGCACTGAATGATATTAATTATCGTTTCTTGGTGGATGTAGCCCAGACTGGTCGAACAACGTTAAATTTGGCATTATCTTTCTCTTGTTTATTTGATCTTCTAGCTTATTTCCGCATTTATTGCTTGTATGCTTTATCTTATATTAGATATGTCTAACACTGTTATATGTTTTAACCCCAACAAATATTATAAGAGATTTTTTGTGGAGGTTTTGTGTGTTGACATGGTTTACTCACAGAGGGTTTTCTGATTGAGTTGGAGTAGAGGAATCACACAAGATAGTAAATACCGAGTGGAGAAATTTTATGGTCGTAATTATCAACTATGTAGGATGCAAGTGGAGGATTATTTATATCAAAAAGATCTATATTTACCATTAGATGAGCATGGAAAAACTGAGCATGATGACTTTTGAAGAATGGAAGGTTCTTGACAAAAAGGTTATGGGATCTATAAGATTGAGCTTGACAACATCAGTGGCTTGGAATTTTACAAATGCAAAAACCATGGTAGAGTTGATGAAATATTTAGTAAATTTATATGAAACTCCTAATGCTTCAAATAAGGTATATTTGATGATTTTTTTTTAAATTCTGATATGCAATAAGGTGGATCTGTATCTAATCATTTAAATGATTTCCAATTTATTGTAAATCAAGTAAAATTGGTAGAAATTCAATTTGATGATGAAGTGAAAGAACTTTTATTCTTGTGCTCTTTTCCAGATAGTTGGTATAGCTTGGTAAGGGTTGTTAGTAATAAAATGAATGCTTGTAAAGGTTTAAAATTTTATGATGTGGTTAGCATAATCCTTAGTGAGGAAATACGTAGGAAACTCTCACGAGAAACATCATCTAGAAATGCTTTAAATGTCGAAAGTAGAGGAAGATCTAAGGAGAGATCATCTAAGAGCAAGAAGAATAGAAGATCAAATTCTAGACATGGCAGATCGAGATCTAGGTACCAACACTTACCTTGCTAGAATTATCGAAAGAGAGGAAACATAAATAATTAGTGTTGGTCCAAGGAAAAAAAAGATAATGCATAAAACAAAGTTAAATAAAATGGAAAAGAGTCAAACATTGCGAGTGAGCTAAAGAAATATACCCTTATTCTCTCCTTGAAAAACATATTAGAAACTTGGATTTTAGATTATAGAGCTTCTTTCCATGCCACTAATAATAGTAGTTATTTCAGAAATTATGTTCAGGATGATTTTGGACAAGTTTATTTAGGAGATGATGAGCCATGAAATATTACTGGTAAAGGTGTTGTTTATCTCATGTTGTAGAATGGAAATCCATGGGAATTGAAATATGTGAAACATGTGCCAAGCCTAAAAAATAAATCTAATATCTGAAAGGAAACTGGGTGAATCTATATGCATGGTTACATTCATAACCTCAGTCTTGGAAGGTTACTATTGGTGCAGAATTAGAGCACGCCCCCAAATGGCCTTAGATTTGAGTGGGGCATTCAGTTTAATCTACATAACATGGGACCATCTCTCAAGCTGTGGTACTTGCAAACTCGAGATGGTCCTCAAGAGAAGGAAAACTTCCTCTTCCTAATCCTAATTGTAAACTACTTCTAAGGAAGGAAATGTGAATATCTAATCCTAATCTAACAATGCCAAAGAGACAGGGAGAGAGAGAGCATGAAAATAAAAAATTCCTAGACTACAGAGGTGATAGCACCAAGAAAAGGGGGTTGCTAATAAAAAATAAAACTTCCTAAAGTTGAGAGAGGTGAGAAATGGAGAGGGTCGACAAGATACACCATAGACCAAAGATAGATTTCACACAGAACACCATTTTAAACCCATTAAAAATATCTCTTAGAATCTGCAATGGACATCAGAAGTATGAACAATATACCCTGCAATGATGAGTTGCAAGAAGAGACAATAAGATAAGGAAGGATGGATAAAATGCATCACAAAACATATTTTTTTGGTCCATGAGTTCACACAATACATCATCAGTCGACAAAAGGCAAGTAAATGCCATTAGAAAGCTAGGAGAGGAGGCTAAAACTCCACATTCGACCCTAGAGAAGAAAGAGAAAGGGAGGCAGAAGAGAAGAATGACAAACCTTTTAGAAAATTCCCTTCCTTTACAATATATAGAAGAATGAGAGAAGGAGAGAGGGAAAACTTGAATACTACTTCAACTACCCCAACAATGCATTGAATTCACCTACTCCAACCACCCCAAAAAGCATTGGAACTCACCTACCGGGAGGGTTATTTGGAAAACAATTTGGCAAATTTTAGGTCCATTTCCCTCATAGATGAAGAGACCAATGGCCTTGGAAGTATCCATTGGGCATAAAGTCATGAATGATATCCTGATACTAATCTTTAATTTGAAACTTGAACTTGACTACTTGCACTTGGTGACCCTAAGCCTTCCCCGCTATCCACTCTCTCAATTCTCATAAGAAAATATTGAAGGTGAGATTTTTGAGAGCATAAACATTATATTGACCTATACATTTCACTGAAACATTATTGGAAACTAGGTCTATCTCCCCAAGCGCTACCTCCAATGTACTATGCATGAGCAACAAAACACCACAACACATTATGTACAAAATGGAAAGATCATACATGCCACAAGAGGAACATGCAGAGTGTACAAAAGCACTTGTTCTTCTCAAAGAAAACCTACCTACTCTATGCTAACTGGAAGTAGAGGGGACTCAAAAAATTCTTGTGACTAGCAGGGAGAAGTAGCTTCCCTTTCTAAAAATTGGAAGCCATGCTTTTTATTTAGAGCTGAACATGGCTGTTATTTTGGGTGAAATTTTGACAAGAGGTCGATTCTCCACCCAAATTACCAAAGTATTAATATCAATCAAAAGTATCTCCTCAAGTTGATTGAAATTGGACTCTTGGAGGTAATGATGGTGACCTTTAGTGCTTTGATACTCATCCTCATGCCATGAAGTGAGCATGACCGGTTTTGGCTTTTGCCTCTGATCCAATGAAGTTAAGTACCTTATAGGGCATGGTTTGGTCCTTTGAATGTTCCCATGGTTCTGAAATTCAACTCAAAGAATGGAGTCTTTCAATGGACCTTCTTGGATGGATGGTGTGGAAGAGATGGGATATTTGTACTCTTTTCCTTCCTTTGTGGCAGTATGGAACTCTTCTACAATATGCAGCTCATTGTTATCGATTGTAACATCCAATGGATTTGTTTTTGCATCATTATAATTTTTTGTAACACATTGTTGGCTCTTGAGTTCCTCTGTTGTTTTTCGAAGAATGACTTGCTCTTGGATAGCCTCTTCCTCTAGCATGGAATTTGTCAAATAAAAATTTTCAATTTACTAATCTAGAGGACTATTTGGGGCAGTATGGTCTTCGTAATAGATCTCCTCCATCATGGATTCATCAATCAAATCATGCCCTTCAAATGAAAGAAAAAAATATTCAATAATGCTTTCTTCATCATGTGACTTCAACTCTGATTTTATCTCTTCCAATTGATCCTCTTCTATAGGACTTGGAGATGATAGTTATACCTCCCTCTTAACTTGTTTTGCAGCTTGGATTAGATCAATATTATCTTCAGATAAAGTTCTATTACAGACACTGCATTATGAGCATACGGATTGCTGATCTTCTTCCTCTTTTTCTTGTTCTTCTTCTACTACAAACTCAGCTTCCACCGCTTCTGGTCTTACCTCAACCTACTATGAAGGTGTAACCATCAAGGGGATTTTTGTAATCCCAAATTTGAGAGCCAAGCTCACCAATATTTTGATCAATTATTCTCTATTTAGCTCTCCTTGACTAGTTTTTGGAATTTCTTCCCGACATGGAATTGGGAAAGCAAGAGGAGAAGTGGATGGGGTTTCAACCCTTTTTGTAATTATTTTTCATTTTTGGGGAAGTGGGACTTCTTGTTTATTTGAAGGGGATGATTTCTTGGAAGGAAAAAAGAAAGAAGAATTGAGTTGAGATGGAAAACTAGGAGATGGAAAAGGAAAAACAACACTTGGTGCAACAGATGGAAATCTTGAAAATTGAAGCTCAGGTTAAGATGGTGCTAATTGTGGAATGGAGAGAAAATCACTAGATGATGGTGTAAGACTTACCTATTGAAAAGGTTTCCTGGAACCAAGTTTGTAGGCCTCTATCTCCTCAGTCCACTATGCAAGTTGGGGAAGCATTTCAACCATGAAGTCAAGCTTCTCCTGCAGGCTATAGTCTTTTGGAAAAGGGTCTTCCCATTGACAAGGTGCCCTGTAACCAATTTTGAATGCCTTTATTTATGTTGTAGCCCAATACTGAACCATGTTATCCTTCATTATTTGAATCTTCTCTAGCAGATCAACATTCTCCATATAATTGTTATCATCATATATGTACCCTTCATCTTGATAAGCTCCATAGCCAAACTGGATTTGACACTACTTGTATGGGTAAGCATGATAGTTTTGAATCTGATCATAATGCTGAAATGGAGGAGTTGAGAAATGAATTGGAGGTGGGTTGCACTGCTATTGCTGTAAGTGTGAATTCCAGGATGACAATAAATTCATGATTGCACAACTTCATGGAATGGAAGAAAATGAAATATATGGAAATAATAATGGGTGGAAATGGATGGAAAGAAATTCTATAACTTAGAGGATGGGTTGTTGACTAGATGGAGTCACCATATGTCCTTTATATGTGCCTCTTAAAGGATGAATCTTAACAGGAACACACCAACCTTCTAAGATGAAGTGGTAAGGTGCTTAAAATATATCCCATAGGGCATGCTAAATCTATTGGTGAAGAATTACAGCACCCCCCGAATGGCCTTAGATTTTATTGGGGCATTTAGTGTAATATGCATAACATGGGACCATCTCTCAATTTGTGGGAATTGTGAACTTGAGATGGTCCTCTTCAGAAGGAAGACCTCCTCTTCCTAATCCTAATGCTAAACTACTTCTAAGGAATAAAATGTGACTATCTACTTCTAATATAATAATGCCAAGGAGACAGGTGGGAGAGAGTATTAAAATAAAGAAACCCTCTATATTCACCACAGACCAGAGATAGAGTTCACACAGACTAGAGATAGAGTTCACCATAGACTAGAGATAGAGTTCACATAGAACACCACTTCAAACCCATTAAACAAAACTCTTAGAAACTGCAATAGACATCATGAGTATGCACAATATACCTTGCCATGATGAGAGGCAAGAAGAGACAATAAAATAAGCAAGGATGGACAAAATGCATCACAAAAGATATTTTTTTGCTCCATGAGTTTGCACAGTACATCATAAGTGGGAAAGAGGTAAGAAAATTGCATTACAAAGCCAGGAGAGGAGGATTAAAATCAACATTCGACTTTAGGGAATATAGAGAGAGGGAGGAAGGAGAGAAGAGTAACCAAGCTTTTAGAAAATTCCCCTCCTTTACAATATATAGAATAATGAGAGAAGGAGAGAGGGTAAATTCGAATCCTTCTTCAACTCCCACAACAATGCATTGAATTTACCTACTCTAACCACCCTAGAAAGCATTGGAATTCACTTGCAACAATGATGGGTTCATTGATAGAGCCCTTGCCTCCATTAATGTTCCTTTCTAGGTAAGAAAGGAAGATTATTCTTCATTATGGTAGTAGGTGAGAAGTGTGAATTCCTCAAAATGGTGGATTGAAACATTCTGGTGGTGGGTGAGAAGCCGACATCAAAAAATTCCTCCCTTGCTCAAATCCAAGTTCCCAATTGAAAGATATGGTTATATGAAGGTCAGGTTCAAGCATTTAATGTGGGCTCGCAATATTAAAATCCATGCAAGATCCACGTGGTAGCCCCATGTGCCATAAGATTTCACCCAACTTCTTTCACTCTTGAATATTTGTCAATTGGACACATGGAATCGTTCGTGGTCCTACTACTTTATTTCAAATTTTCAATGGTTGGTGCAACTTTCTCAAGCTCTGACCACATGGGGAGTCTACGTTCAGTTGGGGACCCCACTCATTTTGGATTCTGACCACGTTGAGAGACATGGAGGCTTCCACTGACTCCTTTATACTTTTTTGACTCAATAGCCAACTCTGCCTTTTCAGACACTAATCACATGGAGGGGATGAGCCTTTTTGGGGCCTTCCTTTTAGATTTTACCTTTGGAGTTGCACTGATGAGGAACGTGGAGGCTTCCACTGGCTCTTAGGATTTTCAACGGTCCTTGAAAATTTCTTGGGCCCTTGACACGTGGAAAGCCTATGCTCATTTAGGGTATCTACCTTTTTTATACCTTTGAACGTGCACTAATGAGACATGTGGTACCTTTTTTGGACATGTTGTTGCTTTTCTTAAAGTTGACTCACTCTAGGCTTGATTTTGAAGTCCAGGAGTCGGGCACAAGGCACAGAAGGGATATACAGAGAAGGAACGAGCATAGGTGTGCACACAGGAGGAAGGAATACCTACAGAAGGCATGGAAATAGGGTGTTTAGTTGTTCAACTAAAGGAGGGTGCATGATAAAATAGGGAAAAATGAGTGCGTAACAGGAAGATCCAGAACTTAGCTAATTTGGGAGGCATCTGCAGAGGGGTGTGCGAAATAATTGCATGGCATGGTGAGTGCGTGGATGGACTACAACCTATAAAAATGGTTCCAAATGAGAAATCTTGTGGGTGTGTAACCTGAAATGTAAAGCATCAGAGCCAAAGTGAAAGTAAAAGTCATCCAAATAGATGGGAGGGTTATTTGGATAACAGTTACCAAGGGATCTCTTTTGGTTGCAAGAGGTAAGAAGGTAGGAACTTTATATCTGTCTACCTATGTTACTAATTTATTTTTTGTGATATTTACTATAGTTTACGATGTAACCATTTGGAATAATTTGCTGAGGCATATGAGTCAAAAAGGAATGCATATCTTAAAGGCTAAGGGTAAGCTATCAGAATTGAAACAATTAGATCTTGAATTTTGTGAGCATTGCGCATTTAGAGAGAAGAAGAGAGTGGGATTTCTCAAGGTTAGGTCCTCAAAGAAGAAGTATAAATTATATCTTGTACACTAAGATGTGTGGGTGCTAGCTCAGATAGCTTATATTAGAGGATCCCAATCTTATGTGACTTTCATTTATGATGCCAAAAGGAAGGTATGGATATATTGTATTAAGATTAAATCTGATGTTTTATAAACTTTTAAAAGGTGGAAAGACCTTGTGGAAAATGAAACAAACTTAAAGTTGAAGTGCCTTAGATCTCACAATGGTGGTGAGTATTGCATCAATGATTTCAATGATTATTGTTCAGAGAATTGAATACAAAGAGATAGAACGGCTCCTATAACTCCACGGGAGAATGGAGTTGTAGAAATAATGAACAAAACAATCATGTAATGTTCTAGAAGTATGAGGATACATGTCGGTTTGAATTTGAAGTTTTGGTAAGAAGCAATGGATACAACAATGTACTTGATCAATTATGGCCCCTCAAGAGCACTGGATGGTTGAATATTAGAAGAAGCTTGGTTCGAAAAAGAGATAGATTTTTCTTTTCTTGGATTATTTGTCTCAGAAGCTTTTGTGTATGTTGATAGAGAAAGTAGGAGGAAGTTAGATGCTAAATCTAGGAGATGTACTTTCATTGGTTATGGATCTGGTGATTTCAGATATCGATTCTAGGATTTAGAAGATTCTAATATTTATAGGAGTCCTTACATTGATTAGAATGAAAGAAGAATGTATTGGGATCAGGTTTTGGTGCCTAAAAATGAACAGGCTGAGGATATTTTGATGGAAAATCAACTTTTAGACCTAAATTAGACATCCACAGACACTGACGTCGATTATACAAAAACTGATGTCAATCAGGCTAACCAGCATCGGTGACATGATCAGGTTCACAGAAGACAATTATAGTAATTGACATCAGTATTCTTAGAACTGATGTCATTAAGACAACTACAGTTGATTGACAGATAGAGGAACTGTGGTCAGTTATAGGTGATTGGCGTCGGTCACTGACAAATATTGACATGAATGTGCAATAGACACAAAATGAATCCTAGACACCCCATATCTCAGTGAGAAGGTTAAAAAGGGTAAGTAGACCTCCAGATATATTTTCACCTTCCTTTTTAAATTTATTATTGACTGATAGTTGTGAACCAAAAAGTTTTGAAGAAAAAATATAGGTAGATACCCATGAGCAGTGGGATCATGGCATGGATGAGGAGATGGACTCCTTGGAACAAAACTAGACATGGGATTTGGTCAAGTTACCATCGGGTAAGAAAAAACTACAAAAAAAATGGGTTTATAGAATCAAGGAAAAAGAGGATGGTCTGAAAAGGTATAAGGTGAGGCTTGTGGTAGAAGGGTTTCGTATAGAACTAAGGTATTGACTTTGATGATATTTTTTCTCCTGTACTTAAGATGACTTCTATTCACACTATTCAAAGTTTGGTTGCAACAAAATATTTACATTTAGGAAAAATTTATGTTAAGACGACTTTTCTTCATGGTGATTTCGAGGAAGATATTTATATGCAACAACCATTTGGTTATGCAGTCAATGGTAAGGAGATACTTGTGTACAAATTGAAAAATATCCTATATCAGCTCAAACAATCTCCAAGGAAATGATATTTGAGATTTGAAAAATTTATGCATGAGCATGGTTATATGAGATGTGAATTTGACCATTATGTTTATTTTAATAAGCTTAAAAATGGGATTAATGTAGTTTTGTTACTGTATGTGGTTGATATGCTGATTGTAGGATCTAGTGTGCAGGACATTGGTAAACTCAAAGAAAGATTAGCTCACATATTGCAATTAAGGATTTAGGTTCTACAAGGAAAATCCTTGGCATGCGAATTCATTGAGATAGGTAAAAAAAGAATTTGTATTTGTCTCAAGAGGCCTATATCAACAAGGTATTGGAAAGGTTCCACATAAAGAATTCAAAAACTATTAAAACACCTATAGATGGACACTTAAAATTGATCAAAGAGAAGTGTCCTTCATCATATTAGGAGGTTGAGTACATGACATGTGTTCCCTATGGTTTGTAATAGACACAAATTTATAGAGGTAGTGGGATTTATGTGCAGGTTTATGGATAATCTAGGTAAATAACATTGGGAAGCAGTCCAATGGATTCTCAAGTATTTGAGAGGGACATCCAATATGGATTTATGCTATAGAGGGTTAGATACTTCTTTATGCGGATATGTTTATTCAGATATGGATGGATATTTGGATGGCATGACGTGTACCACTGGATATGTTTTTACAGTAGTTGGAATGACAATTAGCTTTATTTCGAGATTGGAGAAGGTTTTTTCTTTGTCTACTACAGAGGCATAGTATGTTGCATCTACAAAATATAGCAAGGAGAGGATATGGATGAGAAGGTTCATAGAAGATTTGGGTAAGGAGAAAGAGGATTGTAGATTATTCACTGATAGTCAAAGCATGATTCATCTGGAAAAGAACTCAACATTTCATTCAAGAATGAAACACATTCAATTGAGGTATCACTTTATACGGAAGGTGTTGGAGTATGGGAAGCTAAAATTAGATAAAATTCATATAGATGAGAACCCGCCAGATATGATAACTAATCCATTGGTAAGGAATAAGTTGGATCTTCACTCCCCTTCTATTGGTATTCGAGTTTGAGAATTGAATAGGAATAAATAGTCCAAGGAAAATGAACCAAGGATGGCGATGCACAGTACAATGTAATAATTGATCTCCATGAGGGATATTGTTGAGTATGGATCTTAATTACTTCACAACAAACATTCTTTTATATGTTACTGGTTATGACAGTAACTGACATCAGTCAGGGGATGACTGGCATTGGTTAGGGTATAACCGACATCGGTCAGGTTGGGACCGACATCAGTCACCTTTGTGATGGTGATTTTGTTCTTTAAATAGAATTAGAAGAAATCACTTGTTTTAAAAATTATTTAATTATTTTAAAAGAAAATTTAGTTTCCTAGAATAGTTATATATGTATGTATCGATGTAATGAGGGTATGAGAGAATAAATTAACAATTATTTTCATGTAAGTTTTCTTGGTGAGAAAGAAAGAGTAGTTGCGTCATGGAAAAGCATTTAGCATCCTATGAGGTGTTGGAAGATAGCTCATATTAATTATATTTCCTCTTTAAAGGATCAAATAATATTATTGGTAATTTCTTGGTGGATGTAGGCCACATTCGGTAAACCATGTTAAAAATGGTGTTATCTTTATCTTGTTTATTTTATCTTCTAGATTATTTCTACTTTCATTGCTTGTATGTTTTATCTGATATTAGATCTGTGAAAAATTCTTATATGGTTTAACCCCAACAATTCCTGATGATAGATTGAAAATCATCTTTCCTGTCCAAAAATTTGATATTATGCAAAATTGATAAAATCACTTTGAGAATTGATTATTTAGAAATGGAGAGGCCGAAAAGAGATAATTCATATGTAGCCTCCATATCCATCAGCAATCTCCTTAATTTTATCCTACACCAAGATGTGGTGATAACTCTTTGGCTATCACTTCGTTCATCCTAATTTTGATATCTAGAGATCTATAAGATGTTTAGTGTCAATAACATATTTCAAGCAAATGGAGAGGCATTTGTTTTTGTTGGTCAAACATGTTGTGAAGGAGAAGGTAGAGGATATTAGTGCATAAAAAAACAAAAAAAAAGAGCTTCAACATATCATATATTAAAACTTCCTTTCTCCCTCATTGTGAGAATGCCCATATATTTTTAAAACTAGAGCTCCTCCTGTTACATTCACATAGACATTAGAAAATAAATTATTATTATTATTTACCTTGCATACCCCATGAAAATCCCAACTTCTTCTATATATATATATATATATATATATATATATATATATATATATATATATATACATACATACACACACACACACACATATATATATATATTCAAAAATAATTTTTCAAAAGGAGTCGATTATGAAATTAGATATCAAACAAAAATATTCTTGGAGCCATACTTAGAAAATGATGGACCATAACTCTAATCTAACAATACATCCTATTGAAATTTTAAAGAAAGAAAGTGAAAATTATATTAAATTTGGGACAAGGAGGCCATGCTAGGAAATAAATATCCATAGGATGAACATGAATTCATTTAAATCAGGTAGTTGATATTACTTTCAAAGACTTCCCCTTATTAACAAATACTACCTTCTACAATGCCCAAACGATCTCTTTTGGTAGAAAAAAGTTTATTTTCCTAATGGCTTGGTGAAGATGTCTGCACATTGATCTTGAGACCTAAAAAATTACAAAATGATTTCTTGATTTTTGATTAGTTCTTTGATGAAATGATATCGTGTATCTATATGTTTACTCATCTTCAGAAAAACTGTATTCTTTAACAATTTTATATATGAGTTATTGTCACAATAGATCCTTCTTGCCTCTTCTTGTTCTTACCTGAGATATTTCAAAATTATTCTCATCCAAACTTCCTAATATGATGCACTTGTGGCTGTTACATAATCTACTTCAATTGATGAATGGATGAAAATTGGTTCTTTCTTTGAAGCCCATGAAACTACACCTATTCCAAAATGAAAAACATAATTGGATGTACTCTTCCGATTATCAATGCTCCCTGCAAAATCACTATATATATCCTATCATATTAAACTCATTTGACATTGAATATTGAATTTCATAGTTCCTTGTGCCACTCAAATATCATAGAATCCCTTTTCCTTCTTTCGAATTAGAAAATTTTGGAGACTCCATGAACCTTAAAATGAGACCAACAACATGCATTATATCAGGCCTTGTGGATATTAAATATATGAATATACCATCATGTATTTTATATAAAGTTGGATCAATTTTGGCTCCATCTTGTGATTATTGGTGTTGGAGCTGATTTTCAATCTATCATATTGAACCTTTTCAAAATGGAATTTGCATACTTGGTTTGAGATATGAATATACCATTATCACTTTGATTAACTTCAATGCCAAGAAAATTCTTCATGATTCTATAATAAATTATTTAAAATTCTTTTTTCATAGCTCCTTTAAACAAATCAATTTCCAAATCATCTGCGACTATCAAATCATCAACATACAAGTAAACAATTATTATCTCACCTTGATCATTCATCTTGGTTTACAATATAGGCTCATTACTACACCTATTAAAGCCATTTTATAGAAGATATCAATCAAGCATACTATAACAATATCTTGGGGCTTTCTTAAGTCCATAGATTTCCTTATTTAGCTTGTAAACTTTGTATTCTTGAGAGAAAATCTCATACCCAGGTTCCTTCTCCGCATTAACTTCTTATTTAAGATAGCTATTCAAATCAGCTGATTTCACATACATTTGGTAAAATGACCACTTGTTTTGAGTTGGTATTTCAAGTATAGTTCTCACTGTGACTAATTGAGCTACTGGAGAAAATGTATCATTTTAATCAATCCTGGGCCATTGTGAATATCATTTTGCCACTAGTATTGCTTTATGCCTTTTCACATCACCATTTGCATATAATTTGGTTTTGTAGACCCGCTTAACTCCTATGACATCATTTCATTTTGGAAGGCTCACCAAATCCTATGTATTATTCTTTTCAATGGAATTTATTTCTTCATCCATTGTATATACCCATTTTTCATGTTTGCTTGCACATTCAAAATGAATTCGATTATCTATTTGTGAATATAAAGCATAAACATAAATCAAACCTAAATTTTTTTCACATTCATTTTCCTCATAAATGTCTCTAATACTTATAATTTTTTGTCTCTTCATGCTTTCCAATGTAGGATCTGACATATCACTTAAACTAGAAGTTACAAAATGTGGAATTTTTGGTCATGAACTAAAAATACCTATTGTAGATGGTGTTTGTTGCCACATTATTGGAGTGCTTTCTTGTATATGTAAGGCTTCCATTACACTTGATGATGGTGTCTCTTGCTGAATTTTTTTTTGAGCTTGAATATGTGTGGAAGGAGTAATTTTTGAAGGATTATTTACTGGTATAAAAATTTCATTTTCCTCATGTGGTGTGCTTGCAAATATGTTGACCATTTTTTCTACACTTCCATCCCATGCTTCCTCTTCTATGAATTGCACATCCCTACCTATTATAACTTTCTTTGTTATTGGATTATACAACTTGTAAGCCTTTGATTCAACATTATATCCAAAAAATATGCATTTTCTCCTTTGATGTCTATTTTTTTCTTAATTCATCTAGCACATCTGCATATGCAACACATCCAAAAGTTCTCATATGAGAAACAATATGTTTTCTTCCACTCCATGCTTCTTAAAGAATAATATTTCAGAGAAATTTTTTTTACCATCTATTTATTATATAATTTTCACATGAAACAACTTCAACCCAATATTCATTTGACAAATGTTTTTCTTTCATCTAGATTGTTTCAAAATATTTTCTCAACATTTGCAAGTTAGATGCATTTACTTTTCTATTCCTTGATAGGTTGTTTGAAGTATATCCCATGCTTTCCTGGAATTAGTTTCTACTACAATCCTCAGAAAAATGGTCTCATGCATTGCTTGAAAGATTTAGAATAGACCTTTTGAATAATTCTTCTTATTATTCCTTGACACGTCTTTTTATGCTCGTGTCAATGTATTGTATGCTACTACATCAGATGGCTTTGGAAATCCATTCTCACAAAGATCCCAAATATCTTGACAAAAAAACAAAGTTATAATGGTGATTCCCCAGTACTCATAATTCTTGTCATTAAATTGTAGAATTGGTGGGTTTGTGAAGCTTGTGCTTACTACAATTATTGACTGCGAAAAATATTTTTTCTTCTTGAAAAATATTTCCTTGAAATTCCCTTTCTGTGAGAAATCTGCCTTGAAAATTTTTCTTGAAACCTCTGTTTGAGTATACCCTTAGCTCTAATAAAACCATAGTTTATAATATTCTCTGATACTGGTTGAAGGAGAAGGGAGAGGATATTAGTCCATATAAAATTTAAAAACAAAGCTTCAACATATCATATATTACAACTTATATTTTTCCTAATTGAGAGAATTCCCATACATTTTTAAAACCAGAGCTATCGCTCTTACATTCACATAAACATTTAAAAAAAAGAATTTTTTTAACCCTGCCTACCCCTTACAAATCCCAACTTCATCTTTATTTATATATATTCAAAAATATGTTTCCAAAAGTAGTCAATATTCACATTAGATATAAAGAAATGCCTTGAGAAATACTTAGAAAATGTTGGACATTACCTCCAATATGAAAATAATTCATGCATAGATTTTAATGAAAGAAAGTGGAAATTCAATTAAATTTGGGAGAAGGAAGCCATGTTGGGAATTGAATATTTGTAGGATGAACAATAAAGAATTTAAATTAGGTATTTAGGATTGCTTTCCAACATTTTTAATTGAGAAGAAGTTTTACTAGCCTCTCATCACCATGTTTGGAGAAAATATGGGTTGTCTCTATGTAATTTTCAATCCTTTCTTAGCCAAAACAAATACAAAAACCTGTAACCATGAAAAATACAAAACCATGCAAATGGAAATTGAAGTGTTGTAAATGACATTAAATCCATAGAGAAAATATTTTCATATAATTTATCATCTTAGATGTACCTAAAGTATTATATTTTATTCTTCGATTACACTGTAACTGGTATTTTCTTCTATAGATATCCATAACAAAAACAAGTGCATAGAGAAAATTGTGTATATAAATAGAATGTTCAATTGAATATTATCATGCACTACAGTTCCCAAATGGTTGTGAGCACCAATTTGGAGGATAGCCTCCTGTGTCATACTCCATGAGTAAATATATGGTAGGATCATTGAAAATGGTCCAATATTTTAGTTTGTCAGCACACATTTTGAAACATTCTTCTGCATATTGTGTAAAATCATCTTTAAAAATTAAAAAAAATAAGGGAAAAAAATCAAATCTCTTCTCTATGAATGATTCAAAAACTTAAAATTCATTTCACTACTTAAAAGAGAAGCAATCTATGACATATTGGTTTAGGCAATTCCCTTTTTGGTTTTCCAAGATTCTTGGAAATTCATTAAAACAATTATCACAAATGGCTAGATCCCTATGAAAAATAACATCCCAAGCCATGCATAAGTGCTCTTTTAGACGAAAAATAACTATTCAAATTACATATTTTATAGATCATGAATAGCAATTCAAATTACAAATTTTAAGGAATAGAAAATTGAAAGATGAATTTCTTTTTTTTCAGCTCATTGATAAAATCATTATAAGTGTTGAACACTATAGAATTTATCTCTTCCCTACCATCTACAGATGCACATGGTTACCAAAGTTAAAAAGTATTAAAATCAACTGATTATGTCTCTAATATTTTATAAAGTAATTCACTTCCTCATGAAGATAAAAATAAATAAATGATTTCCATACTTTAAATAAAAAACCCAATAATGTTCCTTCAATTATCTTTTTCCTGAAGACTCAAAAAACCGTTTATAAAATCTCCCAATCTTAATACCAAAAACAAAGTACATTTGAGATATTACCTCCATAAGAGTTCCCATTTCTACCAAAAATAAATATTATCATCCAACTTTATGTGTTGTAACAAATGTAATCCTGGAGGGCATTTTTTTCATCCTCTTCATCATTGAAAATAGTCTAGGGGCCTACTTGCTGATTTTTCTTTCTTCTATTCTGTATTAATTAGGTTATTATTTTGGTTTGATTCTTTTATGATGTCTAGAACTATACTTGGTACTAATTTATGTTCTCTCTATCTCATTTTCATAATTTTTTCTTAAACTAATTATAGAATACATTCTCCAACAATTTACGACACCAAAAATAACTGGATCTTGCGGACAATCCTATAACATGCTACATTTAATACACACAAGATTAAAAACAATAATCAAGGCTGAATCCTTCATTGTAAGGTCAAATATGAGTTAGCAACATTTACTTAGATCAGATGTATCTACACACTAGTTCTTTGTGCCTCCAAACTATGATGCTACTAACACTATTAGTTATTACAAGATCTTATAATAAGAATTGAGATTCAACCCCCTCTTGCATTCCATTAAATAAATTTTTATTTCATTTCTCCATGACCCATAATTAGTTATAATTGTATACAAAAAAGCAATGATATGTATGATAGTTTCATATACCACACATTTCGTACTGATTTACTACTTTGAATCACTCATTCTATATGCCTATCAAACTCTCACAAGCACCATTGGATGCTTTTGCTAATGATAGTATTTTTCATAAGTTAATGGATGTGGTAATAGTTACAAAATTGAAGAGGCCAACCCTTCTTAGTTCCTATCCATAGATAGAAAAATATATATATGATTGAAAATTGAAAAAAAGTGAATTTACGGAAGGAAATATCTATTGATAGCTTTTGATATGATAACAAACACTTTTCAGCCAATGTACCATTATTATTATATGATATGAGATAAATACATAGATATGTTTTCTTTATATCACATGTACAAATATGGTATTATAAGAATTCCATCTAGTGTATGATATTTGAACATATGATGTGTTGCTTCAGTTTAGATGGATTCATAAATAAATAGGCATAATATATTTTTTAATTTATACCATTTTCTATTTTTTCTTGATGGCAACTCAATAATCGTTATACAACGTGATATGCCTTTCATCCAACATGTTCACAATATAACAATACATAATGCAACATAAAATAAATGATTAGATATTAGGCCATATGAACATGTTTAACAAGCTCCAATAAGAACCTCTAAATACACGAGCATATATAATAATTGCAATATATTACGAATATAAACAATATATTAATATTGATATTGGTATGATGAAATCTATCATAATATGTCTTATAATAGTTATTAATCTAACTATTTATCTCTTATAAAGTCATTATTACCTATTAGTCATGGCTTAATGCATCATATTACATAATTATCATATTTTCTTTTTGATTTTTTCTATTTTACACTTGTGGCTTAAATCCATTCACAATTGTATAGTCATTGGGGTGGGATGATAGTCATCATAATTGATCATATTGATTTGAGTGTTTTGGGGTTTTATCTCTCAATGTAACACCCACACTTTACACACACAAATATAACAGTAAAAATACCGGAATATTTCTTTTTAACTTACATTATAGTACACATGACACTACAGAAGATCACTTAGGAAAATGCACAACACATTATATGTTTGCATAAACATTAACCAACACGGATAACATGAAAACATGTGATGCACATGAATGACACTTTTTTTTCAAATGAAAAGGCACAAGATAATGATTTAACTACTATATAAACGTATAGAAAGGGTCTTCCCATGACACGATAATTTTAGGGTTATATAATTATTATAATCATGTTTAAATCTTTAGCTTAAGTTCTAGAAAGGCTGATTATAAATGAATCATACATTCCTTTTCCTTTTTCTAGATTTCCTTTCTATACTGTTTAATATTTAACTTATGGTGTAGCACATTGAATAAGTATCATCTACATTATTTCAATTACTTGTTTCATTCACTTTTTTGTTAATAGGGTATTTATTTACACTCAATGATACTAGGTATTATTCCTAGGATTCACTCCTAAGGGCATCCATCTTGATCATGTATCATACCTTAGTTACGTAACGGAACAAGTGTGATCCAAAAGGAGGAAAGATTCACATATTCTTCTCAAGGATTCAGGGTCAAGATTCTCTCACTCATTTATAAATTGGTAATTGATCTAATACAAAATAGTTATTATATACAATGTAGGTTCTTTATTCACAACAAGAGCATTTAATTTTTTTTATTAGAGGTAAAAAAGGGTTGAGGGGACCATACCCCGAATATCGAACACTCTCTATGAGAGTAGAAGAAAACATTACAATAACAACAAAAACCCTAATATCATTGTTCATAGTAATATAACAAGAACATTTAATCACATTACAAAGAAAATAATTTTTTACTTTACCTGTGGAATAATGTCCCATGATTTGAATTCCCAAGGTCAAGCATAATTTATAAGTTTACCATAGTTATGTTACAATAATTAGTTAAGGATTTGAAGGATCTAAACATGGCCACATACTTCCTTATTTTATTGTTTCTAGATTAGGTTTCAAGAGTATCATTTTACGTCTAACTTAAGATTTTTTATTTCTCCCTCACTAGGTTCGTATACCTTTTGTAATGAATTGTGTAACATGGGCATTTGTATCCTCATGAGACTACTAGTCCCTGTCTTAAGGGATATATCTCTAAGAACATGATCATATAGTTTCACATTAGATATCCATTACGTAATAGGAATAATGGGAGAAAAAGATGGATTAGTCCATTGTTTGAAGGGTTAAGGTTCGCATTAGAAGCTACAAAAATGTGTTATAAGAATGATCTAAAATTTCTCCTATCTCTAAGTGCATCATCTTAGGGTTACATTTTCACCAACTAGTCATAAAATAAACTTTGTTAAGTTTCACAATGAACTCTTAGTATTGCATCATAGAACCTAGATGACAATTGAGATTCGGTATAGATTTCATTTATAATCCGAACTCTTAATGGTGAATTTCAATGGTGGTTGAAGATATTTTCCACATAACACTTTTCACTCTACACGTGTGTCTAAGCTAGAGGGTTGTACACTATGTTTAATGTTGGTTTCCCTTGTCACCCTACCCTAGGAGAAAACATTCTCCTTAATACACACCTAATTATCAATCCTATGAGGGGACAACATACATCGGAACAAATTTTAACCATGTCATTCCTAATTTTTGGGTTTACTAAAATGTTGCTAAGCATGTCAACTAGGATGGAAATCTCAACTTGGGATCTTATCTACTTAAAAATAAGGTTTCATCTATTGTAAATATTTTAAGTTCATTCTAAGGTTTTCATTTTATATTCTACAAAAAATCACATAAGAAGGGTAGTTATACAGGAATTTTATTCTAGGGTGGAATGTTTCGTTTAGATCTCTTTATTACATTTTTAAGGTAAGAGAAACAACACACCAATTATTTAATAATATGTTGCACACTGGAATTGCACTATAAGCTATTAGTTTCAATTTCATTTAACACATATCAAAATTTTACAATACAAACCTTTGGATCAAAATAACACCAATGTTTAGATAAACATTTCCCTTAAACACTAGCATCTTAAAAATGTTACAAAAATTCACCAATAAACCTTTCAATACTTTGAAAAATGTTGAACTATCCTCTACAATTTCACTTAACATATATATCCATCCACCTTTTAACTATATGTAAATCTACATCAAAAGAATACCTATAGTTAAATGCACATTTCCTAAAGCACCCCTAAAACTAGCATCGTCTACATACTACCAAACTACAATAATAAGTCTTTCCATACAGAAATAAATGTTGGTTAAGCCTCTACAATTACATTATTTCAAATATAAATTATAATAACATAGCGAATTACAACCACATCGTTTTGACATCTTACTTGCAACCTGTAAAACCATGTGAGCATGAAATAAACGTTAAATTATTGGTATGTAATCAACCTAAATCTAATATAATAACCTTATTTTTTCATTGGAATTTTTTTGAAAGCCTCAAAGGTCCATTAAAAAAAATATGTTACAATGAGCCTCTCAACGATATAAAAAAATAGGTAAAGAAGAGCCAAAGAAACTTGACTCAGACAACAACAAGAAATATCAACTCTGACTTGTTTGATTATCAACTTTGAATCTCCTTTAACAAAAATTTCCTTGACACCATATTTCCATGCAATCCTTAGACACAAGAGTAGTGTGTCATACTTAGCAATATTGTTTGTGCACTCAAAATTTAAACTCATCTTGCCTTGGAGATATTAAAACAACACCAGCGCCATTTCAAGATCTAGAACAAGCCCCATCAAACATCAGGGTCCAAGGAGAACCAACCTACTCAGGATGCTTGCACTCATCAATTTTATGCTCCTTACAATCAGCATAGCCCATGAAGTTACCAACATCAACATGTGTGTACAATACTTCATAAGAAGTATTGTTAGGGTTGTCAATAATATGCAACATTTTCTTCTCGCCGTGTAACTTCATAAGGTTCCCCTTATTTGATATGGTTTCATAAGACATATCCATTTTCACACTTCCACCAACACTAGCTTCCCACTTTCTGGATAATAACATCCCCCATTTGGTATGACAATCCAAAATAACCACATTCATGGTTAAGCACTTTCCTGGAAAAGTTTCCAATTCCACTACTAACCCTTTGACATACCCAATTACTGGAACTTCTCTTGAATCCATGGCAGCACATTTCCCAAAATTTGTTATTACCTTGATATCTAACTCATTCATTACCTTAAGAGTCATTACGTTAATGAGGCTCATGAGTCAAACATGCAGTTATGTAGCACGCTATCTTTAATAATCAAAGTGGTAAAAAATGGATCCACATTAAGCTGAGATTTAACCATAGAAGTTCCCAAATATACCTCAGATGATTCACCTAGTTCCGTCAATTCTTGTGGTATTTCTAATTCTGTAATAACGGGAGGAATCCCTATATTATTAACACTTTTTCCCTTAGTAATATTTTCTTCTTTAAATCCCAAATATTTGAATGCCATTTTCCTATGCTCAGGGATCCTGAGTAATTGAACAATGGGAATAGTGACCTTGATCTAACTCAATATTTGGGTAGGGCAGATTTAAGAGGGAGATTCATAGTTTCATCTGATAGTATAGGAGTTTTCAAATTCTGGGCATGGGCAAGAGCACAAGGTTTATTTGGGATAATTAGGCCTTTTCCAGGTGTATCTTTCTCAGGGGTATCCTTAGGGATACTAGTGAGGATTGCAAGTTTTGTCTTGGCTTGTGGCCCTTGCCCTTTGACAGCCTTACCTCTAGTGTTATATTCTTTGTCCTGAGAAACTACTGCATTCATACATAGTTGCATGTCCTCTTCGGAAGGGATCCCTCCATCATAAATTTTAATCATAAAATCCCTTCAGTATTCAAAATCATGATTGGGGAGATTAAATTCTTGTACCATATCAATTTCAAAAGTATTAATAGGAGGAAGAGGTAATACCCAATGGATGTAATCCCAAAAATCTTTAGTTGTTATGACACTTATCAATTAAGTTGAGGTTTCCCCCTGTCATGAGTTTGCAAGGAATTCCATCATGCACACATCATCATCTATCTCATCATCATCAACTTCCTCAACTTATTGATTTGCATCACATGGGGAGTATGGTAGGAAACAACTATCACACAACTCAATAACATTGGCCTCCTCTACAACAACAACCCTAGCAGTCGAAGGATCAGGAACCAATCTATTATCCCTGGGTTGAGGTTGTTTATTACCTAATCCCATGAGTCGTTTCCCTCTGTCATCTGATCTGTGACCACCTCTGGGATGATTCCAAGACCTATCCTAATCGTGTGGCTTATGCTGACCCTAGGAACTTTGTCCTATCCCCTTTTCTGCTATGGCTAGTTTATAGGATATTTCTTTAACTGCTCTCGTGAAAGTTTTTACAACCTCCTCTAGATCCACACCTTTTCTTGACTAAGGTTTTTCAAGATTGAACAACTTAACACCTTCCCTCTTAGGAGGCTTTCCAACTTCTTTGATGTTATTCTCTATTTTTAAGGCCATGGTGAAATCCTACCTTAATGTTCCTGGGTTCTTATCTCTCAAGTAATAAACAACCTTCTTATCAAAAGAATCAGAATATTTTATCAAACAAGAAACATCACTTGGCCTCAGGATTAGAGTAGCCAATTCAAAGTCTTATTGAACCTAGTATTGAAGTCATGAACATATTCATTTGGATTTTTCTTTATATTTTCAAATTCAGATAAAAGGAACCTAAGATCTATTTTATCCCCATACTACAATCTAAAGGCACTTTTCATCTTGGTCCATGAATCTATTGAATTATCTAGTAAATCCTTGTACTAGTCACGTGTATCCTCCTCAAGAGTATGAATAAATAGTTTTATATACACATCTTCAAACTCAATTTCAAAGTCTTCCATCATATTGAAAAAGATATTTAAATGTTGATCACCAGTGATGGCATTATTCCCTTGAAATTTTGGCAACCTATTTTTGACATCTTGTGGCACTATATTAGGATATGCATTCATACCTTTGAAATATATAGGTCCAAAACTATTGACAAAAAATGGAGGTATAGGTGGAGGTTGGGCCATATTGCCTTGAGGGGGTGATCTTACAGGAGAAAAAAAATGATAGGGAACGAGGGGTCTTTGGAGAACATGAATATAATTCTCAAAATAGATATTATCTAATGACTCGGCTTCTTGGAAAAACCTATCAACCTTGTAAGAAACAGGGGAAAACTAAGAAGCACACTTTTTAGACACAAATGATGGCCCCTCTCTAATTGGGGAATTCAAATTTACATAAAGATTACCTGATTCAAAATCACTTGAAGAGGTATGGTAATCTTCAACAAAAGATTGGTCACCCTTCAAGACTGATATCTCCATTTCTGATTCTTGATCTCTAACAACTTTCCAAATTTATTTTCCTTCAGAATTTGATTTTCCAAGCTCTTGAAATAGCTTCCTAGTAGGGTCCCTAGTGAAGAAAGATCTTCTTCCTTCCAGATTTTCATAGATTGATGACAAATTTCACTTGACACAGGTTAATGCAATGGTAACTATTCAAAATTTGAATTCAACACAGACTTGCCACTAAGGATTTTCACCTTAGTTGTACATATGCACTATAGGTAACTTGCCAAGTGTCTATCAATGCCTAATTTCTAAAAATCTTAACAGATCTTACCTTCATTTACCTAGATTTATCACTATTGATGCAAATTTAGTGCAATAACCAATAGAAATTGGAAATACTACATAATGAACACGTAATCTTACACAAATATTACAAATCTCGACAAAATATGATGCTTAAACAATGTATTTAGAATTAAATCATGCAAGAAACATTACCAGGGTTGGTATGTGTACACATTTGTTCAAATAATCCCTGGAAAAGGTGCCAATTTGGGTGTTGTTACCGTAAAAAAAGGTCCAAATCATCAAATAATCACCGGCAATTGTGCCACTTCAGTGTTGTTGCCACAAAAATAGGTATTGGTGTTAAAATAATCCCCAGCAACGGCTCCACTTCGGTGTTCTTGTTGCAAAAATAGGTCCCAGAGTTCAAATAATCATTGGTAATGGTGCCACTTTGGTGTTTTTGCTAGACATATAGGTCTCGGAGTTTAAATAATCCTCGAAAATAATGCCACTTTAGTGTTGGTATCCAAATTAATTCTCCCATGGGGGTTGAGCAACATCACAGAATGGACAGGATCCTTAGGGACAGACATACCAAGATATGAGTCGTTTTGTAGTCAGGGATGAGATTCGTTTGACTCTTTGTCACTCGGGCATCAGGGAAGTTAATAGCACCTCACTAAGGGTTTGATCTACCCCCACTATTTTAGGTTGTTCCTTCAACCAGGGTGAGAGGACCCATTTTATAACCCATGTAAGTGAAGGACATCGAGAGCTCCTCCTTTGCAAAATCTTAATGAGAACCTTGAGGAAATATGATCAATACAACACAATCTAACTCTCACGAGTTTTCACACTAGAGAGTGGAGATGTTTCTTGGAAAAAGGTTTGGATTACTAAATATAATAAATGAGCCTTGATTGTCCCTGCATACTTTGGCACTGGAATCTTTTCATTCGTGGATACATATTACAAACAGGGGTACTTCGTGTAGGATTCATTGTTTCAGAAATTTATTGGTGGGAAGTTAAGCAAGATAGAATGGATTATACGAAATATTTGAGAACCTTTATAAAAATTAGAAAACTCACAGATATAATGCTTCAGAAAAACAAGCATATTCCTTTAACTAGAAGTTGGGTATCAATGGAGGCCAAAAGATGAATGATTTCAAACACTCTTTGAGAATTCAACACAAAATATCATGCTAAAGACTTAATTAAATGCTAGAAATCCCTGGGTCGTCATGCCTAAGATACACTCGTAGGCCTACAAATAATATTTATCAACATAGTGAGAGTAAAGTGATTTTAAATTGTTTATTTCACTACCAGATGAAGGATCTTATTATAATGAACTTGCAAATGCCACAATACTGACACACAAATGAGATCTTGTGTGACTCAGAGAGATTTATACATAACATTGAAATAGGAAAAAGAAAAACTATTGAAACCATTCTAAAATAAAAGTAGACACAATAATGCACATGATAAACATAGAGTCATTCAAAGTTCATTAGATTCATCAGTAGGGGAAAGTTTCTTAAACAATTTTAGAGCCTGTCAATGGCTTTACACTTACAACCACCTTGACATAATTGAATCCAAAGACATAGTCAAATGAACTGGTCTCTCAAGAAAATTGTTTCTCTAAGACTTTCTCAGAAAATTTAACCTCCAACCTTTTGCAAGAGTATTCTCATTGCATTTATACAATTTCACTCGCTCACTCATCCCAAATTCCCCCCCCCCAAAAGAATAATATTTGAGGAATCCTTTGTTACAATTTTGTTCTAGAAAGTGATGTTTAACAAATTTACACCCAAAATCTGCCAGGTGGATAAATCATGAACTGATCACATTTCTCAGACCCTCAACCATGACTGGGATAACATATCATAATTTTTGACACTATTCTCAATCATTCTTTCATTATGTTGTGTGAGAAATCCCCTTTTAAATCATTTTCAGGTGGCTCCATATGGCTAGATCTGATAAGAAATCCTTTTCATCTTTGAGAATACACCTTGAGAAATGAGTTCCCTTACATGGATACTTGCATTCATGCACTGTGAGTCTGAGTCAGCCTAGTACAAAGAGGAGTCAGTGGAAGCCTCCACATGTTTCCTTGGCATAATTGCAAAGGTGAAGTGTATAGGCAGGTTCACAAATTAGCACCGACATTCCACGTGTTTAGGACCCTAGATAATTGCATAGGTTACTTACAAGTCAGCGTATAGGGAGGCCCAGTGGAAGCTTCCACGTGTTTTTTCGACACAACTTCAAAGATGAAGTTTAGAGGTGGGACTTCAAACAAGTGGAGGATCTCCACATGTCCTGGGCCTAAGAAAGTTTCCTTGACCTTTGAAAAATTCTTCAGTATAGATAGAAGCTAGCGGAAACCTCCATGTGTCTCTTCATCACACTTCTAATATGGTGCCCAAAAGTGGAGACCTCAAACAAGAATGGGATCACCATGTGTCTCAACACATAAAGTTGTTGAAAGAGTTTAAGGACCAGCGAAAGGTGCCACTTGCCTAGGGTTCGAGAAATCCCTCTCAGCCATTGAAAAGTATAAGTATGGGTAGGTCCAGTGGAAACCTCCACGTTTCTCCTTGGCATAACTCAAAAGTTCAAATCGAGAGGTGAATTCTCAAATGAGTGGAGGCCCTCCACGTGGACAAGACTTGAGTTGAAGTGGGTCTGAGAGTCTCAAAATTCCCTGGCAACCCGCCTCTCTTATTTTAACTCTTGATGTGGGCCCTGATGGAGTTGTGGATCATTTCATAACTTCACTCGTTTATACAAAAAGGCAAAATTATGAAAAATGCTGCTGTGACTCGCCTCCCTGCTTGTAACTTGAAAAACTACCACATGTCCTTCTTCGCAGTCAAAGTAAAAAATTTTCCCTACCACTTCATTGTTTTGAATAGCCAATCAAAAACCATCTACGCCGCGGGACTAATTTGACAATGTGATAAAAGTGACAAGTTTCACCAAAAAGACCCATCAGGCCGCATGCAATCAGAAAGGACCATGTTTCCACAGATGTTGGGACAAAATTTGATAGGGGAAACCCCGAATTCATGCCCGAATTATAAATTATTTCTCATGGACAGATAAACTATAAACAAAACCAAGACTTCAAGTGATCCACTATCCAAGGAGAAGATTGACAATGGAAACGAAATGAATGAGAAAGATTTCAAGAATCCATACAAGGAGACATAAAATACTTTCAAACCAAGAAGAATGAGATGTTATGAATGAACAGGATGAAATTAAATTGAGCACCAACAACACATTAAAATAGGGTTTCATATTGTTATTTATAAGTATTCATAAATTTCTCATGAGTTTATTGTCTTGTCTAGGGTCCTACGGACTTATTTTACATTTTTTTGACTAGTTACAAAAACATTAAATTTTGGCTCAGAGGATAAAGAACCATGCTTGAAAACTGTCTTCTAATGGGCACATGTACAATAGGTAAATTCGTACGAGTAATCCTATACACTAAGAATTTAATGGAACTGGTAGAATTCGAAACTTGAAAACGGATTACAAATGGTGGTCAGTTTTTTGGGGCCACTAATCATAGTTGGGCTAGGTGTAACAACACCTAAAATTTAGCTAGAGGGCTAAGAAAACCTCATAAAAAAGTGACCTTCATTTGATGAACGTGCAAAATAAATTTTCACATATACTCTCCTATATATGGATAATTCACTAGAGTCGACGGAACTAAGAACTAACAAATGTGTTTCAAACAGTGATAAGTAGTTTGGAGCCACCGGTCATAGATGAACCAGTTTAACCTAATCAAACAATGAATCGAGGCCTACAAAATGCATTTTTATAACTATCCAGAAGATTTTTTTCCCCAAACTGAAGTTTACAATTGATTGTCTAGTAAAAATACTAGAGATTTACGAAGGTGGATAAGCATTTCGTTTCTTCGGATTGAAACAACGAGCCGAAATGAAACCAAAATTTTCAGTTTTAGCATCTTTGTAAAAGTACATAAACAAGGTATTAGGGATCCTAGAGGAGTGATGAAGAGAGAATACATGGTTGATTATGGTCGATCTAAATCCTGATGTGACTCTTCTCATAACAAGGAAAACATACAACACTTAACATCTATTTTACGGGGCTCAGAATGTTCTTTTCCAAATCTCTAAAAATTACATTTTTCTAACCTTGAAATGTAGATGAAAAATACTTCTTTAGTTAACGAATCATCAAGTTCTCACTAATACCAATGGACACGAACACCTAAGTTTGATACGCTGGGTCTAGTAACATAGAAGATTGTGGTTATGACACAGTTGATTTTCAAATTGTAAGGTAGTAACATAAATCATGAGTCAAAGTTTTATTGATTACAATAGCCATCTGGTTAAAATATTCAATTGTTTAAGTATATAATGGTTTAATATTTTTATATACTACAAATGAAGAACCACATCATACAATTATTACAAAAGATAAATGTAAGAAGACCATTCCTACTGAAACCGAATTGGGGTATATGGAGTTCTCTAGTTGGATCGCATTCATGATCCATGGGACCATAATTCTTTGAGGCACTTCATCAAACATTTCACCTTATCCAATTATGACTCCAAATTTTTTGCATCTAAAAAAAATATACACCTCCAAACATTTCTCAAATGACCATACCTTTCTCTAAAGCTCTTTTTTTTGCACCAACAGGTAGGATACTCATAATGATTGTAGGATTTTGGTTTAATACTTCAAATGGTATTTTTGAATACCCTCGTGCCTTCTCAACAAAACCATTCTGAGTGGATCCTGCACTATTGTTCATGCACCACATTTTTTCCATCATGTCCATTGCATAAGCTTCCTATTTTTTTATTTTATTTTATTTATCTACTATGACTACTACAACTACAATATCAAAAAAAACCATTCTATCCATTCCTTTCATGGAATCCAAAAATTTTCAAGTTCTCTTAAACAAAACATTTTGGGCATACCTTACAACCATTGCAGTCCCCATGCGCACATTTTAATTCTTTATAAAAGTATTTTTCCAACGTTTCAAAAGCCTTTCCTCAGCGCCAACATATCCTTCATAAAAAAATTTAAACTTCCCATGTTCCTAAGGAAAGCTTCCAAAATTTATTTATAGGTATACCAAAGCACCACGTCCACACATCTGATAACAATCCACTCTTTTTTATACTTTAATAGCCATCTTCCTTGTTCACAAGCTCTTATTTTTGCATGGCATGGAGGATGCTAGGAAATGTTGTGGAAATAATATTTACACCTGCCAATTACATGACTTAGAATTTTTTACATTCCATTCAACCAATCCATTATGTGCATGGTGAAATCATTGAAATCAATAGACCATGTTTCTCCTCAGGAGAGGTTAAATGACACACAGGTTTTCACATTTACATATATCTACCATGACTGATTCACAAGTACCAAGTTGGAACTGTTGGGAGGACTTTGGCACGCTACAGAGTCTTCTTTTCTCCTCTCATCTTCATATTTCTTTCCTTGAAGCCATACTCATCTAGATGTTGTTTTCCATGATTTGGAGGAACCAACTCCTTCCATGTGATTGTCAAATATTTATTTTTTAGCTTTATTATAAGAAATTATCTCCAAATATATTTCTAAGCACTATTCTTCCTTGCCATAATGGAGTACCTCCTTAACCCCAATCTTATTCTTTTTATGCACATAAGAAAAAAATGGTGGCTGGAATACATTTTCCTCTTAGAGACAATTTATCCCACTTCAGATGCAGATACTAGTTCAAATCAATTGATTTGTGTGTAGTAAGGTAAGGAGATATTTTTATGTTATTCTATACTAGTGTGTAGGGCTGATTTAAACCATAATGTACGGATTTCATGATGGCTACAATGAGAGCTCCATTAGAAAATTTCCACCTAACATTATATTTATTGATGCAAATACCAACTACTACTAAGTTTACAACGTTAACCTAGTTTTGAACATGGTCTACACCTTGGATCCAAAATATAGTGGTTGAAATATTATGCAAAGAAAATGATAGTTTTGAACGCCGTTTGGGAACCCATACCCTTATCCTCTCTTGACACACACCTATCTTACTTCTCTATCTAATATATCCACCTACCAATCACACACTTCTCAATATATATATATATATATATATATATATATATATATATATATATATATATATATATAATTTTAATATCAATTTTTACAGTCACTACATTTCCATCCCTTTATAATAGCATCATCCTCGATGCAACACAATGCCAACATTAGAAGATGGTACTTATAGGAAAGAAGGAAAATAATCAAGTAATAATGCAACTCATGAAAGGATACCTTTCATTAAAGCATGACCATAGGGAATAAGATAAGTTTGACAAGTGATTTTAATGTTATGTGACGATTTGTATCTCTAATTTACATTATTACCTATTTACTCTTTTCCATTAACGATATTTTTTTTTAATGTGAAGATCTTAATATTTTATTGTTTAATATTTCAGTTGTCTTATCTTCATGGGTGCCTAATAGAAATTGACAACACAATACCACAACAGGGACAAAAACATCACTAATTATTCACAAGACATCATTATATGTACCTTTAGGACTATATCACATCCCAAGAACTCAATTGAACCATGGAAAGAACATACATATCCATTATAACATAGTACTTGTCACACATGCTCCAGAATCAAAATTACACACATCAAAAGAAGGCTACACAACATGGAATTCCCAACAGGTACACATATAAAGGTTTCACACAACTCAATACAATAAATGTAGATACATAGTTTCAAAAAGGGGATCAAATCATACTCTGAATGAGGAGCATCAATCCTCTACATCACAAAACATACCAAAACTCACATAAGTACACATAAATAATAATATAATAACATACGCTGCTTAAAACATCACAAAACAGATCCATACACCTCCAAAATAATCCCAAACAAACTTCATATACCTACCAAAGAATCACAAAACAACTCCATATGCCTCACAAAACATCAGAAACAAATACATATACCTAACAAAGCATCACATAAAAAAACATCCAAGTACACTAATCACACACACATAGGTCTCTTATCACTCCATAAGTCTCTTAACTTTCCCTCAAGTCTCTTATCCATCCCTCAATTATCTTATATGTCCCTAAAAGAGGTCGGTATGTAACGCCTCCATTTTACACACAATAAATACAACAGTAAAATTACAAGAATGATTTTTTTTTTACTTACATTTCTCACTACATAACACCACAAAGGATACAAGTAGAGAAACTCAAAAACACATAAGACACTTACATAAACATGAACCAAATCATACAATATAATAACATAGGGTACCAATCAATTTCATACTCAACAACATAAAATCCAAAAAATGACCCAATTACAATAAGAAACGTCGGGTAGGCATACTCCATGAAATGGCCTTTTGATGGTTTACATATTCGTTAAGTTAAGGTTTCCATTGTATGAACTTATAGTTATCAAGAGAATTAAACACATAACTTTTAAGATTTCCTACTTTACAACCTTCAATTACTTTACTTTGTAAGGAAATATTCTCTAAACTTCAATGCACAATTAAATTCCTTTATCAAATCCCATTAATTATACATAGACCGTTTATTACATAAACTCACTTTTCAAAAACTATGAGTCTCTGTATAAATCATTCTTACGTTAAGGGTTTGTTTCTCAAAATATGTATATTTGACATTTCATATTACTCTCATTATGCAAGGGAATCAACCTGAAGTTGATGAGGAAAAAATATTACGATTCAAAGGAGGTGAAGGCTGAAGTTTCCCTTCCCTATTAACTTATTTCCATTAGAAGTAAGATTTTCCTCATACTATGGTTGTTTTAGTTCTAAATTTATTTTGAGTCAATTTAGCATTTATATTTCATATTTTTATTTTTTATTTATTTTTAGTGGACTCTATATTGGCTAAAATGTCTAGTCACACCAAGAACAATTTGTATCCATTATTAACATAAAAAAATCATTTCTTAAATCAACCATAAGGACTTCAAGTGAAATTTAGTTCCTAAGCCATTATCCCATATATTGTTTGTTTTCATCTCATTTACACTATTTCTTAGGTCTCTTACTAGTGTCACTTTATAAAATAAAGGAGTTACAAAATTACTTGACTAAAATAACGAAGAAGTACTTGATTGTAAGCATTATGACTACACACAAAAGAAAAAGTGATTTATTTTCAAGGTAAGATCCCTTGTTTCCACATTTCATGATTACAGATGTGGAATTTTTGTTCTTCTTAATGTTACAAAAGGGAATAAGAAGGGATTACAAGACCAATTCTTCAGTTTCCTGGTTTCTCTTAAGAAAACATCTTTTAAATAAATTTCATTTGCAAGGAGTTACAATTTTCTACATACCAGTTAACCTCCTAATCAACCAAGGTTTAGTTTAATTCCAATTTATACTCAAAGTTATACCCCGTATTATAGAACAAATTAAGGTGTGAATACATATTTAACCTATTAATCTTTTCTAAAATACAAAGGCACTATATTGTCACTAGCTAAGGTAACACATTTAGTTATTTGGAATTAAATAGATCATTAACAAGAGTTTAAGTCATATAAAAACTATTTCCCTAGCTCCATTTATGACATCTAGATCCCACAAGGAATTCATTCAATGATGAAGTTAATTTCTAGATCTAACTTCGTGAGACTTGGTAGTCCACTAGGATACTAAGGAAGTGATAGTTCCACATACTCAATATATAGTAAGGTTACACCACATAGTCTTTGCTTCGAATAATGAATCTTAAGGTGAATTACAAGGAGATATTAACCACTCAACATGGTGTTATTCCAGAAGAGAAAAAATTCTCCTTACCACATGCACGGTTACCAATCCTAGAAGGGAACCACATACTCTGGATAAAGATTGACCATGTTATTCATAATTGACAGGTTCACGAAAATGTTGCTAAACATATGACTATGGAAATAACAAAAACTAGGGAACTTATTTACGCAATCCATAAGGTGTCATTTAATGTAGAGATTTAAGTTCATTGTAAGGTTTTGGTTGCTTTTGTGTTAATAAAGGTCATGCGATGATCGTAGATAAGCACAAGTTTTAAACTAAGGTTGACTGTTATAATAAGTTTTTTCTCTATATTTTCTAGTTAAATAATACAACACTCTTCAGATTTCATCATGAATTTCACAATGATAATGCAAAATAAGATATTAGGTTTGATTTAATTTTACATACATATTGAAATTTTTTTACCATTCGTAAATCTGAATCAAAATGGTACCTATGATTAAATGAACATTTCCCAATGCATTCCTAAATCTAGCATCTCATACCGATTACCAAATTTCAAATATAAATTTTTGTAATATGCCAATACATTATACATATAAACATTTTTGAATAACATATATAAATTACAATAATAAACGATGAATTACACCATGCCTTTTTGTCATCTCACTTTTATCCTGCAAAATCATGTGAGCATGAAAATTATTGGCATGACATCCACCATAATCTAACATAATTAACATTTTTAGTTTCCCATTTACATAATAATATTAATAATTTACATTCAAAAGGAGAGGGTTAGAGACACATATTTATTTCATTTTAGTTCACTTCATTTCTTAACCAAGGAGAGAGAAATAAATAGGGAAGAGATAGAAACACTATTTTACCAAAAGTCCGATTTCACAAAACAAGTCACACAATAGAGTTTCAAACAGTTATTTACAAGTGTCAACAAGTTTCCACTATGGTTTGGAAACCCAAAAGGGGTCCTACAACTTTATTTTAAATTTTTCTCCTAGTTGAAAAAATGTTCAATTTATGCTCAGAGGTGAAGAAAGCACTTACCAATGTTTTTTTCTGGTGATAAATCAAACCACGGGTAAATTTATACGTTTCCTCCTTTAGACCAAGAATTCATAAGAACAAACAAAATTCAGAACTAGCAAAGGGTTTATGATTGGAAGCTAGTTTTCTAAGGCCATTGGTTGTAATTGGCCTAGTTGCAAATGATCAAAAGTTAGCTCGAGGGCTCAGTAAAAATGTGCAAAACTAATGTTTGGTGGAATAACGTTCAATGAGAAATTTCCTACAAATACCTATATATATGAAAAATTCATCAGATTCGATGGGACTGATAATTGGAAAACAAGTTTCAAACGGCAACAATTTTTCTAGAGCGACTGGTCATAATTGGTTTAGTTTGACCTAGTCAAAGTACAATTAGAGGCATACAAAACATATTTTCTAAAATTACTAGGAATATGTTTTTCCCAAACCAAAGGTTACATGAAATTTTCTTGTAAAACTAATAGTGGTTTGCGAAGTAAAAAAAGCTTTTTTTTTCCTCAAGGTTCAAAATAGTGGGTCAAAACGAAATCATACTTTTACATTTTAACAACTCCCTAAAACTACAAAAAGTAGTGACAGGGCTCCTAGAGAAGTGGCGAAGAGAGCAGAAATGGTAAAATAAAGTTAATTTAATGGTTTAATGGACCTCTTCGACATATTTCCTTTGTGTCGGGTTTTTGGACCTCTTCGACATATTTCCTTTGTGTCAGGTTTTTGGACCTCTCCGACATATTTCCTTTGTGTCAGGTTTTTGGACCTCTCCAACATATTTCCTTTGTGTCGGGTTTTTGGACCTCTCTGACATATTTCCTTTGTGTCTGGTTTTTGGACCTCTCTGACATATTTCCTTTGTGTCGGGTTCTTGGACCTCTCTGACATATTTCCTTTGTGTTGTTGTCTACATTTACCCGGTGGGTAGATATATAACAATTTGGTGACTCGATGAGATTACTTACATGCTAGGTAGAATATCAGTGGCTTTTTAGCAATCCATTGGGCATGGAGTCATAAGTAATAACCTGATATCTAATCCTGAGCCTAATACTGTAACTCCTTCTCCAAGAGCATGTTGAACTGTAGAAATTCAACCTAGGAGCAAAAAAACCTATGCCGAAGCACTTAGGGAAACTAAAACCTAACTACAACAAGACAATGTGCATATGCACTTAGAGGAATTAAAACCCTAGGCTACTATTTACAAGGGTAAACATTTTCTTTTCAATAGCAATGTTTAATATAGATTTTGTTAACTAGAATCGGGAGTTCTTCTTCATCTAATGTAGACAATTACAAGGCATTGCTATTCTTACATCCCGTGACCATGTAGGGGCCACTCCAAATGGAATCAAACTTGGACTGCCTTCCTAGTTTTTCTTGATCTGCATCCCATTTCAGAACTAGGTCCCCTTCCTTGGAAGGTCCTTGCTCTTGCTTTCTTATCAAACCATCTTTTTACAAAGGCCTAATCTTTCTTAATCATTTGAACTGCATGTTCTCTGATTTCTTCCAATTCCATCAACTCTTCATCCCTAACCTCCATTCGTTCAAACTCAGCCAACTCGAACTGCTTCATGAGCTCCAATATAGGTAGTTCTAATAATATAGGCAATGCTACCTCTTTCCCATAAACCAGCTTGTAAGGGGAATTACCTGTAGACCTCTTTGGTGTTATCCTGTTAGCCCATAATGCTAATTTTAACTTGGTATGTCATGTCCTTTGATTTTCAGCTAGAGTCCTTCTGATGATTCTTAACAGATTCTTATTTGTGGACTCTGCCTATCCATTACCCTACCGGTAATAGTTTGAAGAGGTTCTCAAATACATTCCATTCTTGACAGCCCATTCCGTAATCTTGGAACCTATGAATTCTAATGCATTATCAGATATGTAGTGGCCGACACAATTTACTTGGTCACTATTCCTTCATAAAATTCTAGTATGTTAGACTCATTTGCTTCTTTGAGCACTACTGGTTCGGTCCACTTGGTGAAATAGTTCATTTTCATGAGAATCCACTTGTGGCCCTGCCTTGAGTTTGGATTGATGATCCCAATGAATTCTAATCCCCATTGCATAAATATTTGGTCAACCAAAATTGGGTGCAATGGAAGTGCTGCTAGTCTTTATTTGCCTGTGAAGAGTGCACATTTCTTACACTTTCTTATCCATGTATAGCATTTACTGAACACTATGGGCCAATAATACCCTGCCTTCATTATCTTGAGAGCTGTTATCCATGGGGTGAAATGTCCTCTAGAATCTCTGTCGTGAAAATCTCGTAACACCCTCTTAATTTGACCTATCCCAATGCACCTCAATAGAACTCCATTGATGTCCTTCTTGAACAAAACACCATCAAGAAGCACATATGGAATGGTTTGTAGTCTAAAGTATCTCCTCTTTGTTTTGCTCATTTCTGGAGGGCATAGGCCTATTTGTAGGAAGTGTATCATAATCTGAGTCCAACAAGGAGTGGGCACATCATCATTTTCCTGTTCTTGACCATCCTATAGTACCAAGACAGTTTCTTTTTCATCACCTACTTTAACTTGCTCACTCAAGGCTAGTTTTTCACATATTCCTTTTCCACGGACCAGCTTAGTGACCTTAATTTTGATGTCATATTTTATGACATGGGTGATCCATCTTGCACGTTTCTCATTCAGATCCTTGTTTAGAAGGAAGTCCTTGACTCCCGCATGAGAGACCAATAATTGGATCTTGTTGTTTGAGACTAGGTGCTTAAATTTCTTTAAGCTCCTGATCACTGCAAGGACATTTTTCAATGAAAGAGTATCTAGGTTGATATTCCTCCAAGCCTTGACTGAAGAAAGCAATTGTTGTTCTGATCACTCTTCGTTTTGTTATACCAGGATTGCAGAAATTCAGTCCCCACCACCAAATGCATATAACATGAAATCGTTGGAGAATTCTAGATTGATGAGAGTTAGAGCTTGAGATATAGCCTCTTTTATTTCCTAAAAACTTTCCTTGCATTTAGTTTTCCACTTAAATGCCATGCTCTTCTTCAACATCAACATTATTGGATTTACGAGAGTTGTAAAGTTTGGCACAAATCTGTGGACAAAATTGATCCTTCCTAAGAAGCTCTGAAGAGCCTTCTTGTGACTTGGCAATGGCAATGGTCTAATTGCCTCAACTCTTTCTGGCTCAATCGTCAATCCCTCCTTTGAAACAATATAGCCTAGAAGCTTTCCTTCGTGAGCTAGGAATATGCATTTTTTGGGATTCAATGATACCCCAAATCTCTTACATCTCTGAAATAGTTGTCTTAGATGAAAGAGGTGATCTGCTACGTTTTTAGAGAACACAGTGATGTCATCAAGATATATCAGAACTATTTTATTGATCAACCCCTTGAATGCCATATCCATTTCCCTTTAGAAAGTGGCTCCAAAATTTGATAGCACAAATGGAATCTTTTTGTAGGCATAGGTGCCCCATTTGGTGGTGAAATTATTCTTAAACTGGTCATCCTCTTTCACCATTATCTAGTTAGACCCTGAGTAGCCATCTAGGAGAGAGAATCTCTCCCAACCAGATACCACTTGTAATATTTTCTCCATTGAAGGAAGTGGGTAATGGTCTTTGAGAGATGCCCTATTGAGGTCTCAGAAGTCCATGCATAGCTTGATCTCTTTGTTATTCCTCTTGACTGGTACAAGGTTTGTAACCCATCTTGAGTGCTTGATCAGAAATATAATGCTTGCCTCTATTAGCTTGTTTAGCTCTTTCTTCATTAGAGGCTGAATGTGAGGGTTGACTGGTCTCTATTTCTACCTGATGGGCTTAGCATCTAGATCTAGTTCTATTGTATGTTGTGCCAACTTTGGGTTGAATCCTCTCAAGTCTTCATAGCTCCAAGCGAAGAAATATGGAAATTCTTAGCAAAGCTGCATGAAATCTAACTTTTCCCGCTTAGTGGCCATTTTACCAATTTGAAGTGGTTTTCCTTCCCAAACCGGAATTGTCTCTTAATCTTCTCTCTTGACCTGTATGTTGGATTTCTCCTTACGGAACTGGTCATTAGGATTGAAGATAGATTCCAATGTTACTAAACCCTTGGGAAGCTTGTTTGTCCGCAGCTGCACTACTTGATCCCCGTATTGCTTCTCTAGTCTGTCCTCATTCCTAGCTGAGAATTCAGCCTCTTCTTGCAAGAAATTGAGGATTTGTTGATCGTTCTCAAAAACCTACTAGCTTGTGTTATTATCTGGCACTGTTGGCCTCATAATCACACGGATATGTGGTTTTGTTTTGTCCTTTTTGATTTTTTCAACCACATCAAATGTTGCTCCAACTGTTGCGAGCCTATCTGCGGCTTCATTTTCTTCCTGGGTATGAACACAATGTTGAAAGGTTTGAAATCCTCAATGAGTTCCCATATCCTGTTTTGTAGCTTTTTAGCAGGTCATTCTTTGTAGCATGTTGTCCCCTGACTTGGTTGATGATTAGCTTGCTATCTTCGAACACCTAAAAGCTCTTTATGCCCCTTTTCCTAGCCCAGTGAATTCCATGAATCAAGGTCTCGTAGTCAGCTGTGTTGTTTGAATAGGAAAACTTGAAACGAAAAGCTAAATAATATTTGATGTCTTTTGGTGAAATCAACATTGCACCAACTCTAGCACCTTGTCTGCTTGTCAAACCATCGAAAAATAGTTTCTGAACTTCATTTTCATCCTTTTTTTCAGGCTTACTGATGTCAGGAGTGGGTGAATTTTATTCATGTACACAATACACACCCAATTCAGATTCTTCAATTTCCTTGTATGGGTCAAATCCATGACTTTTGTTTGCCCATTCATCCAAAGTCAAAATAGGAATTACCTCAACCTTACTACCTGATTCTAGATAATTTGAACACTCCTCCTGATCAAAGGCTGAGCAATTTGCATTGATAGGACTTGTACAATGAGGATCAATATGGAAATTGGCAATCAGTTTTGACCTGATTGTTACTTTGGCCCCATACCTTGTCCTGAAAATCATGTGTGACCAATCTATAGATAGATATCCACCAATTTTTGCAATGAAGTCTCTTGATAGACACAATGCAAAAAGTGGAAAAAGGTCAATTACAGACACATCTTGCATAACTATGACATTAGGACAAGAATGTAGTGTTAGGCTTAACCCTTTACTGACCCCAATTGTTCCTACTGCCATTCCATCTAGCTACACTACTCCTTTTAGCACTGGCTCATACTTCAGATCCAGTTGATCCGCTATTTGTTTTGGCATCACTGAACTACTTGCCCCTGAATCTATCATCTAGTTGTGTACCAAGTGGTTCCCAATAATCAATGAGACATAGAATGGTGGAGGCTTCAAATTTTTTCTTGTCTGGCCCCCATCATGTTACACTGCATTAGTGAGAACTTTCTCATGATCCCAGTTCGATACATTTGAGGAAGACCAGTTAGCCATTGCAGCTTGCAATAAATCTTGTTGCCCTGGGATCGCTAGTGATTCCCACATGGAAATGTTCATATGTGTCTTCTTCATTTGATCGACGATATTGAAAGGGGATGAATATTCCCTTTGTTGTCCCTTACTTTGCACAACCTTTTCTGGATCTTGAACAGGTTCATGTGTTGCTACAACAGGTACCTTAGGCTGATTTTGCACATTTGGAGCTGTGTTTGGACTACAGACCCCTTGTTGTGTAGGAGTGGGCTGAGAAACAACTCGATTAGATAGTTGTGCCTCTTCTATGCTTTTCTTCTTTGACCGTGTGTTGGCAGCCATGCCTTGAAAAGGTTGTTGGTTAACTCCATAGAAGTCTTCTGTTTGGTAATTGGCCAATGTGGTTTCTATTGGAGGTCCTTCTTGTTGTGTTTCTTGCTATTGATTCCCTTCTTGGCTTGGTTCTTGAGGCACACCAATGGTTTGCACCATCAAGGCCTGATTTAGTGCACCATTGAAACACGTTGATTGATTATGAGGTAAATTATAGGGGTAACACTAGTCGTACTCCTGTGCCATGTTATTTTGTGTTGGGACCAAGGATCTTGAGGATTTTATTGCATTTGGATCATATGGTCAAAATGGCCTGACAACTTGAGGTTTTCCTTGGTTTTGGTTTTGATTTACAGTCTGAGGTGGTGGTCTATTTTGTTGGTGTGAGGGCCTAGCTTGGTACTATGCTTGAGGCTGATACGGTCTATAACTTTGAGCTCACTTTCTTTTAAGAGTCACTAGATCATTTCCAAGGTTATGTAGTTGTTTCATAACCTCCTGCAATTCCTTTGAAGTATTTGAAGAAGTTGATGCCTCATTATTGATTTGTTTCCTAGGGGTTGGAATGGGATTCAATTCTGGTGTTTGACTGGTTGTAGGATTTCCCATATCCGGATAGAGAGGAATTCGTGGCCTTGGTGCAAGCTTACCAGCTTGGATCAAATAGTTCTCTTCTCTGATAGCTATGTCGTAGGCCCCTAACAGAGTTGTTCCTCCCATTGATTGGATCATCATGGCTATGTCTAAATTTATAGCCTTTAAGAAATAAAGGAATGCTCCTTCGGTGGTTGGTCTAACAGCTATTGGAATCCTGTCCCATGTCCATTGGAATCTGAAGTTGAAATCTTTCATTTATTTATTAGGAGCCCTTTTGATTATTGTCAGTTGTTCCAATAAAGACAAATTGTCTGCCATCTCCCCAAATTGGTTGTAAAGGGCTGAAAAAATTTGGTTCCAATTCATAATAGACCCTGCTACTAGGCTCCTAAACCATTGTAAGGCCTTACCTTTGAAATATGATGCCAAAAACTTGACTGCAACATCTATTTCATTTATTTCGTGGATTGCACATGCATTAGCAATATCTTGGATGTGGTCAGTAGGAGTAGTATGATTTTCTCCTGTGAAATAGGGGATATTCTTTAGCGCTGCAACCGGAACTTGATTTTGAGCATTTCGGGCAAGTGGACTACTACCCATTAAGTTGACAAAGGGATTTAGTGGTAGATGCTCCATATGATTGGCCTAAGAACCCTAGTTGATGTGAGAAAAGTTCTGCTAGGTGAAGGTGTAGAAAAAGTCATATTAGGTGGAGATGGTGATCTTTGTGGTCCTCTTCCTCTCCTTCCTCTACCTAGTGATAGTTGCAAGTAGACAAATAGCCCCTCTTCTTGAGTATCAGACCTGGTTTGAATTCTTTTTATGTGCCTAGGGAACTTTTGATGATACATCACTGAATTCTATCCCTTCAGAGTCGCCAAATGTGTTAGAGAACAGGCCTCAAAAGGATATATTTTTCCAAGTTACACACCAAACTTGACAATATTAAAAGTAGAATTTAAAACTTCAAAGGACCCGAAGGATATAGTCTTCAATTCAGAATTTGGGTCTTGTTGTACAGCTGCTAATCCCCAAAAAGTACACGTGGAAACTCAGGTCATGCAATGCAACTTACAAAACCTGAATTTCCATGTGTCAGAACTTGGGACATGCTCAACACCCTAGAAAACCTGAAATGACTAATTTCGGGAATAGAAACATGCAATGCATCCCGCAAAACCTGAAATGAAGGAGTTGGGTCTTCTTTGATGTTCTCCAACCTTGAAAACCCAAAACACTAAAAACCATGAAATTTTGAACGTCAAAATCTCAAAAATCTAAGGATACCCTTTTGAATATTATTCCCTGATCTACCAACTTGTGAAATTTTTACTTGTCTTGAGAAACTTAAGCCCTTGAAAATCGATTTCAGAGTTCAGCCTAGAAGGTGAAAAATCTAAAATTGTAAAACTTGTAATTTCTAAGTCCAAATTTCTTGAAAATTCCTTCAAATCTTATGGAATGACCTCTTGGTCCCACCAGGAATGCCAAAATTGTTGATGTCGAATCACAACACCCCTGAATGTCTGCAACTCGATGGGTTGAGACTCTCAGTGCAATTACATAACATGGAGCTTTTCCCAAGTGTAGAACCTTGCAAATTAGGAAAGCTCTCCAGATGAAGGCCGTTTCCTATTCCTCTACTCAGATGCACACATAAAAATGGAGAGGGTCTACTCTAGAACCTATTCTAACTTGCAAAGGAGATAGAGTTGAGAAGATGCAATAAAACAAACCTAATCTAACCAAGGTGATGCACCAAAGGAATGAAGAACACTTGTCTTGCCAATGAACACAAACCATTAAAATGCAATGCAATATCATGCACAGATAACCAAATTTGTAATGAAAGATTAGGAAGATGAAAATGAACACAGAGAGGGTTGAGAATCATCCACAAACATGCATTATTTTCTCCAAAGATTGATACAATACACTACAAATGCCAAGAGGCAAGGTTGCATTACAGTTTTGAATGGGAGGTTTTAACTCCAGAAATTCACTTGCCAAAGAGAAGAAGGGAGGGGCAAAACAAGAATTTTCAACCTTTAGAAAGAATACCCTCCTTACAAATTATAGGAAGAAGAAGACAGGGAGAAGAGAGGAATTTGATATCTACCCCAACCACTTCCAGATGATATTTAATTCATCTCATTATGGTGGTAGGTGAGAATCTTGGCAAACCCAAAAAATGGTGAACTATATTTTAATTTTTTGAAGAACTTGTTCTCATTGAAATGGGATCCTAAAAGCTTTTCAAAAATTCCAACCTTGAGTGAATCCGAGCTCCTTGTGAAAAGTTATGGTCATTTGAATATCTCCCATGTCAGGGTCTACTTCCTTTCGGGTTCGGGGTTCTCCTTTGAATTTGCATCGGGTTTGGAGGGTGCCTCGACATGTGTTTTTGCCCCATGTTTTCCCAACTCAAAAACCCAATTTTCCTAGGTAGTGTTTTGGGTTTTTGGAACTCCCAAGCATCGGGACATTCCTTGTGATTTTCATGCTTCATGTCTCATGTTTCCCAAAACCTGAAACTCAAAATCCTTTGTGTCAGGTTTTTGGACCTCTCCGACATATTTCTTTTGTGGCGGGTTTTTGGAACTCTTCGACATATTTCCTTTGTGTCGGGTTTTTGGAACTCTCCGACATATTTCCTTTGTGTTGGGTTTTTGGACCTCTTTGACATATTTCCTTTGTGTTTGGTTTTTGGACCTCTCCGACACATTTACTTTGTGTTGGGTTTTTGGACCTCTCTGACATATTTCCTCTGTGTCGGGTTTTTGGACCTCTCTGACATATTTCCTTTGTGTTGGGTTCTTGGACCTCTCTGACATATTTCCTTTTTGTTGTTTTCTATATTTACCTGGGGGGTTGATATAAATAACATTTCTTGTATCATTATGAAAGGAAATGACAAGTCTAAAATGTAGTAAGGATATGTCATTATCAATGTTTTTCTAGAAAGGCACCGCATACTGTGCTACCTAAAAATTCCCTTCCATAATCCAACACGTCACCTCATACTCCTAGTACATGCATCCCATTGTTTTTTAACATTATTTAATTTCATTTTTCTTATATTTAGTTGGGCACTACATATCCCTCCCCTTATAAGAGCATCATCCTCGATGAGACACAATACCAAAGATTGAAGGTTAGGTGTTGGTGTCCAAATTGATTCTCCCTTGTAAGATGAGCAGCATCAAAGATTTAACAAGAAGCCTAGACACAGATAAATCATTGTGTATGTCGTTTTGTATCCAGGGAGGTGATTCAGCTGGCTCTTTGTTATTCAGATGTTAGAGAAATGAGTAACACCATCTAAAAGGATTTGATCTATCCTCACTAATTTAGGCCATGCCTTTTGACAAACGTGAGAGGACCCATTTTTTAACCTTTGTTGGTGAAGGAGAATGAAGATATCCTTCTTTACATAAATTTGAAAGGAAACCTTGAGAAAATATGATCAATGCACAAAACTTTAACTCTCACGAATTGTCACTTCTAAAGTTGGTGATATTTTCTAAACAGGGTTAACCTTACTAAAGACATTATGGAATATTGATTTCCTCTGCATATTTTGGTAGTAGAATTTATTCATTTGTTGACATACAGGGAAAAGAGGGGTAATTCAGGTAGGATTCAATTTTTTGAATAATTTTTTTTGGGAGATTAAGTAGGATAAACTTGATTTTGCTTGATCTTTGAAAACCTTCATAACAACTAGAAAACTAAATGACAGAATGCTTCAGAATAACTAAAATATTCCTTCAACCAGAAGGTGTGCATCAATGGAGGCCCATATATGCACGGTTTCACACTATCTCCAATAATTTAACACAAAGGATTGAGCTAAAGACTTAATTAAACACTAAAGACCCCTGGTTCCTCATGCCTAAGATACACTCAAAGTCTTATAGAAAATCTTTATCAACAAAATGACAATAAAGTGATTTTAAATTGTTTATCTCATTACAGGATGATGGCTCTTCTTGTAATGAAATTGTAAATGCCACTAAACTATCATAGGGATGAGATCATGTGTGATTTAGATGGATTTTTACACAAGATTGCAATAGGAACAAGAAAAACTACTTGCATACATTCTGAAATAAAGCAGACACAAATTTTCCCAAGATTAACATAGATTAATTTGAAGTTGATTAGATTTATCAGAAGCGGAAAGTTTCTTTGAACAGTCTCGGAGCTTGTCAATGGTTGTACACTTGCAACCAACATGACATGATCAGATCTAAAACATAAGATATTAATAGGTTTCTCAGATGGTCTCTCAGGAAGATGGGATTTCTCAAATTTTTTCATAAGAATTCAATGCCCCGACCTTTTGAATGACTAAATCATTATTTTTATAAGACTCAATTTACATCTAATCTTTCCCCCGAGAAAATAATATTCTAGGAAACTTTGTTTGTTACATGTTTGATCATGATTTCCAGAAAGTGATGTTTAACATATTTACAAAAAAAAGTTGCTAGATGTTTAAAAGGTTAATCATTCCAAATATTTCCATCATTGTTTTAACTGGGACATCCAGTCATCTCCTCTAGCAACACGTTTTTCATCCTTTGCACCTATAGCTTCCTTCTCCTCATTATTTCCTCTATAACTTTTCTTGGCATCCATCTTCTCTAGTAATTTAGGTTTTTTCAAGTGCTTAAGCAATTCCAACTTCAAAATATCAACTTTTACATTCCTTGGAATCACAAATTAAGCTCTAAATCCATTTAATAACACTTTGCAGAAAAAAAATGACAAGGAATTTCATCAAAAAGGGATGAAAAACAATGTGTATTAAGATCTCCAGGAGTCTTGGAGTGAAAATGGCAGAAAAATTAGATGCAATGCACAACAATAGTTGATTTTGTGCTTTATCACCTTTATATTAGAGTTGTTCACATGGAAAAATCTTATTCAAAGTGGACCTAGAGTTACCTTTTGCATTTTATGACTTTTGGAGAAAATGCGCAATTTTCACATTTTTCCCCACCCCTCCACCTTTGAAATACAAGCTCAACATGTGGCTTAATTTGAGCCTTTGATGGAGTCGTGGCTCATTTCTTTAATTTTACCCTTTTTAACAAAAAGGAAAATTTTCCAATTTTCCTTTGCCAACCCACCTTCCCACTTATAACATTTGATGTGAGCTCCAGTGGAGTTGCGGGTTATTTCATAACTTTTCTTCTTTTTCACAAAAAGGAAAAAAACTTCAAAATGATCCGTCAACCCACTTCCCCGCTTGTAACTTGAAAAATTGCAACATGTCCTTCTTCAGGGTCAAAGTAAGACTTTTTCCCTCCCGCTTCATATCTATTGGATAACCAATTAGATGTTGTCAGGGCTGCGAGGATGATTTGATATTTTTTACAAATGTGACAAAAGTGGTAAATTTCACCAAAAAGACTCTCCGAGCCACATCCAATAAAAAATGAACACATATAAACCTTCGGGGAAAAGAAGAGAAATTCACCCTGCCTTTATAAATTTGACTAGCCAATCAGAACTCAACGGAGCCGTGGGGAAAAATTGATCTTTTTGCAAACATAGACAAAATTTACAAGTTATAAAATAGACGTGACATGCCTCATCCAATCAAAAGAGACCACATAGTTGAAGATGTTGACATATCTTTTCACGGGGAAAACATGCCCGTCAAACAGTAAGATGTAGGGGAACTTCACTATTTATGCCCAAAATTGAATCTTTTTTCAAGGAAAAAGAATTTACAAATAATTCATGGCTCAATAGAAATCTACGACCATAGATAAGGATTTACAATAACACCCTTATAAAGGTAAATCTTATACGCATCCATTCAGGGAGATAGAAAATATGACAAACCAGGTAGATTGGGAAATTTTTAGAACAAACGAGGTGAGATCAAAATCGAACACCAACATCAGCTCTGACTTAGGGAGTGCACTCCCTGCGAGTTTCGTAACAACAATAAAGAAGACCATGTGCCAAAAAACCATTGGGAAATGGAGTCAAGAGCTAACCCTCTAGGAAAAAACTAAGAAACCAACAAAAATTGGTCACTAGGGACCAGGAAAAACCAAAACAAAAGAACACTAAAGTAGAATAAAACAAAAATACTATACATTGTTTAATGGTGTGCACCCATATTCAGATAAAACAATCAAGGAAAATTTTCAAGTTCCCTTGATTCTAGATATAACCAAGCTAATAATTTATGATACGTCTTTAACAACTAGTCATATGATTGTTTCTCTTTTCCATCCAAGTTGCTATCTGAACACATTTTTTCAGGATTATCCTTTGTGCCTATGTCAAGTTTTTCAACATCTCTCAAGTTTGCATCAAACATCAAAGTCTTAGGAAAATCAACCTGCTGAGGATAGCTACATTGATCAATTTTATACTCCTTGAAAATAATATAGCTCACAGAGTTATCAACATCAATGTTTGTTTACAATACTTCATAAGAAGCATTGTTGGGGTCCTCAATGAGATATAAGAATTTTTTTTCACCAGGTAACTTCACAAGGCTGCCCTCAATTGGTATGGTGGTAGAACACATGTCCATTTTCACGCTTCCACCCACACTAGCTACCCATTTTTTAGATAATAACATTCCCCACTTAGCTGGAAAATTCACAATTACTACATTCAAGGTTAAGTACTTTCCTAGACACACTGCCAATTGCACTACTAAGACTTTGACATATCAAACTTGTTGGTGCTCAGATTAGTCTCACCCTGTTTGTCATTGAAATTCCTCCATTTTCAGCCTTTGTCATGTTTTATGTCTCCCCATATTGGTGCTTGAAAACTCCATCCACAATTTGGTTGTCATGATCAGTTCCTTCCTTGGTCGAGGATTACTTAAAAGGTCCAGAATTTTTTTTCATTTCTTTGTCCATCTGAGGGAGTTTGTGGCTCGACACATGGCTTAATTTGGACCTTTAATGGAGTAGTGGCTCATTTACGCAAGTTTACCCTTTTTAAAAAGAAGGCGTAATTTCCAATTTTCCTCCACCAACCCACCTTCTCAATTGTAACTTATGATGTGGGCCCTAGCAGAGTTGTGGGATATTTCATAACTTTTCTCCTGTTTCAAAAAAAGGAAAAAAAACCTCAAAATGTTCCGCTGACCCTCTTCCCCGCTTGTAACTTCAAAAATTACCATGTATCTTTCTACAGGGTCAAAGTAAGACTTTTTCCCTGCCATTTCATATCTATTTAATAACCAATTAGATGTTATCAGCACCATGTGGCCAATTTGATATTTTTAACAAATGTGACAAAAGTGGAAAATGACACCAAAAAGACTTGTCGGGACGTAACTAATAAAAAATGAACACGTATACACCTTTAGGGAAAAAAATATAAATTCCCTCCGCCTTTAAAAATTTGACCAGCCAATAAGAACTCAATAGGGTCGCAGGGCCAAATTGATATTTTTGCAAACATAGCAAAAATGTACAAGTTATAAAATAGACCTGACGTGCCTCATCTAATGAAAAGAGACCACATAGCTGAAGATGCTGAGACATAATTTGATGGGGAAAACACGCCCATCGAACAATAAGATGCAAGGGAACTTCACCATTTGTGCCAATAATTGAATCTTTTTTTAAGGGCAAAGAATTTGTAAATAGTTCATGGCTCAACAACAATCCACAACCATAGAGAAGGATTTACAATAACACCTTGGTACAGATAAAACTTATACGCATCCATTTGTGGAGATATAAAATAAGATGAACCAGGAAGATTGGGAATGGGTGAGAAAAAATCGAGCACAAACATCGGCTCTGACTCGGGGATGGGAACTCCCTAGGAGTGTTGCAAGAACAATAGAGTAGAACATGTGCCAAAATACCATTGGGAAACGATGCAAAGAGCTAGCTCTCTAGGAAAAAACTAAGAAACTAACAAAAACTGGTCACTAAGGACCAGGACAAACCAAAACCAAAAATTTACGAAAGCATAATGAAACCAGAAGACTATACACTATTTAATGGTGTGCACCCTGATTCATAGAAAACAATCAAGGAAAATTTTCAAGTGCCTTTGATTCTGGATATGACCATGCTAAACAGTTATGATACGTCTTTAATAACTGGTCATATAGTTGTTTCTCTTTTCCATCCAAGTTGCTATCTGACCACATTTTTTAGGGCTTATCCTTTGTTCCTATGTCAATTTTTTCACCATCTCTTAAGGCTACATCAAACATAAAAGTCTCAAGAAAATCAACCTACTCAGGATAGTTGCATTGATTAATTTCATACTCCTTGAAAACAACATAGCTCACAAAGTTATCAACATTAGTGTCTGTGTGCAATAATTCATAAGAAGCATTGTTGGGGTCCTCAATGAGATATAAAATTTTCTTTTCACCAGGTAACTTCACAAGGATCCCCTCATTTTGTATGGTGGCATAAGACATGTCCATTTTCTCACTTCCACCCACACTAGCTTCCCACTTTCTGGATAATAACATTCACCACTTAGCAGGATAATCCACAATTACCACATTCAAGGTTAAGTACTTTCCTAGATACACTGCCAATTACACTACTAAGAATTTGACACATCTAACTACTGGCACCTCTCTTGAATCCATGACAGAACATTTCCCATAAGCTATTGTTACTTTGAGATCCAATTCATGCATGACCTTAAGAGGCATTACTAGATAAGTTCCTTAATAATCCTTAATAATTAGAGTTATTAAAAAAGGATCCACCTTCAGCTGAGACTCAACTAGATAAGTTCCTAAATAAAAATCATGTGGTTCACCCAATTCCTCCAATTCTTGTGTTTTTTCTAATTCTACAATGGCAGGAGGAACCTATACATTATTTACCTTTTTATCCTGGGTGACCTTTTCTTCCTTGAGCAAAAAATACTCAAATGACCTCTTCTTATGCTCAGGGATTCTAAGCAATTCAACAATAGGAACAGTAATCTTGATCTGAATAAAGATTTGGGCTATGTCATATGGAACATATTCAGGTAAGGTAGATTTAGGAGTAAGGTTTACAAGTTTATCTAATGGCATGGGATTTTTCACATTATGAGCATGGGGAGGAACAAAATTTGTATTTGGGGTGACAAAGCATTTTCTAGATGCATCTTTATTAAGGGTTTCTTTAGGGATATTGGTGAGAACTAGAGTTTTTGGTTTGTCCTAAGGCCCTGCCCCTTTGAAAACTTTTCTCCTAGTATTATACTCTTTTTTTTTGCCAACTATTGCATTCAGTAACAACTGGTTTTCCTCTTCTGAAGGAATTCCTCCATCATACTTCTTAATCATTAATGTCCTTAAGTACTCAAAATCATTATTAGGAAACTCAAAAGCTTGTACCATATAAATTTCAAAATCATTAATGGGAGGAAGAGGTAATACCCACTAAATGCATTCCCATAATTTTTCAATAGTTCTGGTACTCATTAGCTCAGTTGAGGTTGCTCCCTACTCTTAACTTGTAGAGCAATCTATCGTGCATGCATCATCGTTTGTCTCATCATCATCGGCTTCTTCCTACTCTCATTTTTCAACAACACATGGATAATGTGGCAAGAAAATACTATCAAACCCCTCAATTTCATGAGCTTCTTCAACAATAACAACTTTGGCAGCTAAAGGATTAGACATCTATCTATTTTCCTGGGGTTGGGGCTGTCTATTTCCTAATCCCACAGGCCCTTTACCCCTGTCATCTGATCTATTATCACCTTTGGGATGATTTCCAAATCTTTCTTGACCTTGTGGCTTGTGCTGACCTTGGGAACCTTGTCTAATTCCTTTCTTTTCTCTCACTAAATTGTAAGATATTTCTTTAACAACTACGGCAAGTGTTTTTACAACCTCTTCTAAATCCACATACTTACTTGACTGAGGCTTCTCTAAAATGATAAGCTCGATACCTTCCCTCTTAGAAGGCTTACGAACTGCTTTGATATTGTTTTCAAACTGCAAAGCCATGGTGAAGGCCTACCTCAATGTTCATCGGTTCTTATCCCTCAAATAATAGGTAGCCTTCTTATCAAAAGCATCAAAATATTTTATCAGACAGGAAACATCACTTTTCCTCATGATTACAAGTAGCCTATTCAGGGTCTTATTTAACCGAGTATTGAAGTCATGAACAAACTCATTAGGATTATTCTTGATATTCTCAAATTCTGACAAAAGAAACCTGTGATCTATCTTATCCCCATAATGTAATCTAAAAGCATTGTCCATTTCTGTCCATGAGTCTATCGATTTGTCTAGTAAATATTTATACCAGTCACGTGCATCCTCCTCTAGAGTATGAAGAAAAAAATTTATGTACACATCCTCAAATTCAATCTCAAATTCTTCCATCATATTGACAAAAATCTTTAAGTGTTGATCACCATTAATAGTATTATTTCCTTGAAATTTAGGCAGCCTATTTCTAACATCTTGGGGCACAACATTTAGATATCCATCTATACCTCTAAAATTTATAGGACCGAAGGTATTAACAATAAATGGAGGTCTTGGTGGGGGTTGGTCCATGCTGTTTTGAGGTGGTGAATTTATAGGAGATATAAAATGATGAGGAGTGAGGGGTCTTTAGGGCACATGCATGAAATTCTCAGAATTAATGTTCTCTAAAGACTAGATGCAAGCAAAAGAGATAAAGAATCTAGAATCGATCACAAATGTGTTTTATCACTGTACATATTGATACAATACATTATAAAATAGCCATGAGGCAAGGAACATATTCCAATATTTAATGGAATGCCTGAACACATTCCACAAATTCCTTTGCTAAAAGGAAAGTGGAGCCTATAAAACAAAGAATGGCAAACCCTTAACAATGAAACCCACTTCTGTCTTTATAGATTCAATCAGAGAGAAGAAAAAGAGAGAGAAGAGCAGGAAAAATAGGTTGAAGCTCAACCACTGTTGTTATTGCCTAAGACAAAATATGCCCCAAAATCCCTCTTTACTGCATCAATCTTTGGTTCAATGCCTTGAAGGAAGAGGAAACAATGGAAAATATTGAATCTGATCTGGTTGTTGAGGCAAGGATATCTTGCATTAAAGGTCTGAAGATGTTTCTCAACTTTTCACCTACTAGGTCCTGGGAAAAATGAATTTTTATCTTTCCATGGTGTAGAAGACGTCAAACCGCTTATAATGGTGTCACATTTGCAATATTTCAAGCCCTGAATCAAAATATATGCCCCTTCAAAGTTTGTATCGAGTCCGCACAAATGGGTGGGAAAAAAATTTTGAAAAATGGGTCCCCCTTTACATATGGGACATGTGACAGCCAGATTAGTGAAAAAATTGAGTTCGCAGGTCTGTAATTTATCCTTTTCCCTTTTTCCACAAAAAAAAGTAAAACTCAAAAAACCCCCACAGCTCCAATGCTCTGCTTAGACACGTGGCACTCTTTAGATTACTGGGGAGATGCGCTTCTATCTTTTTCTTTATGCCCTTTTTAACAAAAGGAAAATTTTCACCTTTTCCTCTGACTCCCCGCTTTGGCTTTGACTCGGGCTCAAACGCTGAGATTTTCCCTTTGGCATATTCGTGGCCCATTTTGCAACTTTTACACCTTTTGGGGTAAGCGGCAAAAAAAAAACTTTTCCCCCGATGAACCACTTTGACTTGGGACACACGATGACACCGTGCTTGCTTGAAATCCCAGTTCAAATTTTTCCTTTGGAGGAGCATCGAGTTGAAACTTGTTGGTCTCCACTGGTCTATGAAATTTTCAATGGTCCCTCTTACTTTTTGGACTTTGGGGTACGTGGCAAGCTCGTGTTCATTTGGGTCTCCGTCCTGGGACTAACTCTTGGAGATGCACCACACTAACACTTGGCATTCTCTTCTTACACTTTTATACTTAGCCAATTTTGAGGCCTGCTTTGTCCACCTTTTGGCTCTATTTGACCATTTTCTATGTGGAGGGATGGCGCGAGTTTGAGTCTCTGTCCTGCATTCCCATTTCAGATTTACGCCGAGTCGACACCTGGCACCTTATTTTTTAGTTGAAGAATTTTCAATGGCCCCACAACTTCTTGAGATTCTGGATGCATGGCAGCCTGGAATTCACTTGACTTTCTTTTTTGGATTTTAACTTTGGAGACGTTTCACGTAGACACATGGTTCTCTCCGATGCTTCCTCCATACTTACTCATTTTTTGGGCTCCTTTCTGAACCGTTTTGAGTTTGAAGACTTCAAATATTTACCCTTTTTCCCCTTCTTTCTCCTGGTTCCTCTGCAACACTTCCCTTCTTTTCTGACTCTTTTATTCCATGGTTGTGTCTACCTATAACTTGAAAAATGGATTCAACACGTAGAAACAGATTGAAAGAGTCATTTCTTTTGCAGAGGGTCATTTAATATTTCTCATCCCCCACCACTCCATTGTTGACTCCTTCTGTGACCTATTTATAGATCTGAACAAGCTTTCTCAGGTTATTTCTATGCAGGGTCATGACTGATCCAATATTCATCCCAGGGTTGAAATATAGATAACAATTTGGTGACTCACAGGGGTACCTTCCTGCTAGATGAAAAGACAAATTTCCTTGTCATATCCGTTGGGCATGGAGTCAAGAACAACGGTATGATACTAATTCTGCCTCTGATTCACGAGCTCAACTATTTGCACTCTCAATTTTCATAGGAAATATCGAAATGGAGGTTTATGAGAGTAGAAAATTATTTCAACTTGTGGCTTCATCTGTCTCTCTGAACGGACCACACAAGAGCAAAAAAATAGTGCCATAACTATATACAAAATTTGAAATCATACATGCTCCAAATAAAACATGTAGAGCATTCAAAGAAGTTATGAGAAAAGCAACCTAAACTACAACAAGACAATGTGTACAATCACTTAGAGGAAAAATAAACTAAACTAATATATACAAGGTGAGAAATTCCCTTTCAGCAGCAGTGTTTATGGTAGATTCCATTTACTAGAATATGTAATTCCTCTCCATCCAACGTAGACAATTGGAAAGCATTTCTACTTTTACATCTTGTGACCATATAGGGGCCACTCCAAATGGTATCAAACTTGGAATGCCTTTCTGGTTTTTCTCGATTTGCATCCCATTCAAAAACCAAGTCACTTTCCTAGAATATCCTTGCTTTTGCCTTTTTTTCAAAACATTTCTTTATTGAGGCCTCATCCTTCTCTATTGCTTGAATTACATGCTCTCTGGCTTCTTCTAATTCTATCAACTCTACATACCTGGCCTCCATTGGTTCAAATTCAGACATCTCTAGCTACTTCACAAGCTCTAATGCTGGAAACTCAGGTGATATAGGAAACACTACCTCTTTCCCATAGACAAGTTTTAATGGAGAGATGCCTATAGATCTCTTGGGTGTTATTCTATCATCCCATAAGGCTGATTTGATATTTGTGTGCTAGGTTCTTTGATTTTCATCAAGAATCCTTTTGATGATCTTTAGCAGGTTTTTGTTTATGGACTCGGCTTGACCATTACCTTGAGGGTAATATTTTGATGAAGTTCTCAAGTAAGTCCCACTCTTAACAACTCATCCTATGATCTTGGAACCTATGAAGGCCAATGCATTGTCTGATACAATGGTGGCTGGCACTCCAAATCTAGTCATTATCCCTTTATAGAAATTTAGTATACTAGACTCATTAGCCTCCTTGAGTGCTACCGCCTCAGTCCACTTGGTGAAATAATCTGTTGCTATTAGAATCTATTTGTGGCCTTGGTTGGAATTTGGATGGATGAATCCAATAAACTCCAATCCCCATTGCATACAAGGTTGGTTGACTAAGATTAGGTGCAATGGAAGTGTTGCTAACCTTTCATTTCCTTTGAATAATGCACAACTCTTGCACCTTTGATCCATGCATAGCAATTACTAAACACTCTAGGCTAGTAATAACCCGCCTTCATGATATTGAGTGCTATCACCCTAGGGGAAAAATGCCCTCTAGCTGCTTCAACATGAAATTTTTGTAACAATCTCTCGACCTGATCTGCCTCAATGCATCTTAGCAGAATTCCATTGATGTCTCTTTTGAACAAGACACCATTAATAAGAACGTATGGGATGGCCTATGGTCTGAAATGTCTCCTTTTTTCTTTACTCATACCATGAGGACACAAGCCTATTTGAAGGAAGTGCACCGTGTCTTGAGTCTAACAAGGAGTATGTGCACCATTAGCTGGATTCTCTTGATCATTCTATAGTAGCAGGACAACCTCTTCTTCTCCTTTTGACTCATCATGTGGTTTAGAAGCATGATGCTCACACAATCATTTGCCATGAACCAGCTTGGTCACTTTTATTTCAATTTCATACTCCATTACAAGGGTGATCCAACCTACTCTCTCGTCATTCAATTCCTTGTTTAGGAGAAAGTCCTTGACACCAGCATGAGACACTAACAGTTGGATCTTGTTGTTTGAGACCAAGTGTTTAAAATTCTTCAAACTCCTAATGTTAGCAAGGACATGATTTTTAATAAAAGAATACCTTACTTCATAGTCTTCTAGGCTCTGAATTAAGAATGGTATGGGCTGCTTTGATCCTTCTCTATTCAGTTGCATCAAGATAGTTGAGATTGTGTCTGATCCTCCAAAAGCATACAAAATGAATTCCTTTGAGAAGTCAGGGTTGACAAGAGTCGAAGGCCATGATATTGCATGCTTGATGGCTTCAAAACTCTCTTTTCCTTCATTTTTCCACCTGAGTGCTAAGCTCTTCTTCAACATCAATGTTATTAGCTTAACAAGGGTAGCAAAGTTTGCTACAAACCTGTGGAAAAATATGATTTTTCCCAGGAAGCTTTGAAGAGCTTTCTTGTGGCTTAGCAATGGCAATGCTCTTATTGCTTCCACTCTCTCTGATTCAATTTCCAATCCTTCCTTTGATACAATATGATCTAGAAGCTTTCCCTCATGGGCCAAGAATATACATTTTTGGGGGTTCAATTATACTCTGAATCTCCTACACCTTTGGAACACCTGCTTTAGGTGGAAAAGGTGGTCTACTGCATCTTTGGAGAATACAATAATGTCATCTAGGTAGATCAACACTATTTTATTGATCAACCCTTTGAATTTCATATCCATTTCCCTTTGGAATGTGGCTGTGACATTAGACAATCTAAATGGCATTTTTCTTTAGGCATAGGTGCCCCATTTGGTGGTAAAATTCATCTTGAATTGATCATCTTATTTCACCATGATCTAGTTATACCATGAGTATCCATCTAGGAGAGATAATCTCTCTGAACCGGACACTACCTACAAGATCTACTCCATTGAAGGGAGCGGGTAGTGATCTTTGAGAGAGGATTTGTTTAAGTCTTGAAAATCTACACACAACCTATCTCTGCATTTTTCTTCCTAACTAGGACCAAGCTTGTGAACCAACTTGAATGTTAGATTGGAAAAATGATACTTACCTCTATCATCTTGTTCAGTTCTTTCTTCATCAGAGGCTCAATATGTGGGTTGGTTGGTCTCTACTTCTATTTGATAGGCTTAACAACTGGATCTAGCTTAATTGTGTGTTGGGATAACTTTAGATTAAACCCTCGCAGGTCTTCATAACTATATGAAAATACATCTATAAATTCTTGGTAAAGGTGTATGAATTCATACCTTTCTTGCTCGGTGGCCACCTTCCCAACTTGTAGTGTTTTTCCTTCTCCAACTAGTATTGACTCTGAATCTTCCCCTTTGATCTGTATGCTAGTTTTCTCTTTTCTAGACTGATCATTAGGATTGAATATAGACTCCAATGTCACTAAGCCTTTGGGAAAATTGTTTGTATGTAGCTATACTACCTAACTCCTGTATTGCTACTCTAATCTACTTTGATTTCTAGCTAAGAATTCAGCTTCTTCTTGCAAAACATTAATGATCTGTTGATAACTCTCGAACACCTGCCAACATGTGTCATTATCTGGAACTGTTGGCCTCACAACTATATGGATATGTGGTTGTTCTTTGTCTCTTTTGATGTTTTCGACCACATCAAACGTTACTCCAACTACTGCAATCCTATCAGAACCTTCATTCTCCTTCCCGGGAATGGACACAATACTGAAGTCTTTGAAATCCTCCATGAGATCCCATACCCTACTCTTGTAGTTCTTGAACAGGTCATTCTTGATAGCATTCAGTCCTCTGACTTGATTGGCAACCACTTCATTCTCACCAAACACTTGTAAGTTCTTGATTCCTAGCTTCCTTTCCCAATGAAGACCTTGGACCAAAGCTTCATATTCAACAGTGTTATTTGAGCAGGAAAAATGAAATCTGAAATCCGAATAATATTTCATACTTTTGGGGGAAACAATCATGGCACATCCTCTAACTCATTATCTACTCGTTGAGCCATCAATGAACAACTATCGTACCTCATTGTCATCCCTACATTTTGGCTTAATTAGGTCAGGAAGAGGATGATCCTCTTCATGTACATAGTAGACTCCTAGTTCATATTCTTCCATCTCCTTATAGGGGTCAAAAGAATATTTCTTATTGGCCCACTCATTGAGAGTCAAGTCTGGGATACATCCCACCTTGGTGTCTTCTTCGCCAGTACTTAGGAGGTATTCTTAATCAAAAGATGAGCAATTGGATTGATTGGGCTAGGCACATAAGATTCAATATGATAATCAACAATGGGTTCAGATCTGATTGTGGCCTTTGCCCCATATCTTCTTTTGAAGAGCATATGTGACCAATCAGAATATAGATAGCCTCCAATTCTTGCAGTGAACTCCTTAGAAAATCACAAAGCAAAATGTGGTGGCTTATCTATGATGGATACATTCTGCAAAATAGTCACATTAGGGCGGGCATGTAGAGTGAGGCTGAGATATTACATGATTCCAACAGTTTTCACTATTTTCCAATCTAGTTGCACTACCCCTCTAGAGATGACTTCATATTGGAGACCCAGTTGATCAGCTATTTGTTTGGGCATCATAGAACTACTAGCCCCATAATCAATCATACAATTATGCACCAATTTGTCTACAATAATCAATGAGACATAAAATGGATGAGGTCTCAGGTTCTTACCTTGTTGTTCTCCATGGTTCCTCCTAGGTTGAACTATATTGGCAAGTACTCTCTCTTGTTGGCTAGGGGGTTGATTTGAACTTAACCAATTGTGTATAGTAGTCTGTAATAGATCCCTCTACCCATGAATGGCCAATGACTCCCATAGTGAAATGTTCACACTTGTCCTCTTCATTTTCTCAATGATGTTGAACGAGCTATCCTTATGTTGCCCCTTCCTAGGCACATTTTTTTCTTGCACATGGGTTGTCACAACCGGTGCTTGAGTGGATTTGGAAGGAAGCTTGGATTGGTTTTACACATTGGAAGTTGTATTTTGAATGCCAATACCTTACTGAGCAACAAAGGGTTGAGGGTCACCTGAGCTTGGTGAAATTATTTCTCTAGTATTTCTCCTCTTAAACCGTGTATTAGTAGCCACACTTTGAGAAGGAGACTGATTCATCCCATAGAAGTCCTCAGCTTTCATCTTTCCAATTGACAAGCATAGTTTCACGTGGGGGTCCTTATTGAGATCTGTGTTAGTGATCTCCTTCTTGGCTAGGTTATTGTGACACCATGCTGGTCTGAACCATCAAGGCCTGATTCAGTGCACCATTAAAGCACATTGATTGGTTATGTGGTTTATTGCATGAGAAGTACCAATCATATTCTTGTGCCATATTGTTCTCTGCTAGAACCAATGCCCTTGATGTTGAAGCTATTTTTTAATCATATGATCTGAACGGTCTAGTAGCTTGAGGTTGTCCTTGGTTCTGGCTCTGACTTACAGTCTGAAATGGTGGTCTATTTTTTTGATACTGCGGCCTAGCTTGTTACTGAATCTAGGGATGATACAACCTATAACTCTGAGCTTGTTATCTTTTAATGGTTACCAGCTCGTTTCCTAGGTTCTGAAGTTTTTTCATGACTTCCTAGAGTTCTTTATAGGTGTTAGATGATGAGGTGGAGGATTCAGCTGAGCTTTGACTCTGAGGAGTAGTTATAAGGGCTAATGTGGGTGTTTGGCTGATATCTGGGCTTCCTAACTCAGGGTACAGAGGCATGGATGGCCTAGGAGTGAGTTTACCAGCCTGAATCAAATGGTTCTCATCCCCTATGCAAATGATATAGGCTGTAGGTAAGGTTGTGCCCCCCATTGACTAAATCATCAAAGAAGTTATAAGAAGGCACCTTCATTAGTGGGCTTTACTGCTATTGGGATCATGTCCCAAGTCCACTAAAATCTAAGGTTAAATTCTATCAGCTGCCCATTGGGGCTCTCTTGATTGTTGTTAGTTTCTCCAACAAGGATAAGTTATCACCCTTCTCTCCAAACTGGTTGTGAAGAGCTATGTACAGCTGGTTCCAATTTTAGATAGATCTCGCATCGAGGCTCCTGAACAATTGTGAAGCTTTACCTTTGAGTGAAGAGCTGAGAAACTTGACTGCAATGTCAATCTCATGGATTTCATGGATTGTAAAGACATTTGCAATATCTTAGACATATCACCAGGAGAAGTCTGGTTTTCCCTAGTGAAATATGGGATGCTCTTTAAAGCTACTATCGGGATCAGATTTTGTGCAATCAAAGAAAGTGGGGTGTTACCGGTGAAGTTGACATAAGGATTTGGCTAAGCCATCATGATTGGCTTGAGCACCCCTCTTGATTGAGAGAACGGCTTTCCGAGAGGAAGTGTTGATAAGGCCCTGTTTGATGGAGATAGAGACCTCTGGGTTATTCTTCCTTCACTCCCTCAATCTGGGGATAAGTCTACATAGAAAAATAATCCCTCTTCTCTAGTTCTTGACCGTGTTTGTATTATTTTCATGAACTTAATTAGACTGCTAAAACCAGTGGATTTGTCTCTTTTGGAGTCACCAGATGTGCAAGTTTAGAACTTCTTAAAAGTTAGACTCACCGTAAGTGCACATCAATCCTGTTGTAATAAGAAGAAGACTTCTCTATCCCATCAGACGTTCCAAAACTGTTAGTGCATAATCACAACACCACTAAATGGGTTCTATAGATCTATTTTTCTAAGATAGATTCATTTGGTGTTATTTCACAATATTGAGCTTTCCCCAGGGTGTGGGACCTTGCAAAAATGGGAAAACTCTCTAAGTTAAAGGTTAGTTCTTATTCCTCTGATTAGGTGCATACTTGAGAACGTGCAATGGATCTATCTCTTTACCTAATCTAAAACTTTCCAAGGAGACAGGGATAAAAAAGGGTACAAGAAATAGGAAATAAGTAGGCTACAAGGTGATGCACTGAAGGAATGATGAACACTAGTCTTGTTGATAGACACAAACCAATAATATACTTACAATGATCAAGCACAGATAACCATATTTATAATGAAAGACCAGATGCTAGAAAAAGTGACAAAAAGATCTAGAATCAATCACAAATGTGTTTTATTGCTCTGTAGATTGATATAATACATTACAAAATAGCCAGGAGGAAATGAACATATTTTAATATTTAATGGAAGGCCTTAACTCCATGAATTCCTTTACTAGAAGGAAAGGGGAGCCTACAAAACAAATAATGTCCAACCCTTTAAAATGAAACCCGCCCCTGTCTTTATAGATTCAATCAGAGAGAAGAAAAAGAGAGAGAGGAGCGGGAAATGTAGGTTGAAGCTCAACGACTGCTGATAATGCCTCTGAAAAAATCTTCCCACAAATCTGTCTTTATTAAATCAATATTTGGTTCAGTTCCTTGAAGGAAGAGGAAACAATTGAACATATTGTATCTGATCTAGTTGTTGAGGCAAGGAGATCCTGCATTAATGTCTTGAAGCTGTTTCTCAATTTTTCACCTATCAAAGGCCTAAGAAAAATGAATTTTTATCTTTCCATGGCATAGAAGACGTCAAGACGCTTCCAATGGTGTCATATTTTTAATATTTCAATCCCTGAGTTGAAAGATATGCCCCTTCGAAGTTTGTATCGAGTCCGCACAAATGGGCAGGAAATGTTTTTGAAAAATGGGTCCCCCTTTACATATCAGACACGTGCCAACTAGATTAAGGAAAACATTAGGTTCACGGGTCCAAAATTTATCCTTTTCCCTTGTTCCCTAAAAAAATTCAAAACTCGAAAAAACCCCCGTGGCCCCGCTGCTCCACTTGGACACGTGGCACTCTTTGGCTAGCTGGGGAGATGCACTTCCATATTTTCCTTTATGCCCTTTTTTACAAAAGGAAATTTTTCACCTTTTCCTCCCACTCCCCACTTTGGCTTTGACTCAGGCTCAAATGCTAATTTTTTCCCTTTGGCGGAGTCGCGGCCCATTTTGTAACTTTTACAACTTTTGGGGTAAGGAAAAAAAAACCAACTTTTCCCCCGATGGCCTGCTTTGACCTGGGGCATGCGGCAGCACCACGCTTGGTTGAAAGCTCGGTTCAAAGTTTGACTCTGGAGGAGTGTCAAGTTGACACTTTTTCGTCTCCGTTGGTATGTGGAATTTTCAAGGGTCCATCTTACTTTTTGGACTTTGGGCTATGTGGTGAGCTCACACTCATTTGGGTCTCCATCTTAGGACTAACTCTTGGAGATGTGCCACATTGACACTTGGCATTCTCCACTTACACTTTTATACTTCACCAATTTTGAGGCCCTATCTATCCTTCTTTTGGCTATGTCTGACCATTTGCTATGTGGAGGGCTAGCACAAGTTTGAGTCTCCATCCTGGGTTCCCATTTATGATTTGTGCTGACCCGACACCTAGCACCTTCTTTCTTAGTTGAAGACTTTTCAACAACCCCACAACTTCTTGAGGTTCTAGATGCATGGCATCCTGGCGCTCACTTGACTTTCTTTTCTAGATTTTAACTTTGGAGAATCACCACGTAGACATGTGGTTCTCTTCGGTTCTTCCTCCATACTTGGTCATTTTATAGGCTCCTTTCTAAACCATTTCGATTCCAAAGACTTTGAATGTTAACCATTTTTCCCCTTCTTGCTCTTAGTTCCTCTACGGTACTACCCCTTCTTTTTTGACCCTTCTATTCCACGGTTGAGTCTTCCTGTAACTTGAAAAATGGATTAAAGACATTAAAACGGCTCGGCAGAGTTGTTTCTTTTGCATAGGGTCACTTTATCTTTCTCTGCCCCTACCACTCCATTGTTGAGTCCTTTTGTGACCTGTTTATAGATATGGATAACAATTACCAGAATGTGGTGTTCAAGTGCCACCAATATCTTCCAGGGATTTCAGTCCTACAATATTATTTGAAAGATAAGTTGGACAATGTTTTTATAGTCAATATTGTTTAGATGGAAGTTTTGGTACGTGCGACAGATTACCTAAACAGTAAATTTATATCCATAATAAAATTGAAGGTGTAATATGACAAAATTTAGTTAAGTTTGATAAATATAAATCAGTACCATACCAATTGAAATATGTAAAGGAGTCTAAATGGTGTGAGCTACTTATAGAACATATGCCTATTTTTCAATTTATGAGAAAATGTAAGGATGAAATTATTTATGAGTATGCCAGGCATACACACAAATCTCTATGGTTTGATGAATAGTTCAAGATATGCAAGGACACATTTCTTATTAGTACTATTGTCTCAGTGGTCAATTTTATATAGAATTATAGGTTGTAACCACAAATGGAGTTTCAATTGTAATATTACAACTTAGTACAAGTTTCCATTTTTGTGCATATAACATTTATACAATCTCCTGACATTACAAAGAATGATCCATTTTTTTAAGAGAGTACAAATTTTATATCAGTGATGATCGTACTCATTCTAATAAATTTTTGCAAGGGTATTTCCAATAATTTTATGGAAACTTGTTTGATAGGAACATTTGCTTCAATTAACATTATATATGGTCAGATAATTACAAGTCTTAGTTTAAGAATACACAAATGTTTTTTTGGATGAGAAGGATGCCTATCAAGATGGGTGCGCAACATATTTTGCTGGAAATGGAAAATGAGAGCATGACGGTGCAGGGGCATGTGTGAAAAGAGCTCTTCTAAGAGAAGAGCTAAAGTCAAAAGATGGTGCTAAATTGAAAGATTCAAAGAGCATAGTAGAATGGTGTAATGAATACATGGCCGAAATAGTAGATATTTTTGGTTGATAGAGGAACAAAAAATTGCTAACTACAAGGATTCTATGACACTCACAGGGTCCAGTGATCTAAACTAATTTTGTATCTCACATGCTACTTCATGGGCCATATGGACAAGAAAGTTGGCATGTTTTTTTAAATCTTGTATTGAATTTGTCACTGCTGAGTGTGATTCACAAGAATAGGTGGATGGATGGATTTATAGGCATTTAACATCATTTCCAAGTTATCAACCTCTATGGGCATTACGACCTATTTCTCAATATGAATTTGCAACATCAAAGTACTTTGACGACATTTTGATTTTGGTGCAATAAGTTAAATGATTATTTACAATTTTTGTATTGAGTTATGTCCATTGAATTTAATATGTATTTTAAATTTGAGTTAAAAACTTTTTATAGGGCATGTGTTTATAGTTATTGTGATATAAGATAGTGAAGAAGGAACAGACTAATTCTTATGTCTTTGTATGGAGGAAAGAAATAAGTTGACTTCTCCTATTATATATGGAAAATATATTGAGTACCCTACAGGGTAAGTGGTAGTTACAAGAACTTGTCTTGGATGGTAACCATTAAAAAATTACTTTATTTAGGTGTTTGAAAACTTTGAGACACACAGGAAAATACTCTTATATTCACATATAGTTCTAGCGATAAATATTCAGTTGTATAGATATCAAGGGAGGACTAATAACAAGATTATTTGGAAGGTTTGAGAGGAAAATCATGAGGTAATCCTATCAGCTATTCAGATTAGATCTGATCTTGATGGTTTATTGGAATGAATTTACATGCTCACGTATGGTATATATAATTTATTTGAAGTGTTTAAATTTGTCAACTAGATTCAAGTTCATATATTTTATTAAATTTGTGTATTGTGTATATATCTAGTATGGTTTTGATTTAACTTAATGTTTTTTTACTTTAACACTTTTATGTAGGTTAATGGTTCAGAAAATATTCCACATTCACGACCTGATTGTTCATTGGAATGAATGTACATGTTCAAATTGTATATATAATTTCTTTGAAGTGTTTAAAATTGTCAACTAGATCATTCAAGTTCATATATTTTATAAAATTGTTGTATTTTTTATATATCTAGTATGGTTTTTATTCAACCTAAATTTCTTTGAATAACACTTTTATGCATGTTAGTGGTGCAAGAAAAGCTTCCACTTTCACATCCTGATGGTGAAAATTGGAATGAATTTACATGCTTTTCCGGTATATATAATTTATTTGAATTGTTTAAATTTGTCAAATAGATTCAAGTTCATATATTTTATTAAATTTGTCTATTTTGTATATGTGTAGTAATGTTTCGATTCAACTTAAATTTCTTTGACTAAAACTTTTATACAGGTTAGTGTTGCCAAAAAATCTTCCACTTTCATGTGGTTGGCATTGTTAGTAGATAATTTTATATTTTCAAAGCTAAGAAAATATTTCATTGTTTTACAAGCAAAGAGAAGAAACTAAAAATGGTTTATGTACCTCTGGAGGGGGTTCTTGGTTCCAGAGGAGACATCCCAGAAGCACCTGGAGCACAGGGAACTGAAACAATGCCTCCCCAAGTGTTTAAAAGGACATATCTATGCGTGTGCATATTCATTTTGGTCCCATGACCCAATGTTTAAAAAATATAGAGTTAAAAAACCTTACACTGGCTCAAACTACACTATTTGGTTCCTGTGTAAACAATATGGCAATGAGACCACATATTGGAGATAGAAAAAACTGACATAGAATATTGTAGAGGGTCCCTACATCGAGGTGTAGGATCTAATGAGATGTCTCTAGGTGCCATGGAGGCTGACTAATCACCTGTCTAAGTTGTACGGTTTTTTTGTCTCATGGATTTTAAGGGACTACACCCCAAAGAAGTATCCTTGAAGCAATGACATTGTCCCACACTGAAACCACACCTCCTATAGTGTTTACCTAGACACTCAAACATGATGGTGTGGTCCGTTTGGTGCACAACCCACTATTTTCAAAATAAAGTGTTTCATAGCCTTACATTGGCTCAAACTATACTATTTGGTGCATTTGCAAATAATAAGTCAGTGAGAGCATCGATTGGAGGAGGAAAAAATGAAGATAGGCTATTATAGAGGGTCCTTATGTAAAGGTGTAGGATCTAACAAGATGTCTATAGGTGTCATGGAGACTAAGTAATCACCTATCAAAGTTGTATAATTTTTTGGTCTAAGGACATTTAAGGGTCAATGCCCGATCGAAGTAGCCCTGAAGAAATAACATTTTCCCACACCAAAATGACATCTTCTCTAACATTTACCTGGAAACTCAGATGTGTTGGTGCCGTCGGTTCAGTGCCACGACGTCCTGAGGCATGAATTCTCACTAATCGGCTCCGTTCATTTCCTAAGACTACCTATAAATGGAAATTTATGAAAATTTATGCCACAAATCCTTAATGAATGCCAAAACTCTAAATTCTTTGGTGTGATTAGAAACCTCCTTTACTCAAATTTTTTCTCAGACTATTCTTAGTTTGGATGACCAAATGCCAAGTTGTGATTGTCAGAAGTTTCTACTAAAAACGAGAATTGGGATGAATAGGAAAGGGGTTCTTGGCTCTAGATCAGGTGGTCTGACTCCAAACCAGGTCTCCCTAGAGACCACTATAGCATCCGAAGGCATATACCCCCCAATCAGATGTGTTGGCGGTGGTAGTTTTCTCCCACTACATCCCGAGGCATGAATTCTCACTACTCAGGATGCATCAATGGGATTACAATAAGCTAAACAAATTACCATGTAAATACTCTAATGATGGTTTGATCTCTTTTTAAAGCATATAAATACACAATATAGTGTTAATAATATTTTTTGCATATGCTGTGCCAACTAAACTACAATGTTTATGTATTTTTTTAAGCAAGTGAATTCAAATTCAGACCTTATTGTTACACACGTATAAATCACTTAATTTGGACTAATACTAAACAAATAAATTGTAAGTACACTAAAAACATATAAAATGACTAGTAATAAATCCCTTAATAAACTTTTTAATTGTTTACATTTTTTCCCACTTTTGAGTGTGTTTACCACGTGCTTAAAATAAGAAAAATTATATAACTCGACACTTGAATATACTAAACAAAAATAGATCTTTCACCCAAGAATCTTCAAAACCATTATATAACATAACATCATATATCATATGTATCATATGGATAATGGTCACATAATCGAGGCCATCAAATCAAATCAAACATAGAAGTAATATCGTTATGAAAACCAACATGTATATAATATATGAAACAAAGTGTGCCATACATATAGGACCACATGCAGTCACATAAGGTTGTATACATGAAATATGAATAATCATAAACTAGGACTAGATATCATATATATCTATACATGGGTCATATGAATCTAATCATTAAACATACTCCCTCTCTTTGCCCTACTAGAAGAAGCATGTCCACAACCTGTGGATGTAGTGGAGGGAGATTCCACTACACATTTAATCTGCGTGGTCATAGATGTATCTAAGATGGCCTGCAACCTAGCTTGCACATTCAAACAAATCAAGTTTTTAGCACCCAAATTTTTAAAATACATTTAAAATTTACAATTTTTGAATTTTTAATGCATGTGAAATCTTACCACAATCTCATCATCCCTATCAATTTGTCATCGACACACTGCAGGGTCAATGGTAGCCTCACGAAGTGTAGGATAAATATAAATAAATACTTAAAATTAAATATTTCATGTATAATTTGATATTGTAGATAAGTAGTAAGAAAACATTCCCCTATAATTTAACAAATTTGAAAGATTGTACCTGAGTTAGTGATCTACAGACGCTATGGCAGCATCTACAACAACCTCCATAGTGTACATATAGGGAAGAGTCTCTTTGGTAGTCATAAGTTGTACAAAGAACATGTAGATCAACATTAATTGAAAACTTTAGCAATACTAGTAACAATAAGGCCTAAAACAAAGAGCTATGTAATATTGCAAGTGTATGACCGAACCAATAGTATAAACACCTTATGATAAAGTAGAGAAGGATAATTAGTCCTATTTATTTACATAATATCTCTTCACTATTAATATGGAAAGGTCCTACGGGTGATGTAGATCATAATCATAATTCTTATGTGTCTTGAAATTGCATAATTGGTTTGTAGAGCAAATTGTAGGCTCTTGGGTTCTATCTAGGTATTTGAGTAACTTTTGATTGTACAGGTGAATCTTGCTAGAAATTTCAAATTATCTCTTTTTGTGCATGAATTAAAAGACCCCAAGATTTCTTGGTAATGGATATAGTGTAGTTAAAGTTTTCTAGATAACAGTTATTTCAAGCAACTTGGTAAAAGTACAGTGTACAAAAATGAAGGAAAATGTCAAGATTTTGACTATAATTTGATAAATCATGATCTTAGACTAGGTAATAAGGTTATATCAGGTATGAATGAGATGTTTGAATGATCTTAGGGGTGTGGGAATATAGAAAATGTCATTAGTTGAATGAAATATGACTGTACATGACATTATTAAGTCATAAAAAGGGTTATTAGAGATATTCAAGAAGTAATCCATTAAAGATATGGATTGTATTTGTTATGTAGAACATGGTTCTAGGAAGGTCACTACACTATATCCATTGTACATGAGAATGCAAATATAGTGAAACTTGATGAATAAAATATATATTATGAGATTGGGTGTATAGAATTACATAGGGAGTATTGGTGATAAACATGAACCAAGAGACTAATGATATATTTAGAAGTGTAGGTAACTTATCCCATATTGTCATCTCTTTCTTGTTTAGAGAGAAGAGGGTTGATAAATAATGAATCGAACTAACAATGTTGGCAAGGTCAGTTATGCATACATCCTAAGAAGCTTAAACAGATCTTTAGAGGCAAGGGATTATGGAGAAATCATTAAAGATGGAGTTATCTAGAAATATTTCTAGGATAGAAGTTAGTGTCAATGATCATGCAAAAAGGAGAGTTTGTATATCTAGGAGAGTGTTTACTAAGCCCTTGCATCATAAGAGCTTAATGTTATGATCAAATTGTACTTGCTAGAGTTATGGAATTGAAAACTACTATACAATTCCATAATTACAAACAACGTGTAAAGAGAAACTAACCTGCAAAAAATTCATGTGCCCAGAGCAGATGATGACCCTCTAGGATCTTGTGTATAAAAGAAAAATATTTTAATATGTACATGTACATGTGAAACACTATTAGTTTTTACATGTATGTACATGACGTAATCAAATACATATATATTAAAATGACAAATGAAATAAACTATTGTATATTTATTATATCTATTTGACATTTACTAATGAAAGACCAAGATCATTATCACCAGTTCTAAAAAAATACATGATCATCTCATCTAGAGAAAATAAATCATGTGATCTAGAAAATGATGTCTCACTTGCAAAGAATATGGAGCTGCATGATCCTACACTTCATTTTAATTTATTTCTATGATTAAGAGAATTATTTAAGTGTTTTTAGTTGTATATGTTCATTCATTATCCACATAAATGGAGAAAAGTACATAAAGGAAGGACATACATCTCATTACACAAAAATATATTCATTTATTCATCTGGAATAATTGTGCATATTTATCTCACACAATCTGTGAGAAATAAATAAAGAAAAGGAATGCATATATTTATGAAATTGAAAATGTAAAGAGGTAAAGGAAACCCATCATTTCCTTGAGGAGGTTTTCTTTCCTTCTGAAATGCTCCTCCAGCTATCCTCTATAAGCTACATCATGTTACCCCAAAAAGGGAAGGAAATGGTGTCAATATTGAGATTAGATTTTTATTTTAACTCCTTATATTTCCAGTTTAAGAAAAACATGCATTCAAAAGTGAAATTATGGCATTCACAGTAAATTTGTGAGCACATATCTAAAAAAATTTAAGATTGGAATAGATAAGTACAAGTACAATATATCATAAGTTGAGAAGAGAATGGAATCTAAATTTGCAACATCATTTGTTAATTTCAAAAGAATTCATTTTTATCTTTCAAGGAAAGGTATAGTGTTCATAAATGTAACAGGTGCAAAAGATCTAATAAAATTCCATATATAGCCTGTAGCTGACATGATCTAAAAGGGTGAAATGTTTAAACAAAAAATTTATCCCCAAGGCATAATATAAAAGGAGAATACAACTTCAAATTAGATATGTTTTCAAGAAACCATGCTATAGATACCCATGAAATGAACCATAGAATGCAATTTTTAGAAGTATAATTTTGAAAGGAGAAATTAGATCATTGATTACAAATATAGTGCAAAATTGTTTTCAGTATTGTTTGAGTCCTAAACCTTACAAAGCTATATTGTAAAAAATACAAACTTCAAATATCCATGCTTGAAAATTAAGCTAATTTTTAGAGCTAAGAATAATGTCGAATCAGATTAAAGAAGCATCTCGAAGTAGAAATTCATGATAGAGCGTGTTACCTCGAGCTCCAAAAATAGAGGAAGTTATATCAAATATATCAAATTGCAATAGAAAAATTAACACAGAAACAAATCCAATCAAAACAAAATCCACATACAGGTTAAAATATATCCCAACATGCATATCAGAAGAATGATCAATTAGTTAAATTCCTAGATCTAGATCTATGAGGTAGAGAATGATTATGTTAGAATGAACTCACCAGTGGAAAAGGGTTTTTAGAGATTAAATAGAGATTCACGCTATTAACAAATGAATGTCATGATATAATGTGACCTTGTCTTTATTTCATCAAGACAATAAACACAAGCTCATTTACAGGTAAACATAGATCTCGAGCTTTCATTGGGAAAATTAGAAACAACAAACAGAGTTAAGAGTTGTCAAGTAACAGTACAAGAAGGATTTAGCTTCTCCATAATGGCTTAAAAGCATCACTAGGAATGATCAAGAATGGTGAGTTAAGAAATGCTCCAACCTTTCATTCATGCCACATTGAAATGCCAAATAAACTCAGAAAATAAAAAACCAAATGGAAACAAAATCCTCAGGTTTATAGAAAATATGAGTCACAGGAAAAACTACACGCAATAAACAAAATGTAGTACCTTGATCTTCTTTCTTTTTCCAGAACTCGGTAGAATACAGAGAAGAACACTAAATATAACTTACCAAAATATTACCAGCATTTCCCCTCTCTCACAGAAATTTCTCCATGTCTTAAATTTAGAGAACGTAAGGAACCCAGAAAGGGTTTTTCATTAATTTTAAAATGCAGATACTAAAGGCTCCAAGAATTCCATAAATGAGTCCTCCTAGTCAAAAACAACAAAACCAGAGCTCCAAAATTATTCACAAATCAAATTCATGGCCCAGATTTAAGAAAAAGGAGAGTGCAAGATCAAAATATTAGGTCATGGACTATCCATTTGAAATATTTCAGCAAGTACAAAGAAGATTGAATGAAAAGCATGATCAAAAATACCTATGTCAAAATTACTTGAATCTGATATTTTTCAATCAAAGGATTAATACCCATTTCGGGTTAACCAAAAACAAAATTTTGAGTCAAAATTTGAAATTAGACAAGTCCAAATAAAGGAAATCATCCATTTTTATTCGACAATTTTTAAATATTTGTCATAGAGTTTTAAGAAAAGGCTCAAGGAATGACCAAGAACTTACTAGTTAGTGTCAAGGTTAACAAACCCTCGAAAATCATCGAATATGGAGCCAAAAAAAGCACACCTAGTAGTCATTTAAGCTCTTCATTATAGAAACAGATCCAGAAAAGACACAGAAACGACAATGGTTTTAACCATTTTTAATTTATAGTGATCAAATATTGGATAAATGAAGGAAATGGATCATCTATGTAAGTAAAAAAAATGATAGTGACAAGGATTCTTACCTTCAGGAAAATTTTAAATTACAGATTCTCCATTATCAGGCTCAAACTCATGTGCAAAATAAAACTATGAACTTCTCCGCAAAGTTTTTTTTATAGATGCACTAATCAAAAGCTAGAAACGTAGCTTTCCATAATGAAAATCCATACACCCAGCTCAAAACATTGGAGAGAATGTTAAAACATCATAAGATCTAGTAGCCTTAAGCCTCAATCCATGGCAGTAAGACAAATTTTTCAAATTATTAAGGGAAAATCCACCAAGCCTCAGAAATAATAAAATAAGATCTCATGTTTTTTACAAGAAAAGGATCTCGAAGCTCAATCAAGCCCATTTCAAAGTGAAATCGAAAATACCCATATCAGAAATAAGAAATGCACAAGTCAACAATACAAAGAACCAAAAATTTATGCTCAAGGGTCAAAGATCAAAGTCGTACCAGTGATACAAAGAAATATATTGATTTCAAATTATTAATGTTACTGTAAGGTTGAAATAATGAAGCAAACACTTACATGTTACATAATCAGAAGGCTCACCTTCAGAATAGCCGACATGAGCAATTATCAATTCTTGGAAACCCAGTAACAGAGAGATGGTTGTTCAAAAAAAGCATAGAAGCTGAAGAAATCTCTTGAATCTCTAAAACCCATTACAATGGTGATTTTGTTGAATAAATAAGAGGTTTAAATACAAAATTCTCAAAGTAATCTCCATGAACAGCCATGATCGTGGAACACAAAATAAAGTAAGGGTGAAGCATACTCAAAATCCTCCAGGTCGAGCCCCAACAAAATGCAAAACTTCATGGTCAAAACTTTAGGGAGCTCAAATTCATAAAGAAAGAACGAAAAATCTTCATGATGGTGCACACTGACTACCAAAACCTCTTAGAGCTTAGAAAGGTTAACTTTTTTTAGAAGAATCATATATTCATTCATAAGCTTGCCATAGAAACCAAAGGTCCTCAGAGAAAGCTCAAGTAATCATGGCAACTGTGAAAAAAATATCAATAGAGGTTTCTCAACTCACAAGGAGCTCGTAGCATAGTGCAAAGAATGATTAGGTTTTTGAGATATTTTGTGGTTTAAACTTAGATTTGAGTCAATTAATTTAATCCTAAGATCATAATTACAAACATGTAAATATCAGAGCAAACCCTAACCCAGGTGGAGTTAGACAACACATCGACAAATCTCAAGGGTCAAATCACCGTGCGGAGGGGGTCTATTTTCCCACTCATGATTATGTTTTTAAAACCATAGTATATGAAATGATCCGAGTTAATTTGAAAAGGAGGAATCATATGATTTGTACCATGTAAAACAAGCTCCATGATTATTTAATCACAATATGTGCCGAGTCAAGGAGGAGTCTATGTTAGGTTAAAACTATACCAATCACAAAAATAACAAAGTGCATAGTCAACATTGTTTTACCCCTAATATATTATTGTCACCTTATCCAAGAAGCAATATTAGATTGCACATACACAAGTTAGAAGATACAAAGAGTATGTTTGGCATGTGATCATGAAGGGGTTGATGATGAGAATTGAAATATTTTACCTTGAAAATTGGCTAAATACCTCATACCCTAAAAGTGGTAAACATCAATGGTGATCCCCATGTGGGTTGAATGTTTTACGAAGTGTTGAAACCAAAGAAATTATTTTTGTATGCAAAGGAATATTATTCTTGCATGTGTATAAGTGGCCAACAAATTGTAACAGAAAAAATTTGAACATGTATACATCAAAGGTGGTTCCCACACATCAGATGTGACATCATTAGCTAGAAGACAGATTGCGTGCATTTGAGAAGAATTCCTCATCAAGAAATTCTTATTGTTAGCCAATATATTCATCCAACTTTTTAAAAATATAATAGTCAACTTCAGTTTGACTAAGTTTTATTTTTGTAACCAAGGATTTTAAATGCCTCATTGTATTAGCATGTCTATTTTTATTCCTTTATTTATTCATGATAAAGGGATAAAAATAGGATGCATGGGCGAGTACAATTTTCAGTCTATTTTTACAAAGGGTGGGATGAATAATTTTGTTATATATTGTGTGCATTGGAAAAGCATGGAGGAGGGCGGTTTTGGACATAGGAGTGCTGAAGCAGATTTTGCCATTTTTTCTCTTTGAATGAGAATTTATTTCTATCTTCCAAATTATTTTCAGTGTCATGTATACTTTATTATTTCTTCTGAATGTCAAAATTCCCTGATTGATCATCTTTCCTTGCAGCAAATTTAGTACTTTCTACATAATGTTAGTGTGCATGCTTATCTTAACAGTACTGTTGTCAATATTTCCCTCAATACATCAAGCATTTTGCCTTAATACTCTACTGAAAACTATTGGTTTGTGCATCCAGAATCCATTCTCAAATATTTTTGCATGTACTTAGTCAAATCCCTTAATAAGTTTTGTGTATCAACCTAGTTTTAAATTAATTTATAATCATATTTTTACCCTCAAAACCCCAAAAAAATAGTTTAAGATACATCAAGAAGGAACTAGCCTTAATACCGGAGACTCACCTCAATAATAGGTATACCTGTAGACCTGAGGTGTTTCCATTGTATCTACGAAAGAGAGAGATCCAGAGCAAGCTTAGAACACCAACAGTCATCTCTCTACAGGGTGCACTTTCGAGAGATAAATTTTTTTGGCATGCCTGGTGACATGAGGAATAGAACTACTATTGATGGATTCTGAAGATTTAAGATCCAAGAAGAACTCATCTCGTGACTTCGTCAATCTGATTTAAAATCAGTACAACACTTTTCAACAACATTAAATTTTTCATCTACAAATTTTCAGCTATTTTTCATGAAAATCACATCTATTACTTTGATGTTATCAGCGATTTTTATGAGCAGCAGATCTCTTTTTCATAATTTCAATATTTTACAAGGTCCTGTAGCCATAAACCCTAATTTTTAGTAGTATTATCAACCAAACCAACAACCCTTTTATCCAGTTTCACCTTCATACCATTTCGATAACCCTTACCAAAATGAATATCCTTATGCCCAAACCTTGGAAATCAGTATGATTATCAATATGATGATCATTACATTGTTCAAGGTCAAAGTTATGTAGAGGATTATGTTGATTGTTAAAGGTGAAGAGGTCTCGAAATCGAGATTAATAAACTCAAGCAATCATTTTTAGTTTTCAAGGAACTATATGAGAAATCATTAGCGGTAAAAGATGATAGGCATCGGATTTTTCATAATTCAGTGCCTATATATCCCCCTTGTACATCAAAGCAGCCCATCCATCAGTTTTTGAATCATCAGGTTATTGCAATTCCATCTTTTCCTACCCTGCATTCATGTATTGAACCTAAATTAAAGTGTACAATTTTCCTTTCAGATGTTGTCCTTTAAATAGATCTTGTACCCCAGCCTCTCTTTAAAAAAATTCTAGTTAAGGATGAGATTAGTCCCACTCCTCCTTTCCTCGTATTTTCAGTCTAGGAAAAAGAGGATCATAATATCTTTGTGGAGGGACAACAAGTTGAAGCAAATAATAGGTTGTAGTTTTTATAGAAGATAGAGAAATGGGTTTATAAATTTTAGTTCGATCATACTCTAGAATTAGAAGACCAACCCATTCAAAAGGTACGGTTTTGTTGTCCTCTCAAAATTTCCCCTCTTCAAAAAATTGAAAATTTTGAGTTGACACCTTTTAATGATGATCTAGTGAAGTGCAAAGTTGAGGAGATAGTGAAAATTCATGTTTTTGGAGTCAATTTGGTGATTTGCGGGTCTATTGGACATTTTTGTCCCACATGTCCCAAGTTCCATCGAGCTTTCTGTTCCCTAATTTCCTGTATTCCCCAAAAATATTTAACTTATGGTTCTGTCGAAACTTTTATCCCACATGTCCCAAAGTCCTTTGGACCTTCTGTTCCTTGATCGCTTGCATCGGCCGCATCGGGTCTATCGCATACTTGTGTCCCATCTATCCCAAAAAGTGTTTGTGACTTCTATCCCCACTTTTCCCACATCACTCGCATCAGCTGAATCGTTTCTTCATGTCCCTCACATTTCCATGTTTCTGAACTACCTGTCCTCATTTGGTCCACTTTACCTGCATCACCCATGTTAGTTGGATCACGTCTTCACGTCCCCCATGTCCCAAATGTACCAAAGACCATCTAGGCTAGGTTTTTCTACTCTTCCATATTCTTTCCTTTTTGAGTCAATGCATATGAATTTAATGCACATTTATGAACTTCTATATCCTAAATGGCTATTTAAAGGGACCACCCTCTACACATTTGACACGCTGCTCACTTGTTATCATTCGCTCGAATCCCTGCAATCAAGATCATTTGCTTGTGCTCCCATTACCCTTGCATAATTCATTGTGGATTTGATCTGTGAAGTTTGTTTCTCTATATGTTGCAAATATGAAGATTAAATTCCAGGGTCAAGAACATGTCTCACCTCTTGAGTCCTCTATTCCTTATATCGGGGATAGTGAGGTTCGGCACCTAGATTTTGGTGATTTCTAGAAAAGATTTACTAGCCCTAATCTTTCCCCCATGGCCCAAATGATCAATGACAGTGGCCTTACATATGTGACAGGCTTCCCAATCTTATTACAATGTGCCAACACCGTGCTCATCTGTGGGGCTCACTTTAACCCAAACACCATGGAATTGTCTAATGTGCATGAGGAGCTAATTACTAAACTAGATGTTGCTGCCATTACTGCTGCTCTATGGATTCCAGAAGTTGAAGACTCCATTGTTATCACTCAGGCTCAATATCAAACTCTATTTGAGTAGGACAATGATAAATATAAGGCAAGGATAGAAAAATCATGGTTGAAGAACCCTCAGAAGGGAGCATCTTGACTTTCCAAAGCATTATTTAGAGCTGATTTCAATAAAGAGCTATCTAATTTCATTATCTTACTAGCTCGTGTCATGGGATTTCCCTCTACCAATGAATTTAACTTTTTGATGTGGCCGCTCATCAACATTGTCTACGAAGGTAGTCAAAGCATAAATTGGGAAGAAATCATTTACACGAATTTGATAGAGCAATTGTCTAGTGTGCAACAGACTAAGAAGTTCTATATGACTTCCTATCTGATGTATACCCTAGTACCATCCTGGCAGTGGTTTGGATTCACTTACATAAAGGGTTATAAGGATGAACCCATTTATGCATAATGCCCTCAATTCACCCTTGAAACTAGTAACCACAACTTCATGAGTTTGAATGATACCTTTACCATGTATCTTGTGAGGCTTTTAGAAAGTGATACTACCAGGAGATTTTCTGATGAGGCCATGAACCTGATAGCAAAGTATGGAGCTTTACTCATTCAGTTTAGGAGGTTTTCATATATCAGGTTGGCTTGTTATGTGAACACACCTCTCAAGCTCTCCATGTTTTTTAATGACAACATGGCTTTGATTAAAGTGTGCACACAATTGGATAAATTACATAGAACCTAGAGGGACAATAAAATATCTGGTCTACATTTCCCTATTTCCTTGGGTAACTATACATGCAAAACAACCTTGGATGCTCAAAATATAGAAAGGGCCCTCACCCCCATCATTGTTCACTTTTTCATGCCTAGGACCTGTTTTGATTTGAACAAGTTCATTGAGCTGAATCTCGGAATTAATTATCATCATAGGTCAGATACTGAGGACTATTGGTCCAATTGTTTAGATGACTTTGAATCAAGGTGGATGCACTATGGCACAATCTCTCTACAGCTGATACAGGAGCTCAATCTCTACCAAATTCCTGAAGGGTTCCAAGATGATAATGAAAACTTGTTTTCTTGTGGATATGAGACATTGAACAAGCATACTCGTTTAGAATATTTGGAATTGTAAAAGAAGGAGCAGGATGAATTGGTTGAGATCTTGGCCCCTGTCCTTGTAAGAAGCAAGATTTGGTTTGATAGGAAGGTTTGAGAGCTTAAGAAGAATCCAAGTGGATCTTCCTCCAAAGATACTTCAACACCTAGGAAGGAATCACATACACCCAACACAAAGGTACCTGCACAAACCCCTCCTCCTTCCCCAAATAAAGAACCTAAATCATATAGTCCCTCTTCTTATACTCAATTGTACCAAAAGAAGGTAAAAGAGTTTAAACAAGAGCCAATTGAGGAATAGCCCATTCTAAGGAATTCAGAACTACCTTCAAGGCCAGAGAATGTTATTTTTCTTAGTGAAAGTGATGATAGTGAAGTACCAAACCCTGTAGGAACTTCAGAGGTTACAATAGATAAATAGAAGAAATTGCCTAACATTGAACCTCCAAGTTCAACTAATTCCTTTACTCAAGAAGATACAAATTCCTCACTCACATGTCTACTGGAAGTAATAGTGGTAAATACTTTAAGTTCCATGAACTCACTTTCTCTTGGATCTCTTGTTCCTCCTTATTCCTCCACTTTTGCATGGGTGCAACCCTTGGTTGACAGCAGGAAGAGAAAACCTTATTCTTGATTGACAAGGCCAAATTTTGATGTTGTGTAAGCCTTGTTGGGCACTAATCCTCCTACTCCAACAAAGAGAGCTAAAAAAACTTCAAGAATAATGACAGATGCTCAGGGCCAACAATTTCTATAGGTTGTAAAGCCTAAAGTTGATAAGGCAGAGCAAGATCTATTAACCTCTAACCTTGAGCTTTCTAGGATTCCAATGGGAGAATCTACCTCTAAGAGTGAGGTGCATAACCTCCAAGAAATAGTAACGAAGGTTATTGAGAGAGTAGAAAGGGGTAAACAGACTATAGAACAGCTAGAAGAACAAAATCAAGTTCTTTCTAGCTTCATCAAGTCGTTATTAACTAAGTACAAGGTTTTGGATCTTACTCCATTGGCTGCCCTTCCACCCCCTATGATTCTCAGTCATAATGAGGTTAAAAGTATCAAGTATATACACATGTATTCCACTTATGGGAGGGCTATGGAAGCCATGGTTGATGACATGATCATTGCAGGATTGAATTTCATTGTAGAAGCCTTCAAACTCAATGAGAAGGTGGCCAACCTGCAATAAAAACTCTCCTCCTCTATTGGAACCATGGAAAAAGAACTGAAGATTTGGAGTAGTTTGATCATAGATCTTCTCCTGATGGAAAAGGGAGATGAAAAGATATTTATGGCCAATAAAGTTTTTGATGATGCCAAGAAAAACTTATCAAGGTCATGGGTTTTCAGTGTGGAATGGAAAATAACAGTTCTGGAACAAGCCTTGGGGGAATTGAGGAATAATTGGTAGAATGGAGAAGACTTCAAAACATTTGTTATGTCTTCCTTCAAAGATATTCACTATCATCTTCATGATTAAACTTCAGGTATTCATTTCTCTCTCCAAGAGATTAAAACTCAATTCAGGGCATTTGTTAAAGAAAACTTGTTCAAGGAGGAATTGATTACCAAAGAGAAGATAAAGGAGATTTTCTCTCTTCAATCTGCTATTGAAGAGGCTAATAAAAAATACCTTGAACATATTGAGTTCGATAAGGATATGGAGAAATGTCTAGGTACTTGGTCTCAAGCCACTACAAACACATCAGTCCCACAAGGCAGAGAGATAGTTGAAGCAATGAAAAGATTCAGGCAACAGATTCTTAAGTTGATGGGCCCTCCTCAACAATAAGTGGATGTTTTCCCTTCTAGCTTCTCCTATCCTCCTTATTTTTCTCAAATCAGGCTCATTGTAATTAATTAAGGATCTTGTGTCGAGCACTTCCTTAATTAACATTTTAGTTAAAAGAAATAGTTACCAAGTGTAACTAATTTGTAAGTTATATAATGGGCTCTCTACGGCATTTTCAAGGGCTAGAACTCTGTTTATTTATAAAAGTGTAAAGGAGTAAAAAATCTATCAATACAAGAAGATATTTCTTTCTGTTTCCATCTACTCTTGTTATTTCATTGCTATCTGTTTAACATTATTGAATCATTAAGTTTGTTTTAATTCAAGAAGCTTTGTATTCTTGTGAATGTCATCTCTAGAACTTTGTGTCTGTGAAATAACATCTATGGTCTTAAATGCAAATGATTCTATTCTACATGATTCCCTTATGGCATGGGTAAAGAATTATTTTGTTATCTATATTTCTTGAGAGAAATTTTTTGCCCCCTCCCATTCCTTAATTCTTCTATCCTTTTGTATTGATGATTTGTTATATTAGAACACTTCCATGATTTTAGAGTTCCTCATTAAAACTACATGTTGTACATTTGTAAACATGTTTTTGCCTTTAATAAGGGAACCTCTCCCATTAAGGAGGACGAACATTCTATCCCCTGATTATTGCTTTCAATAAAGTCCTTATTTGACAACCAACAATTCTGATTTTTTAGTAGATCTAAAGTAGATTAAGGATGATCAACAATCTTCATATTCTGAGCATAGTGTGCATGAAGGCCCCCTACTCCTACAAAGTACTGATTTCATCCCAATTTTTAAAACCTAAAGAATTTTTGTAGATCATTTTTTAATATAAATCACCTGATCTAAGGGATGAGAATCATGTTTGTAGTTTATTAGATTTTGTGATTGATGACAGAAAAAAGAAAGATTAGTTTCATAATGATCATCATCAAACAATTGAGTGTGAAGATCCTTAATTTTCTACATGCATGGAAATAGCCACATTATTAGGGACTTACAGTGTTCCACAAGGACTATCAAATGATACTACAAGCATTCATAAGAAACAATCTTTCATTGGGGAAACTAAAGGTCCATAGGGCATTGTAAGAATGGATAGAAGGGAAGAAATTGAAAATATTGCTGAAATATTAGTCATGGTAGTAACGGATCAAAATATTGAAGAGGCTGAATGCTTTTCATATCAATTTCAGAATGTCAAAGAGAATACACAATAGTTTATAGAGGCAGATAAACTTTCAGAACAACCTTTTCATAGAGAGAGCCTATTATCGAAAAGGAGGTTCATATTTAAGTACAAGATAAGAAAATTAGATTTTCAGCTATTTGGAGGCCATGTCCTATTTGGTACCTTTCTTGTTCACAAAAGGCCACAACAATACCATAGTTCACACTTGTATCAGAGCCTAAAAATGATCGTTAGATCCTCAACAACTAGTTCCAAAGCCCTTCAGAACAGTTTGCAAAATAGTTAGAAATATTATTCGTGTTTTGCGTGGAGTTTTGGAACAAATTCAAGGTACACATCTAATTTTTAGTTCTATCACGTTACGTGTTTGGCAAGTTGAATTCATTACCTCATTTTTGGAGAAAAGGAAGCTATTTTTCACTACCTATTTTAGGTTTTATTTAGCCTCAATTTTTGGTTGGTTAGAATATGGTATATTAGGATTTCTCTTTCAATAAGTGTAGTTCATGGACATTGTAATGTTTTTCAATCCACTAAGTGCAGTCGTGCAAGTGATCTGGTTTACAAGATCCTTTCCTAGCTTTAGTTTTTTTATTGGAAAGGTAGATTTTGGTTAAATGCTTTGACTCCATGCCCAATGAACAAGAGAAAGGCACTAGTCTACAAGCTAGCAGGTAGCTTTCCCCATAGGATCACCAGAAATTTTGACATTTTTCGCACCCCATGTGAAAATGGTCAACTCGAAACTTTTAAGTTTCTTAGATTTTTTGGGTTACAAGTTTGGCTATGTTTGGGTCAACCACATCAAAATAAGATACAAATTTTAATTATTTGGTTTTGGACAGTCTTGGAAGTCACATTCGGATCAAAACTACAACTTGGGTGCAGTTACAAAATGCCATGCCTCATAGATGTAGCCACTCCATTTGTTACCCTTGTCAGAACTATGCAACAACCATAAATGACCATTGCAAATCCCTAAAGAAAAGATAAAAATGATAGTATATACCAGACATGATGTTCTTCAACTGTAAACAAGTTGCAGGTTTGAAGGAAAAGGTACCATTTTACAAGCAGTTTGCATTTACAATGAGCATCAATAAGGTACACTTGAATTTTTTAAAATTTATTTCTATGATTAAGTGAATTATTTAAGTGTTTTGAGTTGTATAAGTTCATTCATTATCCATACAAATGAAGAAAAGTACAGAAAGGAAGGACATACAACTCATTACATGAAAATATTTTCATTTATTCATGAGGAATAATTGTGCATATTTTGCTCACATAAGCCGTGAGAAATAACTGAAGAGAAGGAATGCATATATTTATGAAATTGAAAATGTAAGAAGGTAAATAAAACCCATCATTGCCTTAAGGAGGTGTTCTTTTCTTTCTAAATTATTGTTCTAGATGTCCTCTACAACTGCATCATGGTACCTGGAAAAGAGAAGAAAATGGTGTGAATACTGAGCTCAAGGTTTTATCTTAACTCCTTATATTTCTAGTTTTAGAAAAACATGCATTCAAAAGTGCAATTATGATATTCATAGGAAATTTTCAAGTACATCTCAAACAAATTTTAAGATTGTAGCAGATAAGTACAAGTACATAATATCATAAGCTGAGAAGAGAATAAAATTCAAATTTGTAACATCATTTGTCAAGTTCAAAAGAATTCATTTTCAACTTTCAAGGAAACGTACAATGTTCATAAATATAACAGGTACAAAAAATCCAATAAAATTCCATATACAACCTGTAGCTGACATGATCTGAAAGTATGAAATGATCAAACATAGAATCTCACAATTAAGTGGGAATTATGAATGAATCGAACAACATTCAGGAGGCAACACAATAAAGCAAAGAGTCATTGCAGCCATGAGATTTGTTACAACATAGATTGTGTGATTCATCATAATCCTTAAGCTCAAATGAATGATCAACATTCTAAGGATTCCTCATTTCTAGAATAGAATAAAGAATGAGTGTTTTAAGTCAAAAAATCAGGAACATCTCAGCATCATTTAGATAAAAAGTACAAAGCTATAAAATAACAATAATGCAAGTATGGCTATTGTAAAGCCAATAAACACCAAATATAGTAGGTACAGAAAACCTTGTAATGCAAATTACAGTTTTCCATCAGAATGAAAAAATGATCAAGATACATTCTGTTGAACAAAAATATTCAGGTACATATTTTCAAAGGACAGTTCTAAGTATTGAGGCCTTTCATCAGCTTAGCTCAGCCAAAGTTTCTCAAAAGAGAGAAAATCAAGGAGCAATTATGTAGTTCTTTAACCATGTCAGGATTACCCACAATACAGAGCTCCAAAGAAAAAAGATCTACAATATGAGTTTCATCCTGAGTTAAATGAATTTCAGAGTAAACTATTTTGAAGCATCTTTAATGATGATGATAAGTTTTAGTTGAAGTACACAATAAAGAGCAACGATGTACTTAGTACTAAATGATTTCAGCAACTTCCAACAAATGACATACAAGAAATAAAAGTGGTACAACTTTGTGGGTAGAGAAATTGTAACATAGAAAACACATGAATTCAAGTCATATTGGTTTGCAAAAGCCTCATTAGCTTTCCATTGGGAGACATGATACAAATTCATCAAATTCTCTATATGATGTGCAGTAACATATTGAAAGAGGTTCAAGATCAATTCATTCAACTCACTAGTTCATTTTCAAATGAAATCAACAACTTGATCTAGAATACAATTGAGTAACTATGAAGTGATAAGAATTCAGATTCGTAAGCAAATATTCAGAGTATAATGCATCCTTGAAAATAGCATATCTAAGTCACAAGTAAGCTACATGTGTTTATAGATGAACATATAGTCATTGGATAAAGAAGGACATATAAATTACAGATAGGAGCAACAAATGATGATATTATATTTCAAGTAATTCAGACTGAAACAAACTACATTGATTAAAAGAATTACAAAGCTTACAAAGGTAAATTGATTTGTAGATCATGAATGATTTTAAATCATATTACCAAGATTGGACTATCAGTTTACCAACATTGATAGATGGAAGCATTGATTCAAATACAGAAGGATCAAAATTTCTTAGCCTTCTCAAAATTATCAAGGGTTCAATCATCTAAATTTATGCATTAAAAAAAAAGTAGAGATTTGCAAAGGGAGAAGCCTTCTCAACCTTAAATCAAGCATGTTAGCATAGAAAAAGATCAAGGATTTAATCTCATTATGCTCAAGTAGAATAAAAAGGTTCCAAGGTACAACAATCAGGTCATTATTCAAAAATCACAAGATCAACCCATTATTGGTGAAAGGAAGAAAAGAATATCCAGTTGATAGAGTTTCGAGTATCAGTTTAAGAGATCAAAAGATTTTCATCACATAGCCAAATCTATGACATTTATGTAAGAACACTATAATCACAAATTCAAAAATATAATATGCACCCACATTATTAATCTGTGCAAGCATTATGGCTAAGCAATTTTCAGTCTCAAAATAAATCTTTGTTTGAAAATAGAAAAATCTGATTCACATTTTGAACTCCAATTTTTGAGCAAATACACAACAGTCAAGCTTTGATAAGAAACACAATCAAGCTTTAGTAACGGGTAAGTACGTATTTTAGCTACTTGTTTTTCTATAATATTGATCAGCCATTAAGTATCCATTGCATAAATGGAAGCCAAAGAAAAGGATCCCCAGAATCTTCTGTGATACAAAAATGATAGATTCATTTGCAATCAAATTCGTAGTCATTATTACAGGATGAATCATTTTAGAACAGTCAAATAAAAATACAAAGGGTATTAGCTTGGTACATTTGTAGTGAAATAGTTGACACACACAGATCTACAAATACATCTGAAAATCAAGAGTAATGAACTAGTATTTCCATCTGAGCAAGGAAAAAAGTAGAATACCCAGTTCACGAATGCTTTCAGGGACAATATGAGCGAAATAACTCACCTTAATAACCCAGATGAAGTTTATGCAGATCGATCTCTTATAGGATATCTCAGAGGGTTTTTGAATACAAAACGACGAACTCTACACGCCAAATGCCAAGGAAAACATTCAAAAAGTAGAGAAATACATGGATTTCACATTTTCTACAATGGCGGCCATATCATAGATCAACTTGGGTAAAGATTAGCATGAAAGAAAAAAATCATTTTTAGGGAAACCCACATAAGGAAATTTACAAATCTGAAGCAAGACATTAGCAAAATTACAATGAAATTTCAAGCCATATTGAAAATGCAGCCATGGGACAAGCTTGATATACCAACCCCAGGACATCGAAAGCTTCAACAAATTCAGTGTCAAGTAATAGAAGAAAAAAAGATCAACATTGCAATACAAGGCTACATACTCAGAACTTACTGCCAAATGAAATGCAATATGGCTCAAAGCCTCAAAGAAGATTGGATGCAAGGCTAAACAAAAATACCCAGGTCAAAAATTTTCTGAAACGATCAAAGGATTAATCACCCATTTTGGGTTACGTTATAAAACAAAGCATTTTTGAGCTCTGGAGTAAGTCAATTTGGAATTAGATAAAACTCAACACATCTCAAAACCACATGGCCGTTAAAATAAGAGCTACAAATAACTCATACAAAAGAGTCAAAGTAGGGTAGTTTCTTACCTTGTGTGACAGGTTGTCCGTAAATAATAAAGTTCCTCCAAACACTTTTCAATGACGAGTATCTCAGATCCAACAAAAATGAAGTCCTTTTGAGTAAAGCTAAAGCAGAGCTCAAGCACTCAAAGTGACAACCAACATAAGTCATTGCAAAAATTCCCAACTTAAAAACCCTTATGGCAGCTAACTAGTATCTTGAATCACCAAAATCTTCTAATGAAATAAACAAATAGAGAGTTTCATCATAGAACAGAGCACCATAACACAAGTAAAATCCAATCGAAATGGTGAAACAGAAACTCTATTGAAGGAAATAAAATTGAGCTCAAAATATCTTGTACAACGACCACCAAAGATTTTTTTTACAGAGCTTCACCTTGCTTACAATGAGCTCATAAATCAATGCGGCCGTGAATGAATGTTTTAGAGTTTCGAAACCTCGCATTCAGGATCTCTAACCATGGTCAGAGGAAAGTACCAACATGGCAGGCATTTTTCAAAAACCCTAACTCCATTTTAGTTAAATCACCATAAATTGTGACTTGCCGAGGGTCAAGGTCTTGTGAAAGCGGGGACTATCAATATCAGTGCAATACCCTAATATGGCTTTGAGTCTTAGTTTCGAATCATGGTGGTCAACTAATGTTCAAAAGGTAATCAAATAATTAAAACATAATCATTACCTCAACCTTATTAAAAGTCTGTTTTATATGACTAATGTGTATGTGAAGGGGGACAAATCATTATGCATATGATAACCATATGAGGGGCCCAAAGGAGGTCAAATTGGAGCCTTATCATTACCTTGGATAAAGGTTGTAGTGGTTATAAATCAAGTATATGCCACATTGCCAAGTCAAGGAGGGGTTAAGGATTTACCTTACATTTTTCAAAAGAACCTATGAATGCCTTTCAAGATGTCAAAAGGAGGTCAAGATTATTTTTGCACATGTGATCAGTATTTCCACATGGTAAAAGGATATTTTGTGGACTTGTTATTGTGCACATGAGTAAAATTGGTCCTCACAGTGGAAGGATTAGAGTTGAATGAATTTGTATGTAAGTAAAAGGAACAAAGCATTATTTTCATTTACACAGGAGTCATTTTACCATGTAACCACAAGAAGACAGATGAGAGGTCAACATCAAAACTGGTGCAAGTGGACCTCAAAGTATATGGAATGACATGAATAAATTTTTGCAAAGTGTTGCAAGTAAGATATTTATTTTTCTAACATAGAGATTATTTTTTCATGAGCATCCAAGGGGCGGAATTAAGGAGTGCTAAAGTTATCACTGTGAGTGGATCAAATTATAAGTGTCACATAAAGTACTAGAAGACAGAAATTGCATGCACATGGGAGAAGACTTACATAACAAGCAAGGGTTATTATTAGCCAAGTTATTCATCCTACTTTATTAAAAATAGATCAGTCAACTGCAATTTGACTGAATCTATTTTTGTGACCAAGGCTATTAATGCCTCATTTTATTAGCATGTTTATTTTTATTCCTTTATTTATTCATGATAAAGGATAAAAATAGGATGCCTGAGAGAGTACAAATTTTAGCCTATTTTTAGAATGGGATGGATGAATAAACTTGCTATATATTGTGTGCAATTAAAAAGCACAAAGGGGGGAATTTTCAGACACAGGAGTGCTGAATCAAATTTTGCCAGTTTTTCCCTTTGAATGAAAATTGATTTCTACCTTTCCAATTATTTGCAGTGTTGTGTATATCTTATTAAGTCTTGTAAATGTCAAATTCCTTGATTAATCATCTTACCTTGTGACAAATTTAGTAATTTTTGCATAATATTAGTGTGCATATTTTCTTGTTGTATTGTTGTGATTCATTCCCTCAACACATCAAGTGTTTTTCCTTGATATTCTGCTAAAAACTATTGGTTTGTGCATCCAAAATCCATTCTCAAATTGATTTTGCATGTACTCAGTCAAAGCCCTGAATAATTTTCGTGTATCACCACAGTTTTCAATTCATTTACAATCATCTCTTTACCCATAAAACCCCTAAAAATTAGTTTAGGATACATCAAAAAAGGAACCGGTCTTGATACCAGAGACTCACCTCAACAGTAGGTATACCCACAGACCTGAGGTGTTTCCATTGTATCTACAAAAGAGAGAGATCCAGAGCAAGATTAGAACACCTACAGTCATCTCTCTATAGGGTGCACTTTTGAGAGATAACAATTCCCTCTCTTAAAGGAAATCCACGTCAGATAAACCTACTTGACATTGTTGACATTCATGACAATAAATGTCATATCATCCTATTTAATATATGATCCTCCAAAAATCCTCAGACATTCCTCAAATTATATCAATTCAACATATATTCAGATATATTCATTTTTCACAAAATCGTTAAGGACATTAGACAAATTTTATTATACACATTTTCTAATACTTTGAATCAAGTAATGGGTCCCACTATCCATGTCAATAATTACTCAAAAAAAATTGAAAGATAAGCCCTTCTATCCTATCAATGCTACTATATTTATTTAATAATAATAATAAATTAATAACATTATTTCTTCTTATTGAATAGCATTAAAAACAAAAAATGAATGTATAACATGCTAAGAAAAGTAAAATGATCAAGATACATGTATTTATCTCACACTTACAATAAACCCTCAAGGTTTTCTTACCTTGACCACATACTTCACATCCTACAATGATGATGTTACATGAGACTAAAATGATAAGAGGGAGTTGGATGACTACAAATCCATATACCAAGAAACCAACATGATACAAGATCATGTATGAAGTTTTTTGTACTTTAGGTTTGCACAGGCCTGTAACCATTCTAAAATGGTAACACATTTCCATCTCATAAAAAATATCCATAAAAAATATAAATTGACCACTTTTTCCGACAATAAGTACGTTTATGTTATAAATGGGTTGCAAGCCTTAAAATCATGATACATTGGGCATTGTTATGATTCATTTAAAATGGTGGTAGAATATGTAAACCCTAAAAGTAATTTTATAAATTGTACAAAATAACATATTTTAAGATTAACAAAAAAAAATTATGAAATAAAGTTTTAAAAACATTTCTCTATGAAGAGCTGCGGTCATGTAACTGCCACCTAGCCAGGGCTGCGGTCCTATGACTGTTGGTCTACGCTAAGCGACGGTCTTGAAACTTTTTATGGAAAAAATGAAAGGAAGCAGAACGGTTCGAATTTGAATCATCTGGCTTTGTCTCCTCCCTACCATGACCTTTCCCATTCTTCAGTGTATGGGAGCACTTGGGAAAGGATATAAATACGTGGTAATAGCAAGAGAAAGGGAGATTCAACTAGAAATGATAATCCAAAGATATGATTAAACATTGAGTTCATATGAGAAAGTTAGCAAATATCTTTGAGTGTTGGAGTGATTTTGTAGGAGCAAGGTGTAAGAAACAAAGCAAGAAAATAACTAGAAGGAAGGTTTACATTGTTTCTTCTCTCTATACTTATTTTAATATGTAAAATTCAATTAATTGGACAATACAAGTGGGAAGAAAGAGAAGTTTCCCTTCCTTACTGGCTTCCACGATAAAAATTCTTGTGTTGTGTTTGTATTTAGTAAAAAATCTCTGCAATTCAGTTCTAATAACTAGATAATCCATCACTAAAGCTCTAACTACTCTCATTTTAAACAAATTAAAGTAGAATAGTATATTTGTGTGATTTTATAGATTTCTAAATAAGAAGTTTACATATCATTTTGGTATCAGAGTTGATAAATATCTAGGACTAATGTATTAATTCTTGTGATTTGTATGACAGTGACAAGGTCAAAAGGTGAAGAATTTTTACATTGTGAACCAGATATTTCTACAAAGAAGTGGAAACAAATAATTCTATCTCAAATGGAGGAAGAGAACTTGGTCAATAGAGACAAGATGCTAGATACCATGATGGATAGGTTGTATAGACAACAAAAGAGATTTTAAATCTTTAAAAGAGGGCTTTAGTTAAGAAAGAATCCATGGAATTAATAGTTCGAGCGCTGGCTAAAAATTTTGGCATAGGAAAGAGCCACGTAAAAGAAGATGACATGGAGCAGCATGAAGAAGAAACTCCAACTGTAAAATAAAAGGTAAAATCTGATCATACTCCCATTAAGGTTGAAATGAAAGTTGAAATAAAGAACTTTGAAGTACAAGTAGATGAAGAATTTTTAGATAAATTGTTGAAACAATTGGAGGTTTAATATAGTGTGAATAATGTCATCTGGGCACAAAGGATTACCTTTGCACATCTCAAAATGGAAGGAAATGATCTAGTTTTGTGGGAAACCTATCTAGCCACTTGTGAAAGGAAGAAACATGCGATTGTTAGTACTTGGAAAGGTTTTAAAGAAATGCTTAGAGCTAACTTATATCCTATCATCCGTAAGACTATCCAAATGATTAAGCTGCAATACATTATAAAACGTAGCAATCGAAGTGTGCAAGACTATACCATGGAGTTGTGGAGACAAGCATGTTTGTTGAATATGGACTTAGAGGATGAGGACATTCTTAGCAAGTATTTTGGAGGACTTCATACTCACCTTCAGAGGATGGTAATCTTCATGAAGCCCAAGGATCTCAAAGAATCTTGTATAAAATCATACTACATTTATGACAAGAAGAAGAAAGGAGAAAAATATCCAAATGAAGACCAGCCGACAGATCAACCTAGAAAAATAACAAGGGAAGAAAAGTTACAAACGTAAATGGAAAGCTAAACAGGATGCCACTGCTTTTCATACTTGTAAACATCCAAATAATTTCTATAAGAATTGTGATATAATTGGACATATTGACACCACATGTTGGAAGTTGCATCTAGAATTACACCCAAGCCACCAAACCAAGGATTCTGAGAAATACATGGCAACTGTGAAACTAGAAGAGGAGTTGGAGATTAAGGATGCATGACCATTAACATGTACATCATAAAAGAAGAAGAATAGATGATTAAGCTATTCCAGATCTGGATCCAAATCAAAAATACCAAGGTAAACACTTTGGTTGATTTTTTTTATCAATCAAATTTGATTTTTCATGCCATTGTAGAGAAGCTTGGTGTAGAAACTTATGAGCATCCACATCCATACCCATTGGGATGGGTGAAAAAGGGTTTATAAATCTAAGTAATAAGGAAGTTTAAGTTCATATTTGGGATAAATTCACAATACATAGATGTATTAGATATAATTCAACTTCATGCATTTGAATTTGTTTTCAGAAGTCCTTACTTGTATACCAGGGATGTTGTATTCATAAGGAAGGAGGACCAGTACAAATGGGTTGAGGTCAGTTTAAACATCCAGGCACACCAACGCAAACCAAAGATTTCTATGGTAAGTTCCAACCAAGTAAAGAGACTCATTCAGGAAAGTCATTAGTTTTATTTATTTTAACTGAAGGAAAAGAAAAATGGAGTAGATAGCACATATGTTTCTAACAAAATGATGGATAATTTCGATAGCATTTTCCAATATTTGTAAAATAAGAAACCACATGAACTACTAAGATAAGGGGTAGTATACACTTACACTACACAGTCACTATATCTACTTACTGATTAATTGGACTTGACAGTAAGGTATCAAGAAGAGGAGGATATACAAGATTAAGAGGTGACTAGAGTAGCATACATGGAGAAGATCTAGCAAATCCATCTTAGGAACCAAACGCAAATGAGGAGAACCAAGCCATAACATTATGGGACCTTTGTCATAGTTGAGAATGTTGGAGAACACACCTTTAGAATTGATATTCCACTTCTCATGCTGATGCACTCAGTAGAAAATGTTAGGAACTTTAACCTACTAGAGCCATCTATACATGATGAAGAAGTTGACTATTAGAACATCCTATATTCTAAAAAATATTTTATGTTGGACTCTCAAGAAAAATTAAAGGAGGGCGTAGAATTGGATCAACAAATAAGATATCCACAAGATTCTTGGCAGGTTGGATGAGAAGAGAAGACTCCAAGGTAGGCATGGTGGTACTCAAAGGAGTAAGAGAGGGATTTTATTCCTCGACTACTCTACCACTGAGATTTGGTGGGACCAAAATCCTACTAAAAAGGCAAGGTATGATCCATGGGGATCCAAAACAACACACCACTTAATTATATCATTAGCACTGTGAAGGAAAATAAAGAAAAAGGAGGTTCTCTTAGCATTTTAACGGCATATAATGACAATTATAGAACTACCATCCTATAGTGTGGCAGTCCTGTAACCGTCACCCAACTAGGGAAATGGTCCAATGACCGTGGATCTGCACGGGCCGATGGTCCTGACAGTTTTGGTAGAAAAAATAAAAGGAAGAAGAACTATTTGAATTAGAACCATCTACATTAGTCTTTTCCCTGCAACTACCTTTCCCATTATCTAGTGCATGGGAAAACTTGGGAGAGGCTATAAATGCAAGGTAGAAGCAACAGATAGTGGGGAATCAATTTGATGTGATCACCCAAAGAGATGGAAATTAATTGAGTTCATAAGAGAAAGTGAGTAGATATATTTCAGTGCTAGAGTGATTATGTATGAGCAAGGTGCAAGAAATAGAACAAGCAACTAGAGAGAAGTTTTACATTGTTTTTTCTCTCTATACTTATTGCAATATTTAAAATTCAATTAATTGGTCAATACAAGTGGGAAGAAATAGTTGAATTTCCCTTCCCGAGTGGTTTTCCCTCGATTTGGGGGTTTCCTGGATAAAAATTCTTATGTTGTGTTTGTATTTAGTGAGCATTCTTTGCAATTCAATTCTAAGTACTAGAAAATCTGTCACTAAAGCTATAAATTGTCATTTTAAAAAGTTAAAAGTAGAACAACATATTTGCATGAATTTGTAGAATTCTGAAGAAGAATTTTATAAATCAATGGATGTTTAGATGCTTTTCATAATTTTCACCATAAAATACTTGAAAATATTTTAAGTAACTATCACATGTAGCTTGCATATTTAAAACATAACTATCTTTTTATATAAAATTATATATAAATTTACATATATCTATATTTATTAAGTATATATATATATATATATATATGGCAATTTCAGGTTTTGTGAGAGAAATACATGCACACTAGTTATGGGGCAATGTCTTTTGGTTGTACTAGACCATCTTCTCAATTCATGTTGGTACATCCTGTTGATTACTTGGAGGATATAGAGTGAAATGAGATGGATGGGGTGCCTCAAAAACTTTGTGCCAATAACCGCAATGTACAAGAAGTAGCGGGACTACCGAAAGAAGAGCCGAGTGAGGAAGACATAAAGGATGGTGAAGTCCCATTGGAAGTGCCTCAGTCTTTGGCTACCTTGGGGAGGAACAATGTCAATGCAGAGGATATGTTACAGGCCAACTTGGCTTCAAACGTGGAGGGGTTGTCAAGACAAGCTTGCTTAGGTGAATTTTTTGCAATTTCAAATTCATAAAAATCATTAAATGCTCATCAAATTTTGTCAGGTACCAGGTTGGGGAACATTAAAGGATTGAAGGAAGGTAAACAATTGATGGATAAATTTGAATCAAATTTCAAGGGATATGTCGTGATTAGGCATGGAAATTGACTTGCTGTAGCCCTTATTTAGTGATTTTAACTGTATATTACTGGCTAAAAAAATTATGAACCGTAAACATCTACAGGTATTAAATTGATATAAACTGTAAATATTTATAATAGACAGTAACCATATATATTAAGATTAAAATATATATAAATCTATAATTTTGTTAAATTGTTAATAGTTATCCAAACTAACTTTTTACCTTTTCGTAAAATATATTTTGTAAGTTGTACAAAAAATTGCAATAAATGAATTTTAAAATTTGATTGATAACTGCCATGTCGGATACCCAATTGTGAATTTGTAAATATGTAGATTGATATTATTTTTATGATTTTAAATTTGAAGTACAATTAAATTATTAAATATTAAAATGTTAATCAATTCAAATCTCCCGAATCTTTATTCCATTTCAGTATGTTTGAAATTTTCTTTAAAATTTTAAAACTAAGATTTGGGAATATGTATATTCAACTGCAATTAATAAAAATTGATGTTAAATCCGTGGCAACTAGCAAATGTTGATCATTAATAAAAAATATTAATTAAAATGTTTGGAAGCAATCCACAGCCCACTACTTGCTAGAAATATTTATGTTACTATTGTTCATGAAATAACAGTAGCACATTCTTGCACAAGAAGACACTTCCCTATTTTTCAGTTGAGGAGAAATTAGTTTGTGCAGTTGTGCTTCTATAAAATCAAAGGCTTTGAGATAAAATTTCGAATTGAAAACCATCAGTTCTCTAACCTTTCAACATTGGCATAACCATTTCAGAGTCAGGTGAGTGTTGTTTAATTTTATATTATGTTACGTTTTTTTGTAGATTATTTTTCACGATAACTAGCTAAGAATTTCATTGTTAATATCTGCTAAATTTTTTTTGTTATGTTAATTTTTTATGTAAATTATTTTTGACAATAACTTACTAATAGTCTACATTTTGTCTTAGATTATTTTATTGGTAAACAGGCACAATAGAGTTGTTATATTGTTCTATTTTAAATATTTTACTAAATTTCTTAGTTTAACCAATTAACCACAACCTTTTATAAATCCATTTCCATATTTAGAGCTACTCTTTCAATTCATGCAAGTTCTTTAATAGTTTTAATTTTTCAAAAAACCTAAAGCCAGATTTCATTTCCACATAGATCACAAACATTAAGATATTCTGCTTAAAATTTTAGCAAGAGATTTTAAATCCAAAATTCAATTATCAAATTCTAAATTATTTTCAAATCTTTTTAAAACGGTTGTCTTGATTTTTATTACATAATATACAATGTTTCAATCATAATACACATGTTTCCTTTATATTTTAAATATGGACTTTTTAATTTTTAAAATGTCATATCATATATAAGATTTTATCCCTCAAAATGTATTTTTAAGGAAGATTAATATGTGAAAGAAATTTACACGGGTAAAAAATTAATTACTCTCTATTTTTTTTTAAATGTTGTAAAATTTTACATCTTTAATAATAATTAATTTTTTTTTTTAAAATATTAACTATTTTACATTTGAAAGAAAATATATCTACTATTTATTAGGCTATCTATTAGGTTGAGATACTCTTTTTTGTTCATTTATATTTTACTACAACCATTAACTTATTGACAAGACTTTATTATTGGTATGGAATTATTCATTCATTATTAAATGATCATAGATATAAATCATAGGGTGAGATTTTATGTAAATAATTTTTTACTTAAGTGTTACTTTATTTAATAATTTTTTTATTAAGAAATATAATATGCTAATTGCAAATTATTGAATAATTTGGCCTTAAAATATAGAGTTTATTTTGCATTCTAGATTGTTTGATTAAAAGTTTAAAAAAATATTTATGAGTTATCAATTGACTCAAAGGACATTAGTTAAACTAATTAAACAATATGAAAAATTATTAAATTATTATATGGCAAATAATGGCATATAAAATCAATGACATTTGGTTTGTATTCTGAGTTAGTGTAATAGTTCTCAAAGAATCCACAAATTATATAATTCACTACAGCTATGGTTTAAATATTTTTTAATGCATATTGTTTCTTGGGATTTGAATCTCCAAAATATGAATTTAAAGTTAACTTATGTTATCAATAAAGTTTCACTTTCAAATAATTCAATAAATAATGTTTTGTTTTTAATTACAATTTTCAAATAATATATTTATCAAATGAATTAGTCTAAATTTAATTTTTTTACAGATTGAGTTTATGTGAGAAGGGAGAAACTTCTTGATCTAATTTATTTGCGAATTGGAACCTTTGAATTTTTCCTCACGAGTTTGAAGAAATTGGTTCATCTCTGGAGTCAAGTAGCCAATTAATCCATCTTTTGTCTACTTTTCTTATTGATCTAAAATAATACAATCTTTATTAATTGAGTGATTGAGACTTTGAATGTTTTTCATAGGCGTTGTTGGCGAGAAAAATTGTTGGGTGGACAAACTTATGGATTTCTTGCCAATGCTCTAGGAATCTAAGTCTCTCTACTTAACTGGTGCAGCTATCGTATGTGCATGCACATCAAAAGGTGGATTTCTATGGTGGCCTTTCGACCAGGGATCCAACAAGGGCACTCGACTGAACCTGCGACAAAGCTAGCAATCTCTTGCTAGGGAAGAATTTGTATGGAAGTGGGAAAGGCAGTGAGAATTGAGGTAGGAGAACTAATGTTGCAAGTAGAAAATTTGAGACTTGCGCACACCAGTCAGAATTTTCATCACATGCACTTAAATTTCAGAAGAAAACAAATCTGCAAAAAAACAAAAAGACTAAATAGAGCTTAATGAACACAAAGTACCAATAAACTCCTCAATCAAAGAGGCTAAAATTCCTTCTTCCTTTATTGAAGCTGAAGAAAATTTTTTACATAGTGTGGGAATGGAAGAAATTGAGAATGGGGGGGAATAGAAGAAAATAGCTATCTCCTTTTTCCTCTTAAGGTGTAATATACTCTTGAGTTTACAAGATAAATCACCAACCCTTAATAATGGGAATGGCGTTACAATTTATAGAATGAGAGGTGACTTATCATCTTCCTCATGACCTTTCGAATACCTTAACAAGACTTAAGACTATTCATATTCCACTTTAAATATTTAATTCCCTTTTATAATAGCAAGGCTAATTAATTTACATTATATTTCTAAATTCATTTAAGTCATATTAAAATTTTCAATCCTCAACGCAAAAATATAACATTGAAGAGAGAGAGAGGGTCATATGAGGAGTGAAGAGAGAGAGAGATAAAAGAGGAAGAAGAAGAAGAAGATGAATTATGCCGAAGGATGAGTTGCTACTGTGGACTTGGCTCCATTCTCTGTCTGTTCTCCACTTCATAATTGTAAGAAGGCTTCTGACCCATTCACTTTGGCTTCATATCTCCCTTATGAAAATCAACTTACTATTTTTAGTAAGTATGAGAAATCAAGTCCCCGATCTTCAATTGGATGTTGCGGCTCAGTTTTCCTCTTTCTCACTACTTTCCTCGTTTCTTCTGGATCAACTTTCTATTTTTAGTAGGTGCTTGACAGAACACTTACTACTTTTAGTGAGTGCCAAATATTTCATTTTTGTGGATTCTCATCTATAGTGCACCTCTAATGTCTTTGTCTTCTTCACAGGTTCTTCTATCAATGACTTTCCAAAAATAGCAGTTCCTATTTAGCAGACCTATTTTTTTAGAAAGATTTCCTCTAGGAGTTAGATTGACATGGAACAATTTTTTTTGATATGTTTTTTTTTCCAATATCTTCCCTCTGAAATTTCGGTCCCACCTGTTTAATATTCTAGGATATTTTAAAGTTTTAATTTTCGGACCTGACAGTGCTTCTAGGTACGGTAGCCATTAATGGACCTAAAAATTGCAGGTCTATTTTTTTACTCTATTTTAAAATAAAATTATATTTTTGATGTGGGTTTTTTCTCCTAGTCCTTCACATGCAATCTTACTTCGATCCATAAACTGGTTTGACGGGAAATCCCACTTCTTTCTTCGTTGAGCCGGAAAGGAGATTTATTCATTGTGGATACTCTGTCACACGTGGGGGAAGTTTGAAGGTGTCTTCTTAATGGCCTTGGGTAGAGGAATGAGTACAAAAATATATCTTTTTGTTTCATGCATCCATTTGAGAGATTTCTGCAACTTCTCATTTCATGGCTATGGAGTTTTCTTTGTTTTCTCCTTCTGTGTTTGATGAGGATTCCTCCTAAGGCCTTCATATTGCTCTGTATTCATGATTGGAGACTTTATGTGGCCATGGTGGAGATAGTTCGGAGAAAAAAAGGTAGACAAAGTGTCTGGTAAAACATGCATGGAGACATGGCAAGGTATGAAGTTGTGAAGGAGAAATGAGGAAGAAATGACTAAGTGTTGGATTTAAAATTTCAAAACATGCACATGGAGGGGCTAGGTGAATTTTTATGTCCTTGATTTCCCTGACCTCAGGGACATGAGGGACATCAATTTAAATAGTGGTCTAGGCAATGCCATGTGTCTTTGATCTGACGGCAAGGGATTTGCTTGAAAAATGCACCTGGGGGCTAAAAGTCGGTCATGTGGGTGTCCAAATGACTGCCCACAGGGGTTGGGATAATTTTTCCATATTTGGTGTCTCCCACATCAGGTACATAAGGGACATCAATTTTGACGGTGGTCCTGGAGGTGACACGTGGCACCCGATCCAACGACAGAGAATGAATGCTCCAAAAATGCACCTAGGGGGATAAAACGCGGTCATGTGGGTGTCGAAATTACTCCCCATAGTGGCTAGACACATTTTAAAGGTCTTATTTCACCCACCTCAGGTGAATAAGGGACATCAAATTCCACGATGGTCCTGGAGCTGACATGTGGCACTTGATCCAATGGTTGGGAATGGATGCTCCAAAAATGTACCTAGGGGATGAACTGTCGAGTCTGGAGGTCACATGAGGATGCAAGAGGTAATATGAGGGATGATATGGCTTCAAGGGGGCTAGGTGAAATTTTCTACCCTTGGTGTCCCTGACCTTGGGGGACATGAGGGACACAAAATCTTGCCAGGCTCCTAGTGCTGACACGTGTCCTCCCAAAAATATGGGTAAGTCTTGAACTTGTAACAATGATAACTTGAGCTCCCAATGGAATTTTTTTGAATTTTTTTATATTATAATGACTCTAAATTTCCTTCTTAATCCAATGGTGAGAGTATGATGTATTTATTATTCAAGTTGATCCCTGAAAAATCAGATTTTTTATTTTATACTCAACTTGTGCTTGAGAAAAACTACCTGCAGACCTAATGTGCCAAAGTGTTGTGAAAAATATTATTTCACCATCATGTTGGTATTGGAATCATTTTTCTGGAGATAGTTTTTTTTCTCCTAACTCCATCTAGAGCTCCCAGAATCTTCTTCTGAAGCCCAACAGCTATTTTAGGCCTGTGTACCGCCTAGGCTTGTGAAACCCTGTTTTTTACTCAGTCTTCTCCAAGTCTTGCAAAACTTCCCCAAACCTTAAAAAATCATTTCCATTATGTTTTATGGTCTTCATTTCATCTTTGTGTTGAATTTTTCCCTTCTGTTCCACTCCAGGGAGTTGAATCCAATCCTGGGAAGGCTAGTGATAGCCCTTCCCTATACTGCCAGAAGATAGTGTGTTTTATATTTGTTTTAATGTTAAACATCAATTTAAAATTGAAAGGAAATCCGAAAAGAATTTTTATTTTAAAATAATTTATTAATTTAAACTAAGGAAATTTCTTATTAAACTTTGTGAATCTATTAATTGTATTTTGTTTATATTATTGTACTAATATACTTCTTTCTACTATTTAGGTGATTTACAAAAATGTCAGAAAAAGAAAGAAATAAGCTATAATTGGGGAAATGTATAAATGGACAAAACCTAAAAAAAATACAACGAATGAAGAGAATCATAACATTCAATGGAAACAAGTATTCCAAGAAATTTTTGGGTTAGAATAAGATGATTCTTTAGATGAAAGAAATGAAGTTGAAGAAGGGGGAAATAATGAAGGGAAAGAAAAGTTATCATCAAAAACAAAATTTCACGTGAAATGGCTAGATAATTTTGTCTCGTTAAACTATTTCAAGCATGATGGTAAAACAATTATGAAATGTAACTATTGTGAAAAGTACAAAATGTTTGGTCCATGGGGTACAACATGATGCTCTTGTCACCCATGAAAAATCAGTGTTAAATAAGGATGCTCAAGCGAGATGGATCAATTGTTTAGAGAAAAATATGAAGCCTATTCTTGATCACATTATTCAAATGGAATATATTAATATGGAAAGAGTGGTCACCATAATGAAAACAACTTATTTTGTACGTCGAGAAGATTTATCTTTAGCCGAGTATGAGAAAATTTGTAAGTTTCTCTTCAACATGAAAACTCTACATGTGCCAAAGTCACAAGAATATGGTTCATACACAAATCACAAGGCTGGAAATTATTTCCTTTATTGCATATCAAAATATTTTGAAGAAGTTCAAAAAGAAAAAATGTTCAAAAGTTCATTCTTCTCATTAATGGTTAATGAATGCACTTATCGCAGCTTGAAGCAACACTTGGTTGTTTACACAACATTTTTAACTTCAGAGGGATTTGGGCCACCTGCTTCTCAATTTATGAAAATTATGAATGTTCTGGATGGGAAAGGGAAAAAACTATATGATATAGTAAACCAATTAATGAATGATAGAGGCCTTTTGCTTAACAATTTAGTATCCATTTCAACACATTGAGCTTGAGCAATGATTGGGCATGAAAATGGTTTTGTTTCATTCTTGAGAAGGGATTTTTCAAATCTTATTTCATTTCATTGTGTAGCTCATCACAAGTCACTAGCTACAAGAGATGCTTCTAAAAAGGTACCTAAGCTATTGCATGTATAAAAAATTGCAAATAAAGTGTATTCATAGGTTCAAAACTCACTAAAGAGAACCAATGAGCTCAATGATTTACTCAAATTTATGCACATTGATGTTCTATATTTTCTACAAATCCATATAATCAGATGGATATTAAGAGGTGAGGTAATTATGAGGCTCATAAAGCTTATGCATGCTATTTTAAGTCTATGGAAAAAATATAAAAATTCTCATTGTGGTATTACAAGGAAAGAATTTACTCTACTCAATATTATTTGCATATGCTTGCTGATGTCTTAGGTGAGCTCAATAATTTAAACAAGACATTTCAGGAAGAAAATCTAGACATAACAATGATTGGGTTGGCTCTTAATGAAACAATAAATAATTTATACAGATGGTTTTTGCAAAAATAATTTTTTTCAGAAGGCACAACATATCTACCCAAATTTTTAGTTGATTCTTAATATGGATATATTTAAATCAAAGAGGAAGGGATAGTCAGAGACAAGCATGAATTACAATATATACAAATTCCAATGAGGATATTGATTATAGTGAGGCAAGGAAGAAAAACATGAAACCTCTTATTGAAGGCATGTGAGGGAGTTGTCAACAACTCACAAAAGGTTATATTCAATCTCTCATAAACAATTTGAATGAAATATTTTCATACCTTCCACTTTTTAATGCAACAAAGATCTTTAGCCCTTCCTATTATCCATCTTATCATCAAATTTGAGATAATATTACAAAACACTGGCATGAGAGGCTTCTTCAACATTTAAAACATTCAAATGTTGATGCAACTGTTGACTTTGTACCTATATTTAATATTGTGTGTTGTAGAAGGGAGTTGCATTCTTTCGTTAATTCATTACATTTGGCTTGTGAGGGTTTTAGGATGAAAGATGCATGGAAGGTATTTTGTAACATAGGACATCGGCAAAAAATTCATCATCATATAATGAAGTTGTGGAAAGCTATAACGCCCACTAAACACAACCCACTTGAGACCTAAGAACAACCTAGGATTAGTTAGGAAAATTATGGAATAGATTTTTTTTGTTTAGAAGAGTCTACAACCAGGTTACAAGGTAACAACTATCACTAAAAAGTTCCAGAACAATTCTGATTCACTAGAACATAAGTTTCCTTTATTAACAATTACTAGAGGTCATAAGGTCCAAATTTTAGGGTTATAAGGTTCAATAAGGTTCAGAGGGTAATTCCTCACCATATCAACTCTATAACAGGCTTAAAGGTTCAACTAAATTTTTATCAAACTTAATATATTCAAAAATTTCCTAAATTATTCCCCTTGGATAGGAAATTTCCTCACCTTTCCAATGATATAAAAAAGTCCTCCTAACTCCTCAAATTTTTCAAGTTATGGGCCGGTGGCCCTTGGGGTGAAAATTTTCCGCAAGAGCGGGCCTGCATGCCCAAGGGTGAAAATTTGCCCCAAGGGTGGGTCGGCAGGCTGTGGAGAGACTTTTGCAAATTTTCCCACGTAGGTTGAAAAACCAACTTCACACTCACACCCCACATGTCCATCAGGGACACGTGGCACCTTCTAAGACAAAGAGGTTAAAATAGAGCAGCGGGAATATTTTGGAAAAATTCCCGCACTGGACGAGAATTTACTTTTACATCTGCACTGCCACAAGTCTGTAACGTACATGTGGCATCTCCTAAGCCAACATAGGGAAAGTGGGGCAGTAGGAAGAAATAAGGTTTCACACCTCGAAGGCATAAAGGAATAAATTCACCCACACCTCCGCCGACACGTTGGGATGCCACATGGTAGCCTCTGATTGGCTACGGGTTGGCAGGGAAAATTTTGAAAATTATCCAAATTTATTTCCAAAGCTCAAAGGTAAAAATGGGCCCTCTCCTCCATCGACACCTCGTTGTGCCACATGGTAGCTTCTAATTGGCTACGGGCCGGGGGAGAAAATTTGGAAAATTTTCCCAAAATTTTCCAAGAGTGCTAAGTTGAAAAGAGATCTGCCCCTCCATTGACACCTCATGGTGCAATGTAGCAACTTCTGATTGGGTATAGGTTGGCAGAAAAAAATTTGAAAATTTTCCCAAATCTTTTCCAAAGATCTGAGGCAAAAAATTTGGGCCCACAAGGGAAATTTTTCGCAATTTTTTTTTTTTTACGCGAACTAAAGAAAAACTTCAAAAATCCTTAACTTTTGATAAAGAGCTTGGATTTGGGAAAAAAAGGTCTTTCTTGAAATATATCTATGTCCTCTTTACAAAGAGATCAATAATTTTTTATTTTAATAAAGTTTAAGGGGTCAATTTCGTGAAAACGTTCTGTAGGCTTTTAAAATACAAACTAGTAAATTTTAACTTGTTAAATTTGTTCAATTTGTTCTTGTCCCTCTCTCAACATGTCAAATAGACATGGAAAAAATTTCTTTGGTGTATTTAAGAGAGATTTCAATATTTAATTTGTCTGATTGATTTTCAATTTGAGCATTTACATTCCTTGACAGAAAAATGACTGTGAAACTTTTGAACTCGATTGGGCCAGGTTTGCAAGGTTTCCTTTAAGTATTTTAGTCTAATTGGATTCATTTAGGGAAAACTACTTTAATTTAATCATTAATCTATTTTTTCATTGTTTCAGGTTTGAACTATGCATTTTAGGTAAAGTAATTGCCATTTTGAAACTACATAGCAGAGATCAAGTTTAAAATGGTTTGATTGCCTTTTTATTATTCCAAGTATTATAATGTGTTCCAATTAAAATCTAATACATTTAGTTGATTCAATTCATGTTATTCAAAAACTATAATACATCTATGATTTATAATTTTTTTACATATTTCAAAGGACAAAGTATTACATTTCCTTTATAAGCTTTTCTTTCTTTAAAAAAGATATTTCAATTACATTTAAAAGATCAGATTCAATGCCACTGTGTAATTTGAGAATGGTGATACATAATTTATTGATTCCAAAAGACAAATTTGTAACATCCTTCATTTATTCTTTCGAAAATCATATATTATATACAGGATAGAATAATACATTTTCGTTTCACGTATTTCACTTTTCCACTTTCTAAAAAGGGATTCCATAGAGCTTGTTAAGTGCAAATTTCCTATGGAAAGAATATCATATGAACAAGGCAAACACTTGAATTAAATCAAATGAAACTCTTACAACCTCCTTTCCATTTGATTTCAAATTACAAGATACAAAACACGTATCATTCTTTCTCATTATTTCCAACACAGAATATAAAGTATAACTTTTTTACATTTCAAATTTCCACTTTCATTTTCAATACAAAGCATCTTTCCATAATAATGAATACACAAATCATCTACATCAGATGAGAAAGGGGCTATAGTAAGATTTCATTTCACAAGGGACTGTCAATCTGTGTTTTTCCTTACTCCAAAACAGCAACATGTGTACTTTTCATTCTTCCAAACTGTGATCACAATGAAATTAGGGGAAAGGAAACACTCTCCACCCAACCAAGACATCCAATGAAGAGGAGAATCCATCCTTATTCATTGGCCCCTGATCTCCAACCACTGTGCAATAAAATATGTGATCTAACTCATGGAAATAATAAGATTCCACAAACACAAGCAACATTCACAGTAAAAAAAAAGTTTAAAATAGAATGTAGTTTACAACTACATTAAAATGTGACAAACATTATTGAGGCTTCATCAAGCAAGAAAAAGGAGTAAGAAACTATGGGGGATGCTGCTTATGCCTCCCAAAGGGGAAATGGGTATCACCACCTGAGAACAAACCACCAACATATGTATGTATATATATATATATATATATATATATATAATTCCGAATCTCTATCATGCCCTTATGCCTCTGCCAAGTATCCCTTATTCCTTACATTTCCTTATGCCTCCCCAACCTCTTATGGCACCCCATAATGAATAAATAAATGCAATCTATTTCTTTGTAATTTGGAATGCAAATCCCAACTCCCTCCACCCTTATACCTCCCTAAAACACACTTGTTCCTCCTGCAAAATATAATCCCATGGTCTTCTCCTACACCATTCCTACATAATCTACCCAATAGCCCACAAACATGCCAAAACATTCATACATTATCACTTACATTCATAAAAGAAGAGCATTTAAAGAGTCAAGCTTATACCTCTCCATGATGGAGTTGTTCTAGTTTTAAAATAACAAGCTTTGTCACAATGTAAGCAATCCAAGAACATCCAAGAAAAAGCATGCAACAATCTTCCAAAAAATCCTTCACAGCAAGAGCTCCCAAAAAAATAGCAAAGAATTCATTGAAGAAGTAAGTCTCAAAAGTGAAGCAACCCCAAGACAAGACAAGGAATTCAAATTTTATAGAAGAGGGAAGGGAAGAGGATGAGGTAGTTCCATATAGGATGCCACATCGTACATCCTCACCCTCAACACAAGGTCAACTTCATTATCCAATGTGCAATAAATAGGTGGTTGAATAATATGACAGTTTACTTACATACTCCAAAACAAATCCACACCCCAAAGGACTGAAATTACAACATGTAAGAAAAGTGCAATTAAAACAAAGAAATTGCCTTCTCAAAAAAAGGATTATAAAAGTCAAATTTCCATTCTCCAACCACAGGTATGGTTGATAAATAAATTTTAGAGGTATGGGAAAAGTTTAACTTGTTCCACAAGCCTCCAAAATCAGCCTCTAAGGACAATTTTGAATTTTCAAGAAGGTGGAGTGTTTCACACTTAAAGATAACTTACGCATCACTTACATATCTCTTACAGATACTTATATCACTTTAAATCATAGCCAAAAAATCTCATTAATTTCCTTCTTATGACATATTTTATTTATTTTAACAATATGATTACTCATAATATTTACACACCATTTAATAATTAATGAAAGTGGTAAAAATATCCTCTCATGTAGCTGCAATCTTATCATATATGTCCCATTGCACCTGGACCTGATCAAACTCTCTGCCTCAAAGGCCCAGGGTCCTGCGATCTAGGATATGAATGGGCTCCACCATCACCTGCACCTAATCCTGTACATGCAATGATGTCCAATCTAACACATGAGAAGGATCTGGAACATATATCCTAAGAACTGAAACATGAAACACATCATGTAGGCAAGATAGGCCGGGTAGAAAAGATAGATAGTAGGAAAAAAGGCCAATATGTTCCAAGATGTCAAAAGGACCCATGAATCTAGGAGCTAACTTAGAACCTTTTCCATAACGAATAGGGCTCTTATGTGGCCTGACACGAAGGAAAACCTTCATGCCAACATCAAAACTATGGTCGGTCCTATACTGATGTACGTATTTATTATATCTATCTTGTGCCTCCTGCAGTATTTGTTTGATTAAAACCACCTGTTACTCCATCTCCTGCAACAAAGATGGTCCAATAGAAACCCTATCCTCTAACCTGTCCCAGCTAAGAGGTGTCCTGCACTCTCGTACCGTATAATTCCTGAAAAGGATCCATGCCGATAGAACTCTAAAAATTATTATTGTAGGTAAAATTACACAAAGTACAGGTACTCCTCCCATCTCAGACTAGTGATCCATAAGATACATCCTGATGCATGTCCTCTAAAATTTTATCCACCCACTCAATTTGTTCATCTATCTTAGGGTGATATGCTATGTTCTGAAATTGATCCTCGTCCCGAGGGCATACTTGCATGGTATTCCAAAAATGGTAACTGTACTACAAGGGATTGCATGGTCACTAAATAATCTTCTGCGGAATCCCATGTACATCATGAAAATCTCATCCAGATAAACTTGTGCCACTGCACTAGTTATATAAGTGGTCTTTACTATAGAAAAATGAGACACTTTTGTAAATTTATTCAACCATGAACGTGATAGAGTCATGGTGGTATTTTGACATCGAGTAACCTAACAATGAAGTCCATGGAAATGGTGTTCCACTTCCACTCTAGTGTAACATGAGAAAATAGAAGGGAAAGTTGGATGTTGATGCTTGGCATTCACTGTTCTAGCACTCCAAACAGTCATGACACGGAACTGAGCCACGTCTCTACGAAGTCCTCTCCAAGTGATACAAATGTCCCAAGGTAGCATGCATCTTCTTCACCCCAGGGGTGGGATGAATAGGGTGCATGATGTGCCTCTATCAAGAATATCCTGTCTCAAGCCTCCCTCTATCTAGGAACATTAAATCCAGCCTCTGTGCCTAAGAAGGCCATCTGCCTCTAATGAGATAATCATCAAAATCCCCCTCGAGGGGTCTCTGAGACTCGATCTACTACTCTGAGTTGCAATGTAGAAACTTTTCAAGAGGAAATTACTGAAGAATCTTGCTCCGTAAAATTTGTGCCCACTGAAGTGGCCATAGCCACATGTCCCCATCTTCTGAGAGCATCTACAACCAAATTCTCCTTCCCCTTCAAAATGCTCTATCTCCATACCATACTCACAAAGAAACTCCATCCAACGCCATTGACGAGTGTTGAGATTTGGTGTAGCGTGAAGAGGTGATCAATACTCAAGTGATCTGTCCTGAGTGCGAATCTCCTGAATAAGAAGAAAGTGTCCTCCATAAAACTCAAAGCATGCACAACTGCCACAATATCAAGATCATGATTCAGATAATTAATCTCAAAATATTTGATTTTGTTAGATTCAAAGGCCACTACTCTACCCTCCTACATCATCACACCTCCAAGTACCTGCCAAAGAAGCATCTGTGTATACATGTAAGAATTCATCCTTGTGGATCTAGCACTTACAATAATAAATGTTTTAGTGAGGTACATTCCTTCAATGTCCTTAATGCCTACTCACATCTATCTAACCAAATTAAAATTCTTCCCTTTCCTGCTGGAGTGAAGTGATGGGATATGCAACCCGAGTGAAGTTTTGAAAAAAAAACTTTGGTAATAACCTGCTAATCCGATGAAGTTGCACACCTCATGTCATAGTAGTGGGTGCATGGCCAATCTATAATAGCTCTATAATATTGGAAGGATCAATTGTGATACCTTCCCCAGAAATGATGTGGCCCAAACATTGCAGCTCTGTCTGAAAGAAAGGACACTTCTCCAGGATCCCACAAAGCTACTGCTCATGAAGACACTAAAGAACCTAAAGAAGGTTCCCCTCGTGCTCCTCATGCACGTATGTGAGTAAATAAAAATTTCATTTAGGAAGATGAGCATGAAACAATCCAAGAAATTAATGAATACCACCATTCATTAAACTCATAAACACTACGGGGGTATTAGTCAAATGAAAAGGCACCACTGTGAACTCATAGTGGCCATATCTTGTATGGAAGGTAGTCTTATGAATATCCACCTCTGAAATACGTTAGTTGATGGTAGCCTGAATTAAGGTCTGTCTTAGAGAAAATTGTGGCTCCCTTCATCTAATCACACATAAATCATCAATGCACATGGAAGGGGATAATGATTCTTGATACATTACTTTTTTCAGCTAGCAGTAATAAATTTACACAATCATAATGATCTGTCCTCCTTCTTTACAAAAATCACTGGTGCACCCCAAAGGGATACACTAGGATAGAATTAGGAATTTCTCTAGAAGGCTCTCAAGTTACAACTTGAGCTTGCAGAGATCAGGGGTTGTCATTCTGATAAAGTGCTCATGAGATAGGTTCTACTCCTCGGAACTAGATCTATATGAAAATCTATCTCACGTGGGGGTGGTAACCTGGTACCTCCCCTTAAATTACTTCAGAAAAATCTCTCAAAATGGGATGGTCATCTAACAATGGCCCACTAGACCCATCCTCTGATCGGTCACTAACTATGACAACAAACATCTAACAACCCTATCACACACACCGCATGAGATTCATAGCGGAGATGGTGCGAATAGAAAAGGGTCTTCTGACCCCTAGTTATCACTTCCTCAACTCCTATATCAGTTGCTATGCAAGATATAATCTTTTGGTAACAATCCACTCTAGTTCCTATGTGTAGATAACCAGTCCATGCCCATGATGACTCAATAAAAGTCCCAACGGAATGATATGAAGATTCGAGGTAGTGGTAAAAGGTCCCAAATCCACTACACACTCCTTGACTAAGGAGTCTACAAAGATTTTGGCTCTAGAAGCCATCTCTAAGTCCCAACTATGACCCTGCCTAACTACCACCAGCTTGCATTTCTCTACTAAAGATGGGGAAATGAAAGAATCAAAATATCTAGAATAAAAAAGAATGGGGGTAGGAATATCACCAATGCTACCTGTAGTCTCAATAACTATACTTTGATCCTCAACTTAGAGGTTCTCAACCACTGCATGTAGATCCTAATGACTGTGCCCCATGTCACAAATATCTAGGCTCTAAGATCTATGTCATACCCTTGTTATTAGGGTTTTGTGTGCATTCTCACCAAAAATGTTCCAGCAACACCACAACCAATGCATTTACGTCATCCTCTCCCATGTGCAGTAGGTTCAGCTCAGTACTCTAGAAGTCTTTGCTAGTGTGGATCCTGATGATCATGACTACAGTATTGTTGTGGTCTCTGACTGGTGAGATCCTACTAAATGAGCTGTAGGTGTTCGCTGAGTCCTAATGGGACCCCTAGGAGGAGGCCCCATACTCTGACCACTATGTGCATAAAATATCTATGGAGATCTATAAGGTGAGTGGGACTATTTTTGTTTCTACTACTATGGTCTAAGAGATGAATTTTCTAAACTCATATCCACCACAAGGAGGGGGTAGCTGACCCACTCAATCTATTGTCCTACATCTGGTGTATGAAGGATCTAGACTCAGTCTCTAGCCTGCTGGGTCTTTCCTCGAGTCTCTTCTGCTATGTATGCCTTCTGAACAGGCCTCACCTAGTGTCTACGGAAAATGGATCCATGCTACACCTACAATGTCTAGATTTAGGCCCCGGATGAACCTATGTGAATCCACACCTTCTCATCCTACATGTAATCAACATACTGGAGTAGATCCACAAATATACTCTCATACTTAGTCACTATAAGAGATGCCTGTTGGAAGGTCATGAAACTCCTCAATCCTATTGTTGTATGAACCTCTCAAGATAAATAGCTGCTCCTAAATTGCTCCTCAAAGAGCTCCAAGGTAACTATCTTAGAATCAACATGGATCTTCTACTCCTCTGTTCCTGCCACTCATACTCCTAGCTCCATCCCTCAGTAGATGGATTGCAACATGAGATTTCATGTTTTGCTAGAACAAGGGCATAGATTTTGAAGCATCCTGCTCAAGCTCACCAACCAGGTCTCTACCTTAAAACCTACCTATGTCACAATAAATAGTGTGATTGTAGAAGCTTCAGGATCTCCCTGATGTGATTTGTAGTTGTAGTCTTGACATCCACTTAGGTCCTCTCTGCATGCTCAACTCTAAGCCTAGGGCTCTGATACCTGTCTCTATGTCCTGAAACTTCGATCTCCCTACTCCCCTTTGTGGTGACTCTAGCTCTAGACTAACTCTGAACGTGAGAGTTATCTCCTCTATGCTCCCCACTATATCGAGGAGATGCATGAGCCTCAATGGATGTCACCCTATCATTTTTAACTGACATGTCCTCAACTACTGGTCCCTATGCATAGAGTGGCATTAACATCCTGAGGTTTTTGTAAAACCTTGTGCTAGGATAGCTGTTATAACATGATCTGGTAGTGGTAAGTCTAGGTCTATCTCAAAAGACCCATCGTCCCTGTCTTCACCTCTTTCACAAACCAAGGAGAGAGTTAGTTTAGCTATTCTAGGTTTTATTCGCTTTTCCATGTTCATTATAATATAGCAACTTCTCAAACAAAGTTTTTGTCTGGATTAAAAAGTTTACAAAGTTTAATATTGTACTAGGTTTAAAGTTTGTGTCTCATGTTTTCTAGTGTTCCCAATGGTCCAAGCTTTTGAACCCACCTACTCTGATACCAAGTGTAAAAGCCCATCTAGAACTCAACCGACTTGAGACCCAAGAACAATCTTAGGTTAGTTAGGACAAATTATGGAATAATTTTATTTTTCTTGTGTTCAAGGTGAGACTATGAACTAGGCCTCAAAGCAATAGTAGACAAAAGTAAGTACACCGAGGTCAATCATGTTCCAGAAGATAATGTTTTCCATTGACTACAACATATAAAATACCACTATTAACAATTAGTAGAGTATAATTAACCAAGTATAGTTTAAATTTCCTTTAGGTGTTAGAAGGTTAAATAATTGGATTAAACTAACACTTGGGGTGAATATCCTCTTAATTTTACACTTAGAGGGCTATAGGGGAACAAGCTAAAAGAAAGAACTTGCTCTCATCTACAAGGGGTTAGGAAAAACATCCCCTTTCCCCAAAACGTGGCCCCTAAATGGTCAACTCATGCTTTTAGAAATACACATCGTAAATAAGGAAGGTAATTTTGCTCTCACCCACTCGCATACGGACCTATAAATAATTCAAACTGATTTTTCTCATACTTCCCACACTTAAAAATTCCTACACATAATTCTATTAGATATAAAATTTCTTCCCCAAGAGTAGAGCCTATAAGGACGTCCTTATAACTCCCTATGAAAACTCAAGTTATGGGCCAACGAGCCTTGTGAGGAAAATTTCCACAAAGGCAGGCTTGTGGGCCTAGGGGAGAAATTTATCCGCCAAGGGCGCTCGTGTTCGGCATGGCTGGGGAGGAAATTTGTGTTCGTGACACTTGAGCGGTGAAAATAAAACTTTACCGAAAATGTGCTTGCCCACTAAGTCCGCGAATCGCGACTCCGTGTCTGAAAATGAAATCATACCCTCGTGAGTCAACAAGGGACACATGGCGTGTTCTAAGCCAATGTAGAGGAAAGCGGGGTTAGTTGGGACAAACAGGCATTTTTTTTCCTTAAGGATAAGCAAAAGTGCATGGTATAAAAACCATCCGAGCATCTGCCAGTCGACTCATCAGGATGCCATGTGTCATATCGTCTGATTAACCGTATGGGTCGGTGAGGGAGAATTTGGAAAAAGTTCCAAAAAAAATTCTGAAGCACAAAGCTTCAAATGCACTCTGCTGCCTCTACCGATGCACGTAGTGGAGACATGTGTCAGCCAGCCATTTGATTGCCTGCAGGTCGGTGGAGCCTATTTGTAATATTTTCCCAACAATATACTTTTGAGAGCGTTAAGGCTAAAAAATGATCTGCACCTCTGTTGACACCTCATGGTGCCTCGTCTAATCCACATGTCAGTGGCAATGCGTGTCAGCTGCGGTGGATGAGCATCCGCAAAAATTGAAATTTTCCAAAGCTCCAAGTGAAAAAATTCGGGCCTGCGGGCCCACCAGGGAAATTTTGACCAATGATAGAAGGTTTGGGATGACAAGAGAAGTGGCTAACTTCAGATGGCCATAAATTTTGATAGAGAGCTTTGAGAAAAAAGAGGAAAATGAGGCAACTTTATGGAACCCATCGTCGTCCTCCAGCGAATAATTTACATAAATATCATTAAATTTGACAGTTAGATTATTTTTGAGCCCTAAACAAAGAAAAAACTTTATGAAGGCCATAACAGTTGGATTGGGTAACTCAGTTTATGGAAAATGTTAGGAATTGTTTAAAATATATTCTTAGTCCCTCTTTCAACATGTCAGGTAGACTTGGAAAATTGTTAACTTTGAGTGAACTTTGAATGAGTCATTTATAAGATTTACGTTTGTACTAATTGATTTTAAAAGATGAACATGAACTTTGCTTAACCTAATTTTTTTTTTGCTCAACTTTGAACATTGATTTCTCAAGGTTTGCAACATGTCAATTAGACATGGAGTTCTAGTGCTTGGGAGAATCTAGGACTGATTTGCATAGGTTAGACTGATTGAATTTATTCATTTAATCTATTAAATTTCCTACTCTGACAGAAAAACAACTAGTAAATTTGACCATGCCCTATTTCGAAGGGATTGCCATTTTTAAACTACATAGCAGATTTCTTATAGTAAAAGAGTTTGTTTGGGACCGTTTGGTATTCCTTCCAAGCTATGTAGTAGTATGTTCAAAAAAAAATCATAGTTTTACATTTAGTTGATTCAATGCATCCTTTAATAAAAATTTGTATATGTTTACATCTCAAATAAAAAAGAAGTTTATTACATATTTCAAAGGACAAAGTATTAAATTTCCTTTATATGCATTTCTTTCTTTCAAACATAGACTATACAAAAACATTGAAAAGCTCATTCCATGCCACTGTGTAATTTGAGATAGGTGATACATCATTTCCTTAAATCCAAAATGTAGAAACCGGAATACAACCTTCTTTTATTCTTTCTAAAAATCATGTATTATATATAGAACAACAGATTAATACATTTTCTTCATCACGTATTTAACTTTCTTCCGATTTTTTAAGTAGGCATTTTATAGAGCTTGTTACAGTGCAAATTTCCAATGGATAACAATGCCATGTTAAATAAGGTAAGGAACACTTCCATTTATTCAAATGAATCTTTTACAACCTCCTTTCCCATATAATTTCAAAATACCACATACAAAACGACATATCATTCCTTTCTCATTCCATTCCAACATAAATAATTACAGAGTATAACTATTATTACATAATCAAATTTCCACTTCCATAGTCTAATACAAAGAATATCCTTTCCATCACTATTGATTATACACATGATCATCCACTTCAAATGGAAGGAAGAGGTTACAATAATAATAAATCCCAACAAAGGTACTATCAAACTATATTTGTACTCTTTCTCAGCTTCTAGAATAGCAGCATAAGGAATTCCATTGTTCTCCTAATTTGTGATCACAACAAAAGCAAAGGTAAAGGCAACGCTCTCCACCTAACCAAGAAATCCAATGAAAAGGACAAGCCATCCTTATTCATTGGACCCCTAAGCCCCAACCACAATGCAATACAAGACGTTTTCTCAACACATGGCAGCAACAGGATTCCATAAAACAAAAGTACAACATTCACATTTAAAACATAGTCCAACAAACAATGCAGTTTGCAACCACATGAAACACATGGCAAATAGAACTTGAGGCTTCATGAAGACAAGCAAAAGGAGCAAGAAACTATGGGGGATGTTGTATTATGCCTCCCAAAGGGGAAATCGTGTATCACTCACCTTAGATCAAAGGTCACCATCATATGTATATATATATGTATATATATATATATATATATATAATTTCAAATCCCTGATCATGCCCTTATGCCTCCCCCAAGTATCCTCGTATCCCTCACATTTCTTTATGCCTCCCCAACCTCCTATGGCACCCCATAATGAGTAAATAAATGCAACCTATTTCTTTATAAGGTGGAACCTAAATCCTAAATACCTAGAACCTTAGGACCTGTTTAAAACACACTTGTGCCTCCACTATAGATTATTTTGTGGAACCCCATATTGCGAATTATCCTACACCATTCCTATGGATAACTTCTATAAAACAAATAACGTAAATATTTCACAATTTCATAAAAGTATCATTTCAATTTGTTAAAAATCCACATTCATGATATTGTATTGTGGAGAAATCATTATTTCTAATTATTAGAAAATATATACCACTATTTCATAAAACTAAATTTTAAAATTGTTAAATATCCACATTATTGAAATTACATTGTGGAAAATTCACATTTTCTTCTCATACTTTGACACAAGTTAGATATTTCAAAAAATGATTATGCTAAAAAATTTAGGTTTTTTTGCATAATTTTGTAAGGTTTAAAACAAATATTATATATAATCGAAATTGTATCCACAATAGAGTAGTATTGTGAAATGTCCACAATATACCTTTATATTTATAACACACATTTTGGTTGTTCTACAAAATTACAAGGATTAATTATTAAAATTTAAATGGTCTATGTTATTGAATATTGTAGTAAATCCACAATATAACACTCTTTCTACAATTCTACATGGTCAAAGGACTGAAATTACATCATGTAAAAAAAGTGCAATGAAAACATACAAATTGCCATCTCAAAAAAAGCATTATAAAAGTCAAATTTCCACTCTCCAACCATAGGTATGGTTGGTAAATAAATTTAAGAGGTATTGGACAAGTTTAACTTGTCCCGCAAGCCTCCAAAATCAGTCTCCAAGGACAATTTCCAAGAAGGTGGAGTGTTTCACACTCAAAGCTATCTTACACATCACTTACATATATCTTACACATACTTATATCACTTTAAATCATGGCCAACAACTCTCATTAATTTCCTTCTTATGACATATTTGATTTATTTTAACAATATGATTACTCACAATATTTACACACCATTTAATAATTAATGAAAGCGGTAAAAACATCACAAAATAAACATATGCAAACATAAACAAAGGGACCAAAATAAAATAAAATACATAAAACTTCTTGGTCACAATTAATGGTGATTCCCCCCATGGGAATCCCTAACACAAACAAACACGCATAAATAAATGCTAGTTGCCATGGTGACCTTGTTGAATTCATCTAGGATTCCAATGTGGTTGGTCTCTAATTTCCTAATATTTGTTGTGATACATTAACCTTCAAAACAAAAAAACCTCCTTCAACGTCATGGCCATATCAAAAACATCCAAATTAATATAAATATAATTCCTGAAATCATCTAGATATATGACTCACAAAAACATCAAAGCAATCTAACAATATCATTTATAGTTTTATCAGCAACTATATCATCATCCAATAGTTTTCATTTCTAGGTCTACTCACAATATCCAAATATCACATGTCCGAACAACATCCATAACATAACCATGTCAAACAGTGTATCGTCATCAATATTCAAAATGTCTCTAATAATCATTATGCATCATAACTAAATCAAGTCAACAATAATCCATGATCTAACATCTAACATCATACTATAATAAGGTCCATAATTATGTCCATAATATAATCAGCAGTATCATGATTAGTATCAAAAGGTGTAAAAGGGATGTGGGCACTACATGTAACGACCCAAAAATTACACACACAAACAACACAGTTAAAGACAGGACAAATTTTTTTTTTTGACTTGCTTCGACACATAACACGACACAACATGTCGTCACAAAGCTACAACCAACTCTAGGAACAACTTGTTACGGGGACGACCACAAGGTCAGCACGGAAAGGTTCACACCCAAAAGGATAATACACTTTTCTTTTTCGACAAGACAACATAGAAGTCCAACGACAGAACACTCTAACAAATAGGGCCAACCACCATGAGATATTCTTGAGGGTTATTTATCTTAAAAATACATCTCGCAATTCTTAGCTTACGTTTTCAACGAGGTTCAAGATATGATTCATACAATTCATCTTACCAAGCTAATTTTATTCTTTTGACACTGAGTAATCATCCTTAAATCTTCTCTATTATGGCATTTATTTGCTTAATTCGTTTATTTAGAGAAAGGGGTAGTTTAATTTCACAAGGCCATCTATTAATGTTTACGCTACTAGAACTTGTTCATGCCCATATGACAACATGGGTTTGCGTTTAACATACTTAAGAGAAGAAAGACAAGGCACCTTGGAAAAAGGTTAGAGGGAGAAGGTTGAGTTGAAATCATCTTCAAGACCTCATTTTTTATAACCAAGATTTAATTGAAACTTGAGAACTTAACCAGAATTATTAAAGATTTTACTTAGGGTTTTACTAAATGAGTTTTATAAAAATAAAACAATTTACCATCAAATGGCTAAGAGATAGATTGTTTGGTTTCAAAATTGTTTTCTCCTGCTTATTAAATCTTATCATCTTCTAACAACTAACAGTTCATTTCACCTTAGGGTCAATTTACAAATTTCACCATAAAAGGAAAAAAGTTCACTAGAGGAGCTAGGGTTATCATGTTATATAATTCTTATTCACAATGATAGTCTCGCCTATGAATTCTTTAAAGAATTCCTTGCTCTCAAGTTGGTAACTTCTACGTTAATTTATTTAAATATAACTTTTAGTTCAACTTTTATAAGTGTTAAACAACCCACTTTATTTTACTTATGTCACATTATTAATAAGTCAAAGCAAGATTTACTCAACATTTATTTTCAAGGGTAGAGTTTAATAACACTCATTGACCAGAACAAAACAAGGTTACATCCACACTTAAAATACCGATAATCCAATATGGTCACTCAACAAGCGGTAACCAATATTTTAATATTTTCAATGATGGTCAAACAAACCAAGGTGTCCAAAGTTAAGATGACAAAGTCCACAAATACATTATACTAAGACCATGATCCTCTCCTACATTTTCCACTGTATGTAATCAATAGTTGAACAATATAAAAAGGATTCACGCAAAAGAACTTCTCAACTGAGGTTGATATAAAATCTACAAGTCTATCCCTCATCTACTTGCAAAATCCATCTACAACAAATTTTCCACAAGAGTCAGTTCGCGAGAACTGACAAAGATAAGGCTACACAAAACCACCATAACTATTATGTAACAATACCACAAAAGGAAGCACTTTATAACAAGAACTGGGTCAAACCTCTAAACACTATGAACACATCAAGTTATAATAAAGTCTCTATCATGCCAATCAAAGAGGGAGAAGACCTTGTACTTCAGTTAGGAGCAAAATCAACAAAAGTAACACTCGTATGAGAATGGCCCTTGACCCTATAAGGAGAAAATAACCAATCTAGCAAAAACAGAATTCCCATCAAGTAAGTAATTAAACAATAATTACAAGATTGACATTTGATAAAGATACCAACCATCTATGAATTTATCAAAGGTACCAAACGGATAGGCTAAAATAATATATTTATAAAAGAACAAGAGTTTATGGGCCCAAGAAAAGGGAACCACGGTTTCAAGAATTAACACAAAAAGCCAAGTATAATCGAGTTTCAAACCGGAAGTCAAAATAGAGTATACGCACAACATAAGTTTTGAAGTGAAGGAAAAGTATACTAGTTTTGACCATTAACTACAAATATTTTCCAATCATCCAAGAAGGCCAATGCCTTGTAGGCTAGTATTAATCACGCGAGAGAAGAAAAAGAGTCCGTCAACCAAGAGTATACGAAAATGTCATCAACAACTTTTATAACCCTAAAAATTTACAACACTCCACATCAATTATTAGAGTTCAGTTAATTTAAAATAAATTTCCTGTTTCCCAAAACAACAATATTTTTAAAGTAACCCTTGGTAACATAAGCAACCTTTCAAACAAAGGTACAACATAAACTACTAAGTTCCATTATCAAAACAACTCCTTCTGCTTTAGCTCCATCATACTATTGATTGCAAGAAAGTTTTTCTCAAGGTTGACAACATTCAAGGCAATTTTCATCACAAAACATTAAGGTACATATGTGCATATAAGTTGTCCAATCCTAATTAACAACATAGTCATAATAAATGGGAGGAAACACAAGTTAGAAGACTAGATTATTTCACCAACAATCTTCGGAGAGGGAAGAAGACCAAAAATAATAATTCCAGAAATAGCGGGGTACTAGAGTTGCACAATTAAGACCTCGAACATAGCTAAAAAAAAATATTTACGATTCAAGTTGAAGGGGGCAGTCAAAGTACCTCCTAAGAATGTCTATAAAACCTAGGAACCAGGCTGAAGCTACGTAGGAGTCTAAACACTCGAGGTTAGAACACGATGCATGCAAACTAAAACATTCTAAAAGTTTTAACACCGAATCTCTAACCTGAAATACTCCAAGTGTTGATTACACTAATCCTGCAACCTTTCCTTTTCGATGCCAAAAGGGTTGTTAGGTGGGCTTGAGAGATCATTAACAATTTATGTCAAAAGACAAAGAAGGACCGCCTTGGTTGATAGAAAGGAACTTCATAGTTATTGCAGGCTTACAATAACGACTGCTAAAAACTAGCTGGAACAAATAATAACTGGAACTCTATCGTAGAGAAGAGTACATATATATATATATATATATATATATATATATATATATATATATATATATATATATATATATATATATAAAGAAAGATCGATCACTCGAGCCAGAAAAAAAAAACATACATCCAAGGAAGAGAACACTTGCATGCTTTCCACTAACATACAAGCAATGATAATAGCTAAATAAGAAGAAACCAAGTAGAAAGGAGAGATCGACTGAAAAGAAGACAACCAATTCAAACAAATGGTGGTTTGATTTCATGATGAAATAAATATAGCAACAGTAGAAAAGTGTAAGAATATCTTGCTTGTTTCTCCAGCTTCAACAGGTCGTACAGACTCCGCACAGATCAACATAAGAACTGTAGGTACTGGAATCCGGGTGCACCAGTTCTAAGCTGTCCACATTCATGATCCGCGAGACCATGCAATTGAAGAGTATTTTTGTCAAACAGTTCACGAGTATTGTTGTATTCGAAGTGACTCTATGCACTTGTGCTCAACTATTGCTTTCCTTGAGCTTTTACTTCTTATGGGAATCGACAACCAACTCACATACCCTATACGTGCTACCACAAACACAAGTGATCTACACAAGGCTGGAGGAGATATTTTTAGAGAAGAACCTAGCAAGGATGTCACGGCAAGCAAAGGTTATAGGAGATGGATTTACCCAAGTTACTCAGATTTGTTTCAACTTCTGATGCCTCCTCAACAAACCCATTCCAAAACATATCATGCAATCCTTGCTGTCCTTTGGCCATATTTCATGCAGGCCTTTTGTCAAATAGTTCGGTGTCTTATGCTTGCTTCCGCTTTGCATATTTATCTACCAACGCACCGGCAAACAAAGCATTTGACACAGCCTTGTCCCTTCTCCATTATTTTCCAAGTTTCCAAGGTGTCTCAACCCACCCAATTTGTCGACAACCAACAATCATTGCTGTCCAAAAGACCACATTTCTATCAAGTTTTTCCAAACCATCCGAACACTTTGTTGAGCATCCAGATTAGGAGTATAAATCCACCTTAAGACATTTATGCACCCAAGACACTAGCAGATACAACAAGCAACAAAAATCTCTTTTTTCAAATGCATTGGAGAACGTCCATGCCCTGTTCAAACACTCCCACTTTGGTATAGGCGTGGAGATGCTATCAAAGGTTGTGGAGTTTGGCTTTACACCTGCTCTTTGCATTTGCTTGTAAGTTTATAAAGCCATTTCAACATATCCATACTATACAGAGCCTGCAGTCAACGTTATCCATGAGGGTATCTCTTCAGGCATTCAATACAAGGCAAGTCCCATTGATATTTACTTCCTCAATTTGACCCGCTTGAAGCATTTATTTACCCGACATGCCGTACGAAGCAAGGTGAAAAACACAGTCTGCCCCTCGCAGAGCTTTCTCGACGTCCTCATTTCGACTTAAAACACCTGCGATGTAAAGGACGCCGTTACGGCGGAGTGTGGTGATCCAGTTAGAGTCCTTGCGGAGGTTGAGTGATCGAACCTCGTCGGCTCCACGTCACATTAACTCCAGGCATAGCGCGGTTTCAAACAAACCCTGTGCCTCCTGTAACCACGAAGGTATTGTCTTCGATTCCCTCGCTCTCGCTCAACTGCATCTTTGAGCCTCAGGTTTCTGAGCTTTCGGCTCTCCTGGTAACACTCTCACTGTCACATAGTCAATTTTGATAAAATATCTTGAAGGAGAATCTTGAATCAGAGGATGCATTGGATACAGAATAGAAAACAACATAGTTGGACAACCTGCATGCTGGGAGCACTCACAAAGGCTTCTGCCATTCTGTAACATGCCTTCCGCCTAGATTATCACTGTTGCGGGTTGCTGCTACGGATCCTTGACCAGAACGCACCTCGTAGCACTCAAAGAACGTGGAGGTAACATACCTGCTCCCCCAGCCTAAAGCTCCATCTAAACCCATGCGCGCAAGAAGGAACTAGGAAGAAGACGCCATGACAGAAAGATTTTGCTGTCCAATACATCACACGCCTCTCAACCACTCCACATGCAGTCCAAGAAAAACGTGCCCAACACTCCACCTATACGCATTGAAAGAGAATCAAAATGAGATCATGGTGAAGGAAGTCAAGACTCCACCGACTCCCACTATCTCACGCCAAACAGGAAATTACAAGTTCATTTAATAAGTGACAAGAAATGCCACCCATCCGCCAGCTAACCAAAGAGAAAAATGCGCTTCAACCACTACCAAAAAGAATAAAAAAATATAGTCTATATAAAATAATAATTATTAATCTTCTCCTTGACTACTTAAACTAAGCTCTCCTTGTTTAGTGTAATATTCTCCTCCTTGATGATTCAAAATTTTAAACTACACTCTCCTCATTCAGCAATTGTAACACAATGATGGAAAAATATAAAGCAAGGAGGACATTCATGCTTAGTTTTGCAAACAAGAGAATAAATGGCACATGATGTTACACCACACCACCCACATATGAGCACAAATAAAGCAGAAGCGTTCCATGCTTAGCAATCGATCACCGAAGGATGAACAGGTGTAACGTAGAACATGGCATTACATTCTCCTCCCCTTAAGAAAGCATTGTCCTCGATGCGACATAACACAGCGGAAAAGAAATGGTTCACAACCAAGGACAGGTACATGAGAAAGTACACCCTATGATTTAAAATTTTAGTCGATTAAAGCACGGTCACAAGGTAGCCTTAGGAACATTTGGCAGAAATTTTAACTTTCAATGTTCTGTGAAGATTGGCAATTCTTTCTTGTTCATCATTTCATTTGTCTCTTTCCATTAGCACTATTCTTAGTTTAATTTCTTTTAAAATTTCATCATTGAAGAGTTTTGGTTTATTCTTTATTGTGGGTGCCCAACATGAACTGCTAACACAACACCCTATCAGGTTCAGAAAGACACTATAGATTCACAAGCACACAAGTATATACTTCATGATTGTATTACACCACAAAAAGGTTACTCAAATACGGAATGGAATAGGCACAGTCCACATAACATAGCACTCGACATACATCAATGACTGACATACAAAATACTCAAACAAAAGAGTCCTACAATCCACCAGACATTACCTCAATTCGCATCGATGAAAAATTCACATAACACCAAACAAATGCTACAGGTACATAGTGTCCACAAGGGAATCAATGACATATCCACAACATCACAACACATATCCATCTGACATGAGTAACACATACATCAAAATACCACTACCAAAACATCACAATAACTCAACATATATCCCAGAACATCAACCATACACACAAATATCATATGCCTCCCTCGAACTCTTATGCCTCCCTCAAGCTCTTATGCCTCCCTCAAGTATTTTATGCCTCCCTCCAACTCTTATGCATCCCTCAAGTCTCTTATGCCTCCCTCAAACTCTTATGCCTCCCTCAAGGAGGCCGGTTGACCCTATGGCCCAAGACACATAGAGTTCGAACACTCCTAACCCAAGTGACATAATAACGCGTGGTTCAACAACCTGCTAGTTATATGTAACTCCTTGGGGCATACCCCCATACAATGAAGTGGGTCCATAGGTCCAACCAATCCATGGTGCATCCTATGACCCTATTCCACACATCACGACAATAGAACCAGCAGAACAATCCAATCCAAATGCCAAGTGGCAAAGTACAAGCCTTAGGCAAGGTGGTAAAAAAAAAATTTCAAATTTAAAAGAAGACCCAAAATCAAGCAAAATAAATGGCCAAATAGCCAAAGTTAGTATCAAAATCCCCATGTTAGTGCCACAAACCAAGGAAATGCCCAAAATTGTAAAGCATGGCAATCAAGAAAAGATGCTGGTCCTTACAAAATAAAGTAAAAAACTCAATTTACGAATAAAATCAACTTATAATAATGTCACATTACGATAACTGTGTGGTCTTATCTGGCCACCAAGGGGTACTCAACGAGTTGCTAGCACTCGGAACATCAAGCCTCAGCTCACAAAATAAAACATGAATAGTACAATTTCATCACCTTTGTCTGAATCATCCCGCCACCACTTCGACAAGGCTAAACATAGTCATAATTGCACCTAGGTTGCATACATGCAACCACATAGGGAGAGAGGAAAGAATCACAGGTTGTTATCTACTAAACTGAATTTCGGCTCGAGTTATTGGCCCATGGTACACCATTCCTCACTCTCAACATACACTTCTACCGATTACCCTCAGGGTTGGTTAGTGTAAGGTTCACAACATAACATGTAACTACATCACTAACACAATGATGGTACCTATACAAGGTAGGTCACAATCATACATTCACCAGGTGTAACACACCACTTTACCACATTCTGCACCCAAAGTGCAATCACCATACGATAGGGTTCATACACTCGCCGTATGACCCCAAATCACAACATGAAGCATTACATATTTGCACAAATCATACATATGATGAACATAGTACATCTCAACATAACATCCATTGCTACATAATAAGGTGGTACACACATTTCTTCAAAACATGGTAAAAACATCATGATACAACTCATTTCTTTGAACATCAATCTAGTCATACAACACATTGATACACCTATATACCACAATATGCCACAATGCTCCAACACTACGTCATCCACATTATAATTCTTTTCACACATCACAAACAATAATTCACACGTGAACTCTTCATAGAATCCACAAGAAGGAGAGAGAATACCCCCATCCCCAACATATCAACATGATCACAAACATGCACAAAGTGACATACACATCATGTACGTTCACACTATCACAATTACAACATGGATCACATCACGCTTAAAGCACATTACTCTTCCAATATCTACCACCATCATGCAACATCATCATCATCATGCAGTATCATCATGTAACACCACCACCACTCCAAGCTGGCCTAGAGGTTCGAGAGCATGAACCTATGCTCTGATACCAAGTGTAACGACCCAAAAATCAAACACATGAACAACACAGTAAAAGACAGGACAATTTTTTTTTTTGACTTGCTTCGACACATAACACGACACAACATGTCGTCACAAAGTTACAACCAACTCTAGGAACCACTTGTTACGGGGATGACCACAAGGTCAGCACGGAAACGTTCACACCCAAAAGGATAATACACTTTTCCTTTTCGACAAGACAACATAGAAGTCCAACGACAGAACACTCTAACAAATAGGGCCAACCACCATGAGATATTCTTGAGGGTTATTTATCTTAAAAAGACATCTTACAATTCTTAGCTTATGTTTTCAACGAGGTTCAAGATATGATTCATACAATTCATCTTACCAAGCTAAGTTTATTCTTTTGACACTGAGTAATCATCCTTAAATCTTCTCTATTATGGCATTTATTTGCTTAATTCGTTTATTTAGAGAAAGGGGTGATTTAATTTCACAAGGCCATCTATTAACGTTTACGCTACTAGAACTTGTTCATGCCCATATGACAACATGGGTTTGCATTTAACATACTTAAGAGAAGAAAGACAAGGCACCTTGGAAAAAGGTTAGAGGGAGAAGGTTGAGTTGAAATCATCTTCAAGACCTCATTTGTTATAACCAAGATTTAATTGAAACTTGAGAACTTAACCAGAATTATTAAAGATTTTACTTGGGGTTTTACTAAATGAGTTTTATAAAAATAAAACAATTTACCATCCAATGGCTAAGAGATAGATTGTGTGGTTTCAAAATTGTTTTCTCCTACTTATTAAATCTTATCATCTTCTAGCAACTAACATTTCATTTCACCTTAGGGTCAATTTACAAATTTCACCATAAAAGGAAAAAAGTTCACTAGAGGAGCTAGGGTTATCGTGTTATATAATTCTTATTCACAATGATAGTCTCGCCTATGAATTCTTTAAAGAATTCCTTGCTCTCAAGTTGGTAACTTCTACGTTAATTTATTTAAATATAACTTTTAGTTCAAATTTTATAAGTGTTAAACAACCCATGTTATTTTACTTATGTTGCATTATTAATAAGTCAAAGCAAGATTTACTCAACATTTATTTTCAAGGGTAGAGTTTAATAACACTCATTGACCAGAACAAAACAAGGTTACATACACACTTAAAATACCGATAATCCAATAAGGTCACTCAACAAGCAGTAACCAATATTTTAATATTTTCAATGATGGTCAAACAAACCAAGGTGTCCAAAGTTAAGATGACAAAGTACACAAATAAATTATACTAAGACCATGATCCTCTCCTACATTTTCCACTGTATGTAATCAATAGTTGAACAATATAAAAAGGATTCATGCAAAATAACTTCTCAACTGAGGTTGATATAAATTCTACAAGTCTATCCCTCATCTACTCGAAAAATCCATCTGCAACAAATTTTCCACAAGAGTCATTTCACGAGAACTGAGCAAGATAAGGCTACACAAAACCACCATAACTACTATGTAACAATACCAGAAAAGGAAGCACTTTATAACAAGAACTGGGTCAAACCTCTAAACACTATGAACACATCAAGTTATAATAAAGTCCCTATCATGCCAATCAAAGAAGGAGAAGACCTTGTACTTCAGTTAGGAGCAAAAGCAACGAAAGTAACACTCGTATGAGAATGGCCCTTGGCCCTATAAGGAGAAAATAACCAATCTAGCAAAAATAGAATTTCCATCAAGTAAGTAATTAAACAATAATTACAAGATTGAGATTTGATAAAGATACCAACCATCTAGAAATTTATCAAAGGTACCAAACGCATAGGCTAAAATAATATATTTCCAAAAGAACAAGAGTTGATCGGCCCAAGAAAAGGGAACCACAGTTTCAAGAATTAACACAAAAAGCCAAGTATAAACGAGTTTCAAACCGGAAGTCAAAATAGAGTATACACACAACATAAGTTTCAAAGCGAAGGAAAAGTATACTACTTCTGACCATTAACTACAAAGATTTTCCAATCATCCAAGAAGGCCAATGCCTTGTAGGATAGTAGCAATCACGCGAGAGAAGAAAAAGAGTCCGTCAACCAAGAGTATACGAAAATGTCATCAACAACTTTTATAACCCTAAAAATTTACAACACTCCACATCAATTATTAGAGTTCAGTTAATTTAAAATAAATTTCCTATTTTCCAAAACAACAATATTTTTAAGGCAACCCTTGGTAACATAAGAAACCATTCAAACAAAGGTACAACATAAACTACTAAGTTCCATTATCAAAACAACTCCTTCTACTATAGCTCCATCATACTATTGATTGCAAGAAAGTTTTTCTCAAGGTTGACAACATTCAAGGCAATTTTCATCACAAAACATTAAGGTACATATGTGCATATAAGCTGTCCAATCCTAATTAACAACACAGTCATAACAAATGGGAGGAAACACAAGTTAGAAGACTAGATTATTTCACCAACAATCTTCCGAGAGGGAAGAAGACCAAAAAAAAAAATTCCAGAAATAGCGGGGTACTAGAGTTGCACAATTAAGACCTCGAACATAGCTAAACAAAAAAACTAGTTATGATTCAAGATGAAGGGGGAAGTCAAAGTACCTCCTAAGAATGGCTATAAAACTTAGGAACCAGGCTGAAGCTACGTAGGAGTCTAAACACTCGAGGTTAAAACACGATGCACGCAAACTAAAACATTATAAAAGTTTTAACACCGAATCTCTAACCTGAAATAGTCCAAGCGTTGATTACACTAATCCTACAACCTTTCCTTTTCGATGCCAAAAGGGTTGTTAGGTGGGTTTAAGAGAGCATTAACAATTTATGTCAAAAGACAAAGAAGGACCGCCTTGGTTGATAGAAAGGAACTTCATAGTTATTGCACGCTTACAATAACGACTGCTAAAAACTAGCTGGAACAAATAATAACTAGAACTCTATCATAGAGAAGAGTACATATATATATATATATATAAAGGAAGATCAATCACTCGAGCCAGAAAAAAAAAACATACATCCAAGGAAGATAACAATTGCATGCTGTCCACTAACATACAGGCAATGATAATAGCTAAACAAGAAGAAAGCAAGTAGAAAGGATAGACCAACTGAAAAGAAGACAACCAATTCAAAGAAATGGTGGTTCGATTTCACGATGAAATAAATATAGCAATAGTAGAAAAGTGTAGGAATATCTTGCTTGTTTCTCCAGCTTCAACAGGTCGTAAAGACTCCGCACGGGTCAGCATAAGAACTGTAGGTACTGGAATCTGGGTGCACCAGTTCTAAGTGGCCCACGTTCACGATCCGCGAGACCATGCAATTGAAGAGTATTTTTGTCAAACAGTTCACGAGCATTGTTGAATTCGAAGTGACTCCATGCACTTGTGCTCAACTATTGCTTTCCTTGAGCTTTTACTTCTTGTGGGAATCGACAACCAACTCACATACCCTATACATGCTACCACAAACACAAGTGATCTACAAAAGGTTGGAGGAGATATTTTCAGAGAAGAACCTAGCAAGGATGTCACGGCAAGCAAAGGTTATAGGAGATGGATTTACCCAAGTTACTCAGATTTGTTTCAACTTCCTATGCCTCCTCAACAAACCCATTCCAAAACATATCATGCAATCCTTGTTGTCCTTTGGCCATATTTCACTTAGGCCTTTTGTCAAATAGTTTGGGTGTCTTATGCTTGCTTCCACTTTGCATATTTATCTACCAACACACCGGCAAACAAAGCATTTGACACAGCCTTGTCCCTTCTCCATTATTTTCCAAGTTTCCAAGGTGTCTCAAACCACCCAATTTGTCCACAACCAACAATCATTGTTGTCCAAAAGACCACATTTCTATCAAGTTTTTCCAAACCATCCGAACACTTTGTTGAGCATCCAGATCAGGAGTATAAATCCATCTTAAGACAGTTATGTACCCAGGACACTAGCAGATACAACAAGCAACAAAAATCTCTTTTTTCAAATGCATTGGAGAACGTCCATGCCCTGTTCAAACACTCCCACTTTGGTATAGGCATGGAGATGCTATCAAAGGTTGTGGAGTTTGGCTTTACACCTGCTCTTTGCATTTGCTTGTAAGTTTATAAAGCCATTTCAACATATCCATACTATACAGAGCCTGCAATCAACGTTATCCATGAGCGTATCTCTTCAGGCATTCAATACAAGGCAAGTCCCATTGATATTTACTTCCTTAATCTAACCTGCTTGAAGCATTTCTTTACCCAACATGCCGTATGAAGCAAGGTGGAAAACACAGTCTGCCCCTCGCAGAGATTTCTCGACGTCCTCATTTCGGCTTAAAACCCTTGCGATGCAAAGGACGTCATTATGGCAGAGTGTGGTGATCTAGGGAGAGTCCTTGCGGAGGTCGAGTGATCAAACCTCGTTGGCTCCGCATCCCATTAACTCCAGGCATAACGCGGTTTCCAACAAACCCTGCGCCTCCTGTAACTACGAAGGTATTGCCTTCGATTCCCTCGCTCTCACTCAACTGCATCTTTGAGCCTCAGGTTTCTAAGCTTTCGGCTCTCCTGGTAACACTCTCACTGTCACATAGTCGATTTTGATAAAATATCTTGAAGGAGAATCTTGAATCAGAGGATGCATCGGATACAGAACAGAAAACAACATAGTTGGACAACCTGCATGCTCGGAGCACTCACAAAGGCTTCTACCATTCTGCTACATGCCTGCCGCCTGGATAATCACTGTTGCGGGTTGCTACTATGGATCCTTTACCAGAACACACCTCGCAGCACTCAAAGAACGTGGAGGTAACACGCCTGCTCCCCTAGCCTGAAGCTCCATCTAAACCCACGTGCGCAGGAAGGAACTAGGAAGAAGACGCCATGACAGAAAGATTTTGCTGGCCAATACATCATGCGCCTCTCAACCACTCCACATGCAGTCCAAGAAAAATGTGCCCAACACTCCACCTATACGCATTGAAAGAGAATCAAAATGAGATCATGGTGAAGGAAGTCAAGACTCCACTGACTCCCACTATCTCATGCCAAACAGGAAATTACAAGTTCATTTAAGAAGTGACAAGAAATGCCACCCATCCGCCAGCTAACCAGGGAGAAAAATGCGCTTCAACCACTACCAAAAACAAGAAAAAAATACAGTCTATATAAAATAATAATCATTAATTTTCTCCTTGATTACTTAAACTAAGCTCTCCTTGTTTAGTTTAATATTCTCCTCCTTGATGATTCAAAATTTTAAACTACACTCTCCTCATTCAGCAATTGGAACACAATGATGGAAAAATATAAAGCAAGGAGGACATTCATGCTTAGCTTTGCAAACAAGAGGATAAATGGCACGTGATGTTACACCACACCACCAACATAGGAGCACAAATAAAGCAGAAGCGTTCCATGCTTAGCAATCGATCACCGAAGGATGAACAAGTGTAAGGTAGAACAGGGCATTACACTACACATACTTATCATTATTGCAAGCACAGTAGATTGTGAAAGGGGTTTTTCTAAAAAAAACATCATTAAAGACATAAGAAAATCAAAATTGGGGTTGGATACATTAGATGCACTAATGTGCGTATTTCTCAATGGACATGAAGCAGATGATGTAGATTAGAATGAAATCTTTAAGATTTGGAAAGATACAAAGACAAGAAGAATTCTTGATCTTTGATATATCTTTTTTGTTATGGAAAAACCAATACATATTTACTTAAACAATTTTCAGATTTTTGATATTCTCTATATTATCTTTTGTCAAAATATAAATATATAAATTGGTCATTTGTGTATTACATAAAGGTGACTTATAGTTCTATTTTTGTGATGAAAAATCCAATATATATTTACTTAAAAGATTTTGAGATCTTTGATATTCTCTATATTAGCTTTTGTTGAAAGATACATGTATAAATTGATATCTATTTACTTAAAATATTTTGAGATCTTTGATATTCTCTATATTATCTTTTGTTGAAAGATAAATGTATAAATTAGCCATTTTTGTAGTACATAAATGTGACTTATAATTCTATTTTTGTGATGAAAAAACCAATACATATTTACTTAAAAGATTTTTAGATCTTTGATGTTCTCTATATTATCTTTTGTCGAAAGATAAATGTATGAATTACTCATTTTCGGAGTACATAAATGTGACTTATAATTCTATTTTTGTGATGAAAAAACTAATATATATTTACGTAAAATATTTTTAGATCATTGATCTTCTTTATATTATTTTTTTTCGAAAGATAAATGTATAAATTAGCCATTTTTTTAGTACATAAATGTGACTTATAATTTTATTTTTGAAAATGATTTACTCTTATAAATAAATTAATTCATAATTAAGGACATCATATTTTAATTTGACTTTCAAAAAAAAAATAAAAATGTAATATGACAGGTAATAATAAACTATAACCGTAAAAATTTTTTGAACTGACAGGCATAAGGAATTTGAAATTCCAGGCCTGGTCATGATGGGTACAGAGAACATTGGAAGAGGTGATAGCAGAGGTGTGGGAATTTTGCTGGATATTGGATTTGATCCAGAAGGGGAGAATCCTAGGAATAAGGCCCTTCCGAGGAATGGGTGCTCAGAGCGTGTGCTTCATAGTCGTCGTGGTTCATAATAACTGGTGTTGTGTTCTTGGGTATGCCCCACTGGTTTGCGTTGAATTTTATTTTCGAGCTTTCCTAGTTGGATTTATCAATTTGTATTTGTTTAATAGTCGGTGGTAGAGGCCTCTTATGTTGTGCTTCATTGCATTATCTTTGCTCCCTTTATACTAGGAGTTTTTTGGTTCCCTTAAAACTAACTGTTTTACCCTATCAAAAATAATAATTAAATAAATATAAAAATATATTATTATATATTTTATTAATAGTATACAAATAACACTAATTTACATTTTTGAAAGATAATAAATGTAAAATTAGTATCACTAGATCGCCGTCAAAACTAATCCGTGCATCTAATTGGAGATTGGATTGTGCGGCTTAGTCAAGAGCATTTTCATTAATTTTTTTTAAATTAATTAATTAGTTACCTTAATTATTAGGACCCCTTATTTAAAATGAAACAAAAATCTAACGACTGTTAATTTACATTTTTGACCATAAAAATAGGACTAACCTTAGCACATCATCTTAAACCGAAACATACAGGCAAGTTAAGGCCTTTCATAATCAATGGGTGGGATAAAATAAACTACTCACATACACACTAGTAAATTAGGAGTCAAACCGATAACCTAAACCACATAAGTGAAGTAAGCCTTTGGCTTAATTTCTAAAATAACTTAAAATCGTGTCAAACACCTTTACAAAATCAAACTCTCTAAAAATTAAATCTAATTAGCGTATAAATAAAGCCAAATAATAGGCCTACCACTTCATGATTGCACACAATGGCAGTGTGGGCAATGCTACTACGTGACAGTTAGGCTGGTCGTTCCGAATGCAAATTTTTTACAATCAGCCTAACTGTCACGTAAGTTAGCAGCTGACGTCACATAGTTTTTTTTGTTTTGTTTTTGGTAATCTGCTAAAAGAACAGTGTGGCGCAGTGGTTGGTGGGGTCCCTGGTATTGCAGAGGTCCCATTGGGAATGTATATGGGTGGAAAAAGATTCCCCGGGATCGGAAAGTGCCAAACACGCGCTGAATAATAATTGGAGCACGAAAAGCAAGTACTGAAACAATTTCTGTACACAATCTCGTGATTATCGCTGGTTTGTAAAGCGTAGTACAGTCCTCGAGGCTCCCATTTCTATAAACCCTCGTTTGATTGCAATATCAACGAAAAGCCCTCGGTTCCTACTCATCCTCTACTCGTGGAAAAGATTTTGCAGCGAATTTTTTAGTTCAACGTGAAGATGAATAGAATATTGATTATTGGAGCAACTGGGTACATTGGAAAATACATGGCAAATGCCAGCGTTTCACTTGGGTACCCAACATATGCTTTTGTGCGTCCTTCCTCCGCAGTTCCTCATTCCTCCAAATCCACATTAGTTCAAAAATTCAGAGATGATGGTATTCACATTCTTGAGGTAACTGGTTTATAATTCACGAACACATTCACTTTGGTTTTTATTTTATGTAGTGCATTACAGTAACCAATCGAGGTTTTATTCTTGATATGGGCAGGGATCATTAGTCGATCATAACAGCCTGGTGAATGCGTTCAAGCAAGTAGATATAGTCATATCCGCAGTTGCCATTCCCCAGCATATGGATCAGCTCAATATCATAAAGGCTATTAAGGAAGCCGGAAATATTAAGGTATATATTTAATATCTATTTTCACACTTAGCTGGAGCGGAGCTCGATCCTTAGTTCATTTCCCAAAAATAAAAATATCTTTTCCTTGTTTTTCTTTTCGTTAAATCAGAGGTTCCTGCCATCAGAATTTGGCAACGAAGTGGACAGAATTAGATCACTCCCACCATTTCAGAGGATAAATGATATTAAAAAGACGATCCGTAGGGCAACTGAAGAGGCGGGCATTCCATATACGTTCGTTTCCGCAAATTCTTGTGCAGCCTATTTTGTGGACTATTTCCTTCACCCTCGTCAGAAACCCCAACCAGAAGAAGTAATTATATATGGAGACGGGCTGACGAAAGGTCGGTAATGATTTTCCTTCATCTTAAAAATTTAACATCATCATCATAATCTAGTGGATACCGTGTTTATAGGTTAGCCAATAATGGTGTCGTCATTTCTAAAAGGTTTTTAATCTATATTTTTTATTGTGTTTATAAGGAACTATATTTTTATCAATCTTTTCGAAATACCATTTATCATTTTGTGGCATTTTGTTTTTCCCATTGGTTTATGTAACAACAGAACTAATAGTTCTATTGGGCTTTTATTTTTACGTTTAATTTTTATTTGCATATATTTTACGTAGAAATGATAGTTTAAAGTCCATCCCCTTAATAAACAAGCATATTAAAAATTGTTTCGTAGAATTTTTTTGTATAGTGTTGTTTTATAATAATAATAATATTCATGGCTTTAGTAACAGTTTATTCCCAAGTTAAAAGGAAATTTACTTAACATCAGGGAAAATGAAGAATATATATTGTTTTTTTATTCATTTCCTAACTTATTTTCGATATGATTGTTCTACTAAAACACAATTAAATGACATGATTTTAATTGTTGCTCAGCTGTTATGAATTTAGAAGAGGACATTGCATCTTTAACCATTATGGTCGCCACTGATCCAAGAACCCTAAACAGGGTAGTTATTTACAAGCCACCAATGAATTTGATTAGTCAAGCTGAGATTGTTTCATTGTGGGAGAAGAAAACTGGAAAATATATAAAAAGAGTCTATTGGCCAGAAGATGAGATGATCAAACTCTCAGAATGTAAGTTCAATAACATAATCATTTACTTTTGTTAATATTAATTTATTTTCATTGTATTCATAGTTTTAATATAATCAATACCATATTTTTAAAATATGACTAAAATTGAATGATGTGTCTTATTGCAGCTCTTCCTAATCCAAAAAACATACCTGTTTCAATTTTACATAGCATTTTTGTTAAAGGTGATCAAACCAACTACGACATAGGGGATGAAGATTTAGAAGCTCTAAAATTGTATCCAGACTACAAATATACTACTATAGAGGAATTTCTTGATATATGTCTTGTCCACCCTCCAGAGACAAAACTTGCATCGTTTGAATAGAAGCATGTCACATTGAAACATTGGATCCAATATAAAATTCATATGTTAGTTAGAAAACATGTACTATTCAAATTCCATTACTTGTAATTTCTCCAATATTGTAACCTTTCAATTTGTTCTTGACGTATTATATGCATTTGGATATCTATGAAAAATAAATTTATATACATTTTACTGTATGTGGACATTATTATGTTTTTTCGTATAGTATTGAATAATCCATGAATAAATGTGTATTTTTATTTTTCATTTCATATTTGCAATTTGAAATTTTAATTTAACTAAAAAATGTTTAAAGATGGCTTTACAATATTTTTCAACAAATCTTTTTTTGTTTACTTGAATATATAAAATTTCATCAAAAATAAATAAAAATGCAATAATGGCTAATCGAGTTAAGGAAAAAATAGTAATTGATTACATGAAGAGAGCATCTCAATTTATGTGTCTAAAATAACAAGAGTTTTGAAACATTAAAATACCTATTTTTTAGGAATTGTTTTCTCTTTTTTCTCTAAGAAGTTTTAGTTCTCAAATAAAACTAAAAAACGTAATGACTGAAAATGAATAAAAACTACCACATACTTAGTTACACTTGCAATTTTAGTATCTTCCATCAATAGAATACTATTGCTACACACTATAAATGAGATATTTTGAACATGAGAACTTATAGAATAATGCCAAAGGAAAGAGTATGAAATAAAAATAAATCGGACTAATTTTAATTTTGCCATGTCTAAAAAAACAAAGAAAAATAAGAGAAATTGCAAATAATTGTAGTGAGGGGTAGGCTATCCATGCGTTCCATCCCTACCATTCTTTGCGTGTCTAAAAATAGAGGTCACAGGGATGGGAGATGCTTGTGCCACCCCTACTCCCCCACAAAGTTTCCATTATCTCAATGTGACTGGGGTTAACATTTTGACACCCAAAACATATGTAGAACTGTTTATCAAATTAAATAGGATAACTCCTTGAAGTTAAAATATGAATCATTAATATTAAAAATAGTTTTAATATACTTAATATTTTAAATATATTTAAATATAATTCTTGAAGGGAAACGAGTACAAAGTAGCTCAATAATAGTTTTATGCTTGAAATATAGCTCAAACACAACTTAGAATTAGATTATAAAAATTATGGTTTATGGGACACATTTTCTTTTAACTATAGGATTAGATGATATGAAAATAATAAAGAACTATATTATGATTCTGTGAAGAGTTTAACATTTGATTATTCAAAATTGAGGGGAGGATTGTTTTGTATTGATTGAAATTGTGGTGCCTCCTATAAAATAAATAATTAAAGAAAGAAACTAAATTAAATTATAAAAAGGGGTCAATTTAATTTTTTTGCTGGGCAAGTGGATAGGAGGTGGTGTGCAGTAGGAGCTATAGGTGCAGCTCAACCTCCAGTCAGACCTTCCATTCTTTCTTGTTTAGTAATATAAGAACGGTAATCAATTTTTTTTTTCTATCAATACCGTAAAAAAAAATAATCATGGAAATTTACGGCGAAGGGCACAACTGATTTTAATACAGGAGCCCAAATTCCATTGATTTTTCTAGGGACTGTGGCTATCAATCTGTATGAGGAGAAGGTTAAGGCAGCCATAGTTGTAGCTCTGCAGAGCCATATATAGAGAAACTTGCAATAATGGGCAGAGAAGCGCTTGACCGAGTCCTCCAAAACCGATCCAAGCATTTCTTCCCTACCCCTCCAAGTGTGAGACCCTTCCCAGCGTCCTCCTTCCCTACATGTACTAAATGGGAGCCTTGGGACAGGGCATGCTCACACCTAAAAGAAAAATGGAGAAGAAACATTTATTTTGTCAGATGTTGTAGTTTCAAGTGCTCAGGTAGATATATCTACAAATGGGAAACATGCACTTGACATGTGAACTGCTCGATTAAATTCCTAAAAGAAATGAGGCCTCGTGGACTACAATGGCTACAGGATATGCACAAAATGGGTCTGTTGAAAAGTCTTAGAAATTTCAAGAAAATGCTATTGAACGGTGTAAATCCAGCTTTGACGGCGTTTTCCTACGTTTCCCTAGCCTGTGCCAAAATACAAGCACTGGAAAATGGTGGATTTTGTCAGATGTTGTAGTGTAATGGCCCTGTCAAGGCATTATTCTTTTGTTGAACATAAGACTTGCAGTCAGAGTTTTGATGGTCTTCTAGAAGCCGCCTCCAGTGGATGCAATTTGAAATATTGTGGTGTTTGACATGTTGATCAAGGTGTATGTTTTGACAGGAAGGACTAGGGATGCTATTTAATTTTTCATACTCACGGAGGAAGCTGAATTGGTGCCTCATAACAGTGACTATAGTTGCCCTCTTAATCCCTTTATTATCTTAGTAATTTCATTTCAAGAACTCAACTTGCTGCTCGATTTTATGCTTGGGTGAGTTTCAGATCTTAAAATAAATGCCCTTATTTGGCGGCTCAACCATTCATTGCTCGGTGGCTTACAATCTTAGACTAGCCAATTAGAGAGTTTTCTTCCAATGGCTTAGCCTGTGGCTTTTCAAACTCGGCGGTATGGTGTATCTACTAGCTTGAGATGTTTATGCCATGCAAAGCTCCACCCACTCATGATTATGAGCTCCATATTCAATAGATATGCTTGAGTCAGTCCCTCATATTGGTACTAGGTTATTTTTGGTCTCAGAATGGTTTTGTTTGCATTAACTAGCCATGTTGGGATCTAGGTCGGTGTGTTGCTCACTTGGAGCTCTTTTTTTTAGCTTAGTTACCATATTTATTATGCACTCTCTCTACCTTATTACCCAATCTCATTTTAACGATTCAACATATTTTTGAAAATGGAATGCAGAGAAGCTGTGAATGAAGATGGATAATCCTTCTAAATTTGTTCAACCGTTCAATGAAATGCCTAGCTCTGACATAGAACTGAATCCCTCAATTTCGATCGTCTTTGTTCATCCAGGCATGGTTCATCTCTGCTTATCTTTCATAATTCTTGTTTTTTAGTTTTTCGTTTGTGTTGAAATAAATTTTTAAAACATATATGGATTATCATACTTTTGATTGTTTTAAATAAACTTAAACAAATAATAATAACACAATATATCGTAACTTATGGAATCTAAATATTCCTTGGTAGACAACCACGAACTCAAACACTAATTTTTATATGATCTAACAAACATCCCGACCAAACTAGATTGCTACAATACTCCTTTTAATTGACAAGTAGAAGTTGACTTTCTTGTAAATATGTTGATTGGTCCCTTTTTAAAATAGATAAATCACGATTTTTGGAGACTTGCAAAACAACCTTTGTAACTCTAGAAAAGAGACGTTATGTTTCTTTCACATTCATTATTATGTGAGGGGTCACTTTAAGCTTTAGATCGGCCATGATTGATCATTTGTGCTCGTTTTGATGCTCCTCTAGGAGCCCTCTTACCTCATTTTGCACTTTTAAGAAGTAGTTAAAATTGAAAAGTTGGGTATTGTTTCAACTCGCTATTTAGACCCTGAAACATGAAATGCTTGTTCACCTTCGCAAACCCCTACTATTTTTTACAAGACAATTGCATCGAAGCTTTAGTTTGGGGGAAAATCATGTTCTTGATAGTTTAGAAAAGGCATTTTGTAGGCATTCGGTCATAGTTTGAATAGGTCAAACTAGACCAATTACTACCAGTGGCTCCAGAATACCCATCTCCATTTGAAACTCATTTGTTAGTTCTCAATCCCGTTGACTCTAATGAATTATCCATATATAGGGGAACTTGTAGGAAATTTCTCTTTATGCATTCATCCATCAAACGTTATCTTTGGACATGGTTTTCTTATCCCTCGATTTAACTTTTGATCATTTGCAACTAGGCCAATTACGACTGATGGTTTCATAAAACTGATCACAAATCATAAACTGTTCACCCATTCTAAATTTTGTCAATTCCTGTGAATTCTTGGTGTATAGGAAGACACATAAATTTACCCATATTTTGTTTTCTCATTGGAAGACAACATTTTAAAGTGGTTTGCTAGCCTCTGAGCCTAAATTGAATGTCTTTGCAACTAGCACAAAAATTTAAAAAGATAGTTTTAGGACCCCCGTTGCGACACCAACCACTGTGGAAACTTGTTGACACTCGTAAATACCTGTTTGAAACTCTATCATGTGATTTGTGTGAAATTTAACTTTTGGCAAAATAGTGTTTCTCTCTCTTCCCTATCTCTTTCTCTCTCCTCGGATAAGATAAGAAGTGAAATGAAATGAAACAAGTATATGTCTCTAACCCTCTCTTTTTGAAAGAAAATTATTATTATTTTGTAAATGGGAAACAAAATAATGTTAATTATGCCAGATCTAGTTTGATGCTCTGCCGACAATTTATCATTGATTTCATACTCACGTGATGTTGGATGATGGAAATAAGATGGTGAAAGGATGTGGTGTAATTCATTTTTTATTTTTTAAATTTATATTTGAAACATTGTAAATGTAAAGGTTGAACCATTTTTTTGTAATGTATTGAAAGACTTATTTTTGAAGTTTGGTAGTATGTATGAGATGATATTTTTATGGATGCTTTGGGAAATGTGTATTTAACCATATGTGACTTTTTGATTCATATATATGTATGTAAATAAAAATGGGGAGTTGAATATATATGTGTTAAATGGAATTGAATTTAATATCTTCTAGTGCAATTCTAGTGTGAAATTGATGATTAATTAATTAAAACTTGTGCATATAAACCTTTCTTGCATGATCATTTTTAGGATAGAAGAAATCTAAAACCATAGAATGAAATTAAACTTTTGCACTCGATAACATCTCCTATTTTAGGTTAATGAGAGTCCAAGTTTGAGTTTTTCATCTTAGCCAATGCTTAGTGGCATCTTCATGAATTCGAGGAATAGGAACAACATGGTCCAACATTATCTAGAGTATGTGGTTCCCTTCCAACATTGGCAATTGTGTGTGTAGTAAGTGTTGAAAATGTTTGCACCTCGTGCAAAAATATCAACTCAAAAATTATAGTTTCTCATATTAGAGGGGTTAGAAGTTTGTTTAATTTGGGACAATCATCAGATAGGGAATATAGATTGTTGTTGTTATCCGTTTGAAAAGTCTTGGGATTAACATTTTATTCAAATCGGTAACTTAGGTGTAATTCTAGAATTTAATGTCCTATAGATGCAACCATTCCAATTTTTTACCTTCGTCAAAACTATGCAACAGCTGTAGAAGACCATTACAAGGCCCTAAGGAAGGAAGGAAGGGAAGCATCTATCAAGTATGATGTTTTGAAACTGCAAACAAGTTGCAAGTTTGAAGAACAAGGTATAACTTTACAAATAATTTTGCATATTAAGAGGAGCATCAAAAATGTACTTTTGAATTTAATTTATTCCCATGATTAAGTGAATTATTTAAGTGTATTGAATTACACAAGCTCATTTATTATCCATACAAATGAAGAAAGTAGAGAAAGGAAAAACATACATCTCATTACACGAAAATAGTTTCATTTATTCATAAGGAATAATAGTACAATGAACCCACACAAGTCATGGGATGTCACTTATGTTTACTTTAATGAAAAGAATGTATGTTCTTATGAAATTTAAATTAGAATCAGATAAAATAATCCCATCATTACGTTGAAGAGGTTTTCCTTCCTTCTGAAGTTGTTCCATCTGTCCTCTGCAACTGCATTACTGTACCTATGCAAAACAATGGAGCTAATTATGTCAATATTGAGCTTATGATTTGATTAAAATCATTGTATTTCCAACTTCAGAAAAACATGCATTTAGAACTATAGCTCATGATATATCAGAAAGGTATATTAAGCTACAACTGAAGACAATATGCAAGAACATCAAGTTCAAGAGAAATATAACATCTCATGAAGTGCCACATAAGTGAATGAGGCATCATGATTGCATTTCAAGCTCATGAAAGTAAAATTTATTATATTTATGATAAAATGGGGATAAAAAAGAACACAGAAACAAACATAAGGTATATCTTATAGTGTTGTTTTAATAAACAGAAGTACATAAAATAATTCATCTGAAGAATGTCATTTTTAGATGCATGCTATAGAATGAAATCAAGATGGGAAAATTTCATTTTCTTCAAAGAAGTACAAGGAAACAAGGAAACATTATATCATCAAAAGATTGTGTTCTTTTTACATTTTTGAGCCTTTACATCTTCAAAAATAAGAACAAAAAATAAGTATCAAATTTATAGTTCCTTTTCAAAAATACAAGATTATCAAGAAGGTACAACTTCATAATGTGCAAGTTTAGTTATTGTTAACAACTTCAGAAATCATTGAGAACAATGTCAAGATCTCTAATCGAAGCAATCATCTCAGTCAAGTACATTGTTTGCAAATAAACCATTTACAAGGCACTACCATCTTTATATAGTCTAAAAACTGAGTTACAAAGTCACCATGTAATCATGGAATTTATAAAATGTTTAAAATGGAAAACGGTTATAAATATCATTTTGATACTGAAAATTCATCACCGAGAATGGTTAGAAAATGAATTGAAACCCCATTTTGAACAACGATTGAAAATTAAACTCCATCAGCAATTGGAAGTGCAAAATAAGAATCTCATAGAAAATAAATGAATACACATAAGGACAAATTTACAATGAACATTGAAATGTATCTAAAATTTGGATAGATATTCCATTCTCATAACAACAAAGTATAATAGTAATATCTTAATATTAGATAATAAGTTCACAATCAGAATCATCAACAACAATAGTAACAATATAAGCTTTTATAGGGGATGAAGATATTTTTAATCAAGGCGATTGTGCTAAAAATAATGCAAAACCACAAAAAGATAAAGAAAATATTTTACCTTTCCAAATATAATAGCTAGGTTTAGTTTTATTATGGATATTAAAAGAAACTCTTGGAGATTCAAAAATACTAAAGTTATGCACAGGGACTAAGGAAATATTTTAATCACAAATTGTCAAAGCACCTAGTCATAGAGTGTAGACTTTAAATTCACTAAAACTGCATGAAAGGATCTTTCATCTAAGAGGAGATCTTTCCAAAATCTCAAGATGATCACTCATCTTCAATACAAGTGCTACAAATGAAGATATATTTACGATTATAAAGTAAAGAGTGTAGTCTTAAAATTTCAATCTCATTATGCATCTCATATACATTAATAATATAAACATTAACTAAGCATCCAAGTCATAGGAAAATGCAAGAAACATCATAATCATAAATATAATGTTTTCAGTTAGGAATTGTTTCTTCTCCAAGAGCTTACACTGTAAACTATTTGATAATATTTTCAAAGTATTTTGTTTGTAGAATGGAGCAATCATATGGAGGAAATTTTCTTTAACATTGGCATGTGAACACAGATTCTATTAAAATTATACATAACTGTATTGGCCAAACACAAGCTAACAAAACGCTAAAGTAATGAAGCACGAGATACAATAGTATCACAACTCAAGGAAGTAATGAAATTATCCAATCAAGTTTAACATTCCAGAAAATTGTTAAAAATAGAGCTTGGAAACCTTCCAGAAATGGAGACTCTACTGGTAACAAGAACTTAAAACATTCAGAATAATAAATTCAAGACATCAAAGCACAAGAATCAGCCAAGATTTTACAAAGATGATCTAGATCATATGGTAAGTCGACATAAGGAAAGAAATATTATTGGGTTTTATACACTTCTGGAAAGCACAACTCATAAAGAGAAAAATAAATCCATCCCAGGTTATAAAGATCAAACATACTGAGAAAATCTAGGAAATACTTGAAGCACGAAACCCCAAACCCGAGTATAACTCAACTTGCAAAGCAACTTGAGTTCACCATAATGACCAAATTTCTAGGAAGTGGTAGCTAATGCATACCCAGAGAACAAATTCTCAAGAAGATAAAGTTTGGAAGGTATATCAAATCAAGCGAAGCACATTTAAAATCAAAGATAGAAATACAAACAACGGGTTTGAGGATTGTTTAAGCTCCCAGCTAGAGTACAAACCGTCAAGCAGTAAAAAAATTGAAACCCTCAAATCAAGCTCAGAAAGTGGAAATTTAGAAGAAATAAGAACCCAACGAACTCAGAGAACAAAATAAATGTATCCAGAATCCAGGGTAAAAGGAAAAAATGTAAACCCATGTAATAGATATAATTTTGAACATTGATACATAGTTATGCATAATACATGAAGACCCAAGTATCTAATACAATGAAAATCACATCCAACTCACATACCTTGTTAATGGTGAGCCAACAAATCTCGAATAATTTAAATGGTGGCCAAGTCTTCTTAGCAGAAGACAAATTTTATAGTAGAGAGGGAAGTTTTAAATGGTGGCAACTTCAAGTTACCATAATCTTTGAGAATCATTGTGGTGCTCAAACCCAAAAATGTTACACAGAAGGCTCCACATGAGCTTGAAAGCAATAAAATAATGAATACCTAGTAAGAATTCAGAAGAGGTTTGCTAGCTCATACAGAGCTCGAATCCAAATGATCAAATGATTAGGTTTCCTTTCCTTTTTTCCGTTAACTCAGTAAATGAGTTAAGTAGCTCAACCAAGGTTCTAAAATGTGTACTTGGTAGAACTAGAGAAATCCCTAATTTGACCGGAGTTTTATTTTATCACTGGCTTAACTTTGAGGGTCGAATAATCATCAGAAAGGGGGCGTTGTACCAATTAAACATTATTACCTTGCTTTTAATTTTATTAAGGTCCAAACCATATGATATCCATGGTATATCAAATAATATAATTCCAAATGGGGCCATTAACATGTTAATTATTATGTAATCAAGGCCCGCTAGTTTACGTATTGGTCAAAAGATGCCCAGGTAAAAAGGAGGAGTCTAGTGATCGAACATAAGGCTAAATGATCAACATGATTAAAATTTGAACCATAATGTATGATAATGATGCCAAGATAACCATTACTTTAAAAATTTCTAACTTACCTTACTTATTGCTAAAAGAATCATGCTCTCCAAATGGACAATGAAGCACTAAGTTATATTAGTATGTGCACAAGAAAAATCAAATTACATGTGATCATGTATCACATCAATGAAAATACATAACCATCCATGTGCACATGTGGTCTCCATAGTGGGAATGAGTATCTTGCTAATTTTATGCATGCCATGATGAGATGAGACAATGAGGATAATGCATGCACAAAGTGTCCACATCAAACAAAATTTGGAGGCCGAAATACCTTGTTTTTTCACAAAATAAGGTATTATTTTTCTTTCACATGTACCTACAGGTGGTCCCCAGATTGGTGAATAATTTTGTGAAGTATTGGAGATCAAATGCATTATTTATTTTTCTTGCACAAAAGTATTATTCCGCATGTGATCACTACAGGAAAAAACTGAGAAGAAGAAAAATATACTCTTGCAATCGAATGAATATGCAAGTGCCATATTAGAGATTAATTATGATTATTGAATCAACAATAAGAAGACCAAGTTCAATGCACATTGGATCTAATATTAGCCAAAAATACTCACCCAAGTTTATTAATTGTATTAAAAATAGAACAATCAACTACACTTTGACTAAGTGTATTTTTGTAATAAAAGCTATTAATGCCTCATTGTAAACTACATGGTTATTTTTATTCAATTATTTATTCATGATAAAGGATAAAATTAGCATGCACGGGTGAGGAAAAACTAAGGTCTATTTTTAGGAGGGGTTGGGTGAAGTATTTTTGCTATATATTATGTGCACTAGGAAGGCACAAGGAGGAATTTTTGTACACGGGAGTGGTGAAGTATATTTTAAGAACTTTTACCCTTGAATGAGAATCAATTTTTTCCTTTCAAATTATTTACAGTGGTGTGTATCTTTCTATTAATTTTTATGAATGTTAATTCCCTGATTAATTATCTTACCTTGTTGCTAATTTTGTGCTTTCTATACAGTCTTAGTGTGCATGTTAGATATTGTGTAGTTGTGATTCATTCCCTCTATACACAAGTGTTTTCCTAAGGATTAAACTGAAAACCCATTGGTTTGTGCATCTGATTTTTTTTTTATCAATTTTATTGTGCATCTACTAAGTTAAATCCCTTGAATAATTTGGTGTATCAACCCATTTCAATTCAATTACAACAATATTTTTACCCAAAAAATCCAAAAAAATAAATAGTTTAGGATACATCAATAAGGAACTGACCTTGATACCAGAGACTCACCTCAATAATAGGTATACCCACAAACCTGAGGTGCTTCCATTCTATCTACAGAAGTGAGAGATAATGAAAGCTTAGAACCCTATTTTCATATCTCAACAATGGCGCACTTCTGAGAGATAATAGTTTTTGGAATGTCCAGTGGGACATCAGTTGTGAAGATAAATCAGCTGATATAGGGAACGAGTAACCTGCTTGTAGCTTAATAGATTCCAAGTTTGATAAGGTAAATGAGAAAGAACTATTTTTAGATAAACACGAGGTAGCTGAGTCTGAAGACCCTTATTGTGCTGCATGCATGGATATTGTTTCATTATTAGAGAATTGTTATAATGCAAAAAGGTTAGCAAATGATACTACAAGTAGTTATGAGAAGCAATCTTACATTGAAGAGGAAACTAAATGGCTAGGAAACATGGTGATTCTAGATAGTGTGGGAGAAAGTACCAGTACTGATGAAGAATCATTCATATTCCAATAACTTGAAATAGGCTGAAAATATTTCAAAGTAGTGTAAAGAGGTAAAACAACCTTGAATTCAACTTCACAATGTAAAGATTGATGAGTTACAATGAATTATAGAGGATAAATACTTTTCAAATCAGTTTCATTATGTCAAAGAGATTCAACAACAACTTATGAATCCTAAAAAACCTTAAAAAAAATTCAGAAACTGACCATGGCTAAAAAGTATGTTAACGATTATGTACAAAACAAGAAAATCTATTTACTAGTTATTTGGATGTAATTTTTGATCCAGTACCTTGTTGATTCTCATCCAATTACAACAATACAAATATTCATGTATGTTAAAGAGCATAAAAGTGAGCTTCACATTTTTAGAAGCAAGCCCCAAATCATTCCAGAGCATCTTGCAGATAAAATAGATACATTTTTTAGCTTCTAGACTGATTTAAAGAGCATAAAAAAGGTACATGTTTTGTGTTTAGCTATGTCATGTTACATGTTTTACAAGATGTGTTCATTTCATCAGTTTTCGAGAAAAGGATGTTATTTTTCACTCCCTAATTTAGGATTAATATAGCCTCAATTTACAGCTAGATAGAATAGGGTAGATTAGGATTTTCCTTTCAATAAGTGTAATTCATGTATATTTCAATGTTTTTGAATTTAAATAATTGCATTAATTCACGTGATATGGTTTAATAGATCCTTTTCCATCTTTAGTTCATTTTTTAGAAGGGTTATTTTTTCAGAAAAGCCAAATTTTGCTTATATGCTTTGACTCCATGACTAATGTAATAAAGCGAGGAACTTATATTAAAGTTATCATGAATATTTCCCAGCAATATTTCCAGAAATGTTGAAAACTTGAAAATTTCATTTTCTCATATTCGAGGGGTTAGAAGTTTGTCTATTTTAGGAAAGTCATCGGAAAAGGAATACAAATTACTATTGTTACAGGTTTTGGACAATCTTGGGAGTCACATTTGAATCAAATCGAAAACTTAGGTGTATTTCTAGAATGTCATTCCCCATAGATGCAGTCACTCCAATTTTTTACCTTCATCATAACTGTGCAACAACTGTACAAGACCATTGCAAGGCCATGAGGAAGGCAGGAAGGGAAACATGTATCAAGCATGATGTTTCTGAAACTACAAATAGGTTTTATGTTTGAATAACAAGGTACAACTTTATAAATTGTTTTGCATATCAAAAAGAACATCGAAAAGGTACATTTGAATTTAATTTATTCCGATGATTAAGTGAATTATTTAAGTGTATAGAATTTTCAAAATCATTTATTATCCATATAAATGAATAAAGTACATAAAGTAAAGACATACATCTCATTACAAGAACATAGTTCCATTTATTCATAGGGAATAATAGTATAGTGAACACACACAAGCAGTGGGATGTAACTTTTGTTTACTTTAATGAAAGGAATGCATGTTCTTATTAAATTTAAAGTAGAATGAGGTAAAAGAAACATGTCATTTCCTTGAAGAGATTTTCCTTCCTTCTGAGGTTGTTCCAGTTTTCCTCTGCAACTTCATCAGTGTACATCTTTAGAATAGTGGAGACAAGTATGTCAATATTGAGCTTAGGATTTGATTCAAATCATTGTATTTTCAACTTCAAAAAAACATGCATTCAGAATTAGATCTCATGACATATCATAAAATTATAATAATCTGTATTTGAAGACAATATGCAAGAGCATCAATTTCAAGATAAATACATCTCATGAAGTGCTACAAAAGTTAATGAGGCATCATAATTGCATTTATAGCTCATGAAAGTAAAATTTATTATACTTATGAAAAAATGGGGGTAAAAATGAACACATAAAAAACCATAAGGTACATCTCAACTATTTATTTTAGAATCAAAAGTACACAAAATAATTCATATGCATAATATCATTTTCAAATGCATGCTACAGAAAGAAATAAACATGAGAAAATTGCATTTTCTTTGAAGTAGTACAAGGAAACGTTATATAATCAAAAGGATGTGTTCTATTTACATCTGTGAGGATTTACATCATCAAAAATAATAATTTAAAGACAATTATCAAACTTATAGTTGTTTTTTAGAAAAGCAAGATTATCAAGAAGTTACAACTTCATAACGTGAAAGCTCAGTTATTGTTAACAACTTGAGAAATCATTGAGAACAATGTCAAGATCTCCAAAGGAAATAATCATCTCAGGAAAGTACATTATTTACATCTAAACCATTTACAAGGTAATTCCATGTTCTATAATCTAAAAATATATTTTCAAAGTCATTGTGTAATTATGGAAGTTATAAAATTATTATAAGGCAAAAAGGGTTATAGATCTCGTTTTTCTGCTAAAAATTCATCACCAAGAAGGGTTAAGAAATGAATTGAAACCCCATTTTGAGAAATCATTGAACATCGATGTTCAACAACATTTGAAAGTGTAAATTAAGAAACCCATAAAAAATCAATGAATACACATAAACATGAAATTATAGTGAACATTGTAATGTATCTACAACTCAGATAGATATTCTAGTCTCATAACAACAAAATATAACAACAATATTTGAATATTGGAGGAGTAGGTTACATCCAGAATGATCAACAAAAGGAGTAACAATGTAAAATTTTATAAGGGATGAATATATTTTTAAGCAAGATGAGTTTTCTAAAAAGAATGCAAAACCAAAAACAGACAAACAATTTTTTTTCCCTTGCCAAATATAACAGCTAGGTTTAGTTTTATTATGCATATTAAAATAAACTCATATAGATTCAAAGTTAATATAGTTATGCATATGGACTAATGAAATATTTTAATCAAAAACTGTCAATGCACTTGGTCATGGAGTGGAGACTATAAATTCACTCAAACTTCATGAACGTATCTTTCATCTAAGAGGATATCTTGCCAAAATATTAAGATGATCACTTAGCTTCAATACAAGTGCTACAAATGAAGATAAAATTACGATTATAAATAAAAGTGTGCAGTATTAAATTTTCAATCTCACTATGCATCTCATATACATTTAGAATGGAAGAATTAACTAAGCATCCAACTTACATGAAAATGCAAGAAACATTATAATCATAAATATGATGTTTTCATTTAGAAATTGTTTCTTCTCTGAGAGCTTACACTATAAACTATTTGATAATGTTTTCAAAAAAAATTGTTTGTAGCATGGATGAATCTAATGGAGGAAATTTTATTTGACATTGGCATCTGAACACAGATTCTACTAAAAGAAAACAAAACTGTATTTTCCAAATACAAGCTATCAAGAAGCTAAAGTAACAAAGCACAAGCTACAATAGTATCACATCTCAAGGAAGCAATGAAATTATCCAATAAAGTTTAATAGTCTAGCACCTTCCAAAAATAGAGCTTGGAAACCTTTTAGAAATGGAGACTCTACTGGTAATTAAATTTTCAAACTTTCAAAATAGTAAATTCAAGACAATAAAGTAAAAGAATCACCTAAAATTTTCTAAATATTAACCACATCAAATGGTAAGTCGACATAAGGAAAGAAGGAATATCGGGTTTTTTACACTTATGGCAAGCCAAACTCATAAAGAGAAAAATAAATCCAACCCAATTTATAAAGATTTAATCTACAAAGAAAATCTAGGAAATACTTGAAGCACAAAACCCCAAACCCAATTATAACTCACCTTGCAAAGAAGATTGATTTTACCATAATGACCAAATTTGTAGGAAGTTGTAGCGAATGCATACCAAGAAAAAAAATTCTCCAAAAGATAAAGTATGGAAGGTATATCAGCTCAAGTGAAGCACATTAAACAGTAGAGGTCACAAATACATATAATGGGTCAGAGGATATTTTCAATCTCCCAGCCAAAGTACAAAACATCAAGTAGTAAAATAGAATTGAAACCCTCAAATCAAGCTCAGAAAGTTGAAAAATAGAATAAATAAAAACCCAATGAGCTCAGAGAATAACATAAATTTATGTAGTATTGAGGATAGAATGAAAAAAGGAAAACCCAAGTAATAGATACAAATTTGAACATTTATACAAGGTTATGCATAATACAAGTGCAAGGAGAAATCTCATAGAATGAAAATCACAACTAGCTCACTTAACTTTGTAATGGCGATCCAACAAAGCTCAAATAATTTCAATGGCCACCCCAAGTCTTCTTAGAAGAAGACCAATTTTATAGTATAATGGGCAATTTTAAATGGTGGCCACTTCAGTGTACCATAAGGTTTACAACATAGTATGATGCTCAAACTAAAAAATCTTGCACAAATGGTTCCATATGAGCTTGAAATCATCAAAACAATGCCCTCCTGGTGAGAATTTGGTAGATCTTTACTACCTCATCCAAAGCACTAAGCCAAATGATCAAATGATTAGGTTTCTTTTCATTTTCTCCCTTAACTCAAGAACCAAGTTAATGCATGATATGTCAAAAAAAACATAATGAAAAAGGGTTCCAACATGATAATTTCCATGTAATCAAGGCCTGTGAACTTATGTATTGGTCAAAAGATGCCTAGGTCAAAAGGAGGAGCCTAATGATCAAACATAAGGAAAAATGATCAATATGATTAAGATTCAAACCTTAATATATTCTAATGGTGCCAATAGACTCCTTACCATTAAAATTTCTAACATATCTTAGAATTTGAAAAAATCATCGTGCTCTCTAAATGGAGAATGAACTACTAAGCTATATTAGTATGTGCACAAGAAAAATAAAATTACCTGTGGTCAGATATCACATCAAAGAAAAGACGGAATCATCCATGTGCATAAGTGGTCCCGAAAGTGGGAATGAGTATCTTCCAAATTATATGCATGTCATGATGACACGAGATAGAGAGGATAATGCATGCACAATGTGTCAACATTAGAGAACATTTGGATGCCTAATTACCTTGCTTTTTTTTAAAATAAGGTATTATTTTTCTTGCACATGCACGTACAGGTGGTCCCCACATGGGTGAATAATTTTGTGTAGTATTGAAGATAAAATGCATTATTTGTTTTTCTTGCACAAAAGTATTACTTTTCATGTGATCACTAAATAACAAAACTGATAAGAAGAAAGAAATACCATTTTAAGTGGAGAAATATGCAAGTGCCATATCAGAGATTAAGTATAATTATTTCATCAACAATAAAAATACCAAGTTGGATGCACATTGGAGATAATATTAGACAATAGTATTCACCTAAGTTTATTAATTGTATTAAAAATAAAATAGTGAACTGCACTTTAACTAAGTGTTTTTTTGTAATAAAGGCTATTAATGCCTCATTGCAAACTGTATGGTTATTTTTATTCCTTTATTTATTCATGATAAAGGCTAAATTTAACACATGCATGGGTGAGTACAAACTATAGTATACTTTTAGGAGGGGTTGTGTGAAGTATTTTTTCTTTGTATTGTGTGCACTAGAAGGACACAAGGAGGAATGTTTGGACATAGGAGTGCTAAAGCATATTTTTGGCAGTTTTTCCCTTGAATGAGAATCATTATTTTCCTTTCTAATTATTTTTTGGTGGTGTGTATCTTTACATTAATTCTAGTGAATGTTAATTCCCTATTTCATTATCTTACCTTTCTCCATATTTGTTGCTTTCTATATAGTCTTAGTGTCCATGTTAGATATCATGTTGTGATTTATTCCCTCAACAAACAAGTGTTTGCCTTATAATAAAAATGAAAACCAATTGGTTTGTGCATCTGCAATTTGTTTCTCAATTTTTTTGTGTAGAGTCTTAGTCAATTCCCTCAATTAATTCTATTTATCTCCCCATTTCAATTCAATTACAACAATATTTTTACCCTTAAAACCACCCAAAAAAAACGTGCTTTAGGATACATTTATAAGGAACCAGCGTTGATATGAAAGACATGCCTCAATAATAGGTAAAGCCACAGACCTCAAGCCTTTCCATTATATCTACAGAAGTGAGAGATAAAGAAAGATTAGAACCCTATTGTCATCTCTACAAGGGTACACTGTTAAGAGATTACAGTAATGAGACTATGATTTTCTTAAGGTAGAATTCATGGGAACCAACATTAAACATAGATTAAAACCCTCTTTGACTAAGACAGGTGTGAGTGGAAAATATTTCCAAAAAACCGTAGAAGTCACTGTTGAAAATTTTTGCAGTCTTGTGTATGATCCATTAATATTGTGAATGTTGAATTCCCTGATTAATCATCTTACCCTGTTGTAATTTTAGTAATTTCTGTATGTTATTAATGTGTATGTTTAACTTAGCAGTATTGTTGTGATACTTTCCCTCAATACATCAAAGTGTTTGCCTTTAATATTCTGCAGATAAATGTTGGCTTGTGTATCAAGAATTTAATCTCATATCAATTATGCATGTACTCAGTCAAAGACCTCATACAATTTTGGTGTATCACCTCAGTATTGAATATTTTTTATAGTCTTATTTTACCCTAAAACCCTAGAAAATCAGTTTAGGATACATCAATAAGGAACTAATCTTGATACTTGAGACTCACCTCAGAATAGGTATACCCACAGACCTGGGGTGTTTTCATTGTATCTATGAAAGAGAGATAAATTTTTCAAGCTTAGAACAACTACATCCATCTCTCTAAAGGGTGTACTTTCGAGAGATAATAGTGTTTAGCATGCCCGGCGGGGCAACGAATCAGATCTGTGATCTAGTTACAATAATTAAGAGTAGAATCACAATAAGCAAAAGTTACTTTTGGATCAGCAATCTGTAGCAATTTATTCTAAAGATTTACAGATTTATTTGGTGACTCCGTGAAGATGATTTCATACTAGTTTTGTGGCATGTTCCATGACTAAAGTTACTACAAAATCATCGGTAAGAGGAATTCCTTTTGATTTTATTTCTTTACCTTTGAATTATATAAGAAGGAGAAGAGTTGGTAATACTTTACCTTATAATAGGCCTTGTTTTGGCAACCCTCCTCCTAATATTCCTTAACCACACATCAATTTATCTATTGAGATACTAGTTTTTGAAATGGGTATTCAACCACCTAGGAATTTTGTGACCTCTACTAATGGCAGTGCATTAATAATCCCAGTTTATCATGATATCCCTAATGCTGCCATGAAAATATTGCCTACATTTACTAGTTAAAATCAGGTTACACCAACAGAGCATATCAAAGATGTTGTAGACCTATGTGAAGTTCATAACATAACCGATGAAGATGTGTCTGTATGAATTTTAGTTGCATCCTTTAAAGGGAAATCCGTGCAATGGTATAGAAATTTAGAGATTGGAAGCATAAGAACTTGGGATGAGTTAGGTGGAAAATTTCTGAAACAATTTCAAGATAATTCATATCATTTATCTCTCATAGAACAGTTGTCTACCATTAGAAGAGCTCCTCATGAGTTTATGTCTAGTTTCAGCATTCATTTTGCAGAACTTGGGAAAGAATTCTAGCAATTGTTGTAAGCCTCAAGTTGATCATGCTTTTCTTTATTATCTTAGAGCCCTAAACAACAATATTTCAACTATGATTTAGTCTATGGGAATAAAAAATCTCCCAACAGCCTATGATATCTCTATCCTAGCTGAAAATAGTCTTATTCAAGTCGGAAAGTTAGCACCAAAGCCTTCAATGCCTTTTTTGGCAGATCTAGCACCTATGCCACAACCTATCAAGATTATAAAACATGTTATTACATCCCCATTAGATGACATGTTTAAAGCTTTGTAGACAGCCTTACGAACATAATCAAAATTATATGAAACCTTATTAGCAAAGGCATTTTGATCTGAAGGATCTTACTCCATCTAAAAATTTAGTTTTTGTTAATATGGCTACAGAAGAGTTGTTTCAACCTTGTAGTCAACCTCATTCAGCCGCAAGTTCTCCAAATGATTTTATGAACATAAGTCTTGTTTCACAACCTCAACCTGAGACATTGTCCATGCCTCAAATGGAGGGTGGTCAGCAAGAAAATCATGTTCAGAAAGCATATGAATAGAACTTAGTCAGTTTTAGTAAGGATGAACTCATTGCAGTTAGCTCAGGAAAAGGCCCAGAAAATTCAAAAATAGAAAAAGAGGCTTGTTCTGCCCACAATCACTAATAAAACAACAACTACAGGACAAAAATCAGCTAACACATCTACTGTTCCAAAAAAATAGCAAGTGTTTCAGCTGGTAAAGAGCAGAAAAACCAACAAAAACCTAATCCAAGAAGGTTATTTATACCTCAGATATCAAAATCAGCTGATTCAAAATCAGTTTTCACTAAAGCCTATGCTAAAATAGTAGAGTATGTTTCTAAAATTGTTGTTTCTTTTAACATTATTGATGTAATGAAAAATCATAATATTAACATCTTAATATGGGATGCTCTAAGTATTCTAGGACAACAAGAGTTAATATCTCATGAACTTGCTAAGCTGTATATTTCTTCAAAAATAACGGAAAAGGAAGTTCAAAAAATGGATATGGTCCTTGGAATAATGGAACATGACAACATTAAAGGATTTAAATGGATGGTTCAAAAAAAATTAAATGCCCAAGAAATAAAGAAACCACCACCATTTTATTTTTCTTTGATTATTGGAGAACATCTTGTTTAATAATTATATTGTTGACAACGGTGTCAAACAACAAAGTTATGCCAAAAGTAATTATAGAAAAATTTGGTTTACATTATGAGCCTATAGAGAAGAGTGTGGCTATAGCTTGATGGAAATATGATGATATACAATTCATGTCATCAAAAATCTGGAGGTAAGACTACATTCTTTCTCAAATATTTTCATTCTGTAAGATATTACTAATATGGATTTACCTCCCTATTTTGCTATATATGCTTACATAGATATTTAACATCATAAAATATAGGAGGTTATCTCACTTCAGATTGGTCCTTCGTGTACTTTTCACTACACGTTATGGAACCAAAGTTACTATCAATTCTAAACCATTGGCCATATTTCACATTGAGCCTCATGCTTCTAACGCATTAGTTAATTATGCATCCTTATACCAATTTGATTTCAATAATACAGCTCATGTTTCAGCGTTAGATGTTGTTTCTAATCTATTTATGGATGAAAAGACACATGAATAACACACTTGTGATCCTTTCAAATATGTTTAAGAACATATATTTGGTGTGTATTGCATTCATGAGGAAAGCACAACTAATTCCCTTACTATCTGAAATAGAAAATGCAGTATAAGCGATTTGGAAGCTTCATTTTTATGGAACTAAGAAAAATAAAGGACAAGGAATAGGTTTGATGCTCACTTCCCCCATAAACGAAAGGTATTTTATGAGCTTTGAGTCTCCAATTTTCATGCACTTGTAATGTATTTGAATACGAAGTGTTAATTCATTACTTACTTTGTGCTAGAAAGAGAGGTATCAACATGTTTCAAATTTTTTTGTGATTCTGAGTTGGTTATCAACTAAATAAGAAATTTCAATGTTTGTAAGAATCCACTAATGGAGTCTTATAGACATAGATTTCCAAACTTAATGGAATATTTGAATGCTACTAATATTCAGTCCATTCCTACAAAATAAAATAAGCATGCAGATAGATTTGCAATGATTGGTGCCAGTTTTGAAGTGCGGGAACAGATTAAAAACAACAAGATTTAGCCTCACATAAAGTTTATTGTCAAGCCTTCTATACCTGATAATGATTTGAATTGGCATGTTTTCGAAAATGATGAACAAATTTGCAGGTTTTTGCAGCAACAAAATGAATTTTCTATAGTAAGTCAAGATAAATTACAACACTTATATGGTGACCAAATTGTTCAGTCTAAAGACGAATAATCTACCTCGAGGCTTGGTCACATTGGAAGACATCTTTAGCACTGATGATCAGTGAAGGAAAAAAAAAACTAAGATGTCAACACATGCTAATAATTATGAAGAGATCTCAGTTGATGAAGAAAAAAACTTATTTCTCAGAAAGGTACTTTCTCTAGCTGAAAAACATTCCTTTATTAATATTTGCAAGGAAATTGAAGATGTTTTCGCTTGGAAATAGGAAGACCTGAAAGGATTTTATCCCAGTTTGACACGGCATACTATTGAATTACATCCAAATTCTAATCTAGTTAGGTAAAAACAGAGGCATGTGAATCCCAAGATAGAGCCTCTAATGAGGAAAGAAATATCTAAGTTCATCGATTTAGATATTTTCTTTCGAGTTAAGCATTCGAGTTTTCTAGCCAATCTTGTTCCAGTTCAAAAAATAATGGAGAAATCAGATTATGTGTGGATTTTTGAGATCTTAATAAAGATTCATTCAAATATTAGTACCCACTTCCTAATATGGATCAGATTTTAAGAACAGTTTCGTGTTCTGATAGATTATCTCTTCTAAATGGTTATAGTGGATACAACTAGATTCTATTATGAGAAGAAGATAGGTACAAATCAACTTTTACCACTAAGTGGGGTACTTATGCTTACAAAAGACTGCCTTTTGGCCTTTAAATTTTTTTTGTAATGTTCCAATGTGCAATGGAATATGGTTTTCTATAGCTTGTTAAATAAATGCATCGCAATTTATTTAGATGATGATACTGTATTTTCAAAAAATTCAAATGAGCATGTAAAACATATAAGGAAAACTTTCCAGTTCTGCAAATAAATTTGGAATATATTTGAATCCTAAAAAGTCTATCTTTTTAGTACATCAAGGTAAATTGCTTGGTCATATTGTTTCTAAACAAAGTTTAGCAATTGATCTTTTCAGAATTGAAGTTAGTATCACAACTATCATTTCCTCATCACAAAAATGCAATTACAGAGGCTTTCTAGGGAAAATTCAACTTTTTTAGAAGATTTTTTTTCCATATTTTGTAGCATTGGTTAAACCATTGACAACTGTGTTAAAGAAAGAGAATAATTTCTCTTGGACCAATGAAGGGACAGAATGGTTTGAAGCAATGAAAGTAGTCATCTCTCAAGCTCCTACTCTTGCAAATTCAAATTTTGATAAATATTTTACAATGTATGCACTTACAGGAGCTGAAACATATCTCAGCCATAGTAAGTCAAGTTAATGATGAAAATATCAAACAACCAATTCCTTTCTTTGGACAAAGTTTGCTATGATTACAAAATAAGGTACACATTTATTCGAAAAACAAAGTCCTTTTAGTAGTCCAAAGGAATAACTAGAATTTTAAGTACATTCTTTCAAATCAAAAAATTCAAATTCTTGTTTCTCATCCAAGTGTTAAAGCTTTCTTTGTTAAATAAAAAATTGAATAAAAAAATAGCAGGTTGGATAACGAAATTCACGAAAAAAATATGTTGATATTTGTGTTGCGAAGAAATTTCAAGCTAAATGGTTTTTTGAACATCTAATTACTGATATAGAAAAGCAACAGAATGCAGAATCTTAAGATCCAAAAAGACATGCTAAAGTTACATATCAGTAATCATACATCATGGTACAACTAGAAAATTAGTTACCCAAAATTGCTGAAGAAGTTCAGGAATCAAGATGGATGACTGATTTAGTTAACTATATATAGCATGGAACTTATTTGGAAGGTATGGAGAAGAATAAATGAAGGTATTTCAGGTTACAAGTTGTTCCTTATGTTTCCATTGATGGTGTGTTATTCAATATATATATATATATATATATATATATATATATGGAATCTTGCTGTGATGTGCCAATTTTGATAGAATTCAATGATTATTATTTGAATTCCATGAAGGGACCTGCATAGAAGGGTCATTTTTCATCTTGTACCACAACCTTAAAAATTATGAAAATTTGGTTACTATTTGCTCAGCATATTCAAAGACTATTTTGAATGGATCAAAAAGTGTAAGAAATGTGCTTTCTTTGTTAGAAAAATAACACTTAGCTTCACTGCCATTACTACCTATTTCAGTTGATCAGCCTTTTATACAAGTGGGGTCTTGAATTTATTAGCATGATAAACCAACCTTCTTCACAAGGACACAAGTGTATTTTGACTGCTACAGATTACTTTACACGCGCAACTCAAGCAATAGCCTTGAAATATGCTAATGAAACTTTGATACTACAATTTTTTGAAGGTGTAGTCTACAGATTTGGTTTTCCAGCAAATATCATTTTAGATGACTGCTTTCAGCATTTCTTGGTGCAAATGTAACAGATTGGGATATCAACCATGGAATGTTATTTAAGTTCATCATCTAATTATTACCCATAAGGTAATATGATTCGTTGAAAGTACTAACAATAATATTTTAGGGATCATCAAAAGAACACTAAAAGATAACCAGAGAGCTTGGCATCTAATGTTGAATTTATCACTTTGGGCTGATAGAGTGACTCCTAAAATATTAGTTGGCAATTCACCATACAAACTTATTTACCTTAAAGAAGCAAGCATGCCTATTTAAGTTGAGTTACCTACACTAGATTTTCTACAACAAACGGAACTGCTAGAGAACGAACCATTGCAGGTTCCTTATGCAGAATTAATGGAGTTACAAGAGCTAAGAGATCAAGCTCATGTGAAAATGGAAAAGAATCATGAATAGATGAAGAAATTTTTTTATAAGAAGGATAATTTTAGAATATTCAATTAAGGAGATATTGTGTTGAAGTGGGATGTTGATCGTATAAAGCCAGGAAGACACGTGAAGTTTGATACAATTATGGAGTGGTCCTTACATGATTTTAGCTTTCAAGGAACACAAATGCTTTTTAGATCTCAAGGCTAAATGGAGAGGAAATTCCCATTCTTGTGAATGGTATGTTTCTCAAACACTATTATTGAAAATCCTACAATGTCTGTTTAGAGTAGGATTTCCATTCACTGAGTGCAGTTACAGGACATCGTAATATTTTTCAATTCAATAAATTGCATTAGTGCACATGATCTTGTTTAATAGATCCTTTGCAATTTTAGTTCATTTTGGAAGGGTTGGACATTCAGAAGGTAGATTTTGGTGACATGCTTTAGAATCCATGCCCAATGGACAAGATCAAGGCATCTTGTTTACAAGCTATCAAGTAGCAATTTTCCACACGTAGGATCACTAGAAATGTTGAAAATTATCTACACTTTTGAAATAATGGGCAACTTGAAAACTTCATTATAATGGATAGCATTGATGAAGTAAACCTAAACTAGGGGAGATTATTATCAGTACAATATTGTTTCTGTTGAATTAATTAATGATTACATGAAAATCTGTAGCTATGTGTGCTAGTTTACAAAAAGTAGTAGGTCACATAGTCTGTAATTTCATGACTATCTTCAGCAAAAGAACACAAAACCCTGTATAAGGATAGATGTGTTATCTTGATGAAGACATTGAATTGCAGAATATATGAAGTGTTAATTATTTGTAACAACAATCATAATTATAGATTTTAGCAATCAGAGTTCATTCGTTAAATGTTACAGGTATTCTTTAGGGTTCTTTCCTTCATGATTGAGAAATTCAATTATATTATTGAGTTGTGTAACTCATCATATAATCCATAGAGAAAGTTGAAACGCGAGAAAGAAATACACAACTCAGTTTCACAATTTAATTTTTTATTCATAAGGAATTTAAAATGTTCCCACACAAGCTGTGAGATGTAACTGAAGATGTAAATTACAACTACGGAAGTAAGAGGTACATATGCATGGAAAAATAAAGTAGAAGAGTATGAATGAACCCATCATTGCCTTGGTGGTTTTTTTTTTGTTCAGTTGATGTATCTCCATCTCCATAGCTTTGTTTCCATCTTCATTTTGCTGCTTAAGGGCGATTGTACCTGAAAATAGAAAAGAAAAATTGTCAGAGTTGAGCTCAGGGTTAATCCATATTCCTATACTATCCACATTCGTGTAGATGAATCTCTTCAACATAGATGAGTTATAAATTACATGAAAATCAAAGTCACAAAATTATAAAAGAACTTATTCTATAACAACATACATGATTTATTCACTCTATAAATAAGGAGAGAGAAGAAAAGAATAACTATGGAACATAAAAGAGGAAAAAAATCCTAAATATTTTCTAATTGCTCTTTCATAAGTGTGTAGGTACATAGGTTGCAGCGATGAAGAAAATAAAACCATGTCCTACATTCCTCACTATTAGATAAAGATTGCAGAGATTTCAATGACTTCGATCGTATGGTACATAAAGTAGATTATTACAAGTACATACTGGTATGAAGGAAGAATGCAACTCAAAGTTTAGTAGCTTTTCTAGAAATACAAGGAATTATAGTGCAGATCAAAGGATACACTTACATGCTTACTTCCACTCAAATATAACAATACATGTTTCATATTTTCAAATAGGTGAAGCACATGAATCCAAATATAAAGGCTGAAGTTAACTGGAAAGATAAGATTACAATTGAAATAGAATGAGAAAGAAATATGACATAATTTTGACAGGAATCCTTGCATCATGTAAAATATTACATTTTAAATATTTCCATCATGTTGTTTTTAAAACTAATACATGCTTTAAATTTTGGATGTAAATCAAGTAGTAATGCATAACAGCAGAAAATACATGGCATGATTAAGATAATAGTTATCATATTTCATCTTCCAACAACAAGCCATGATTTAATAGATGAAGGGTACATTTTCCAACTTAAAAGAAAGAAAATGAACATGTTTTAAATTTAGGTTAGAAGATGTTCAAATGACTTTGATGCAGTCATCCAAAAAAACAAAGAGCCAAGATAAATTAGCTATAGAAGCTTAAAATGTGAAATAGTGAATAAATATGAAGAGATTTTAGAAGTAGTAAGAGCTAATAAGGTATAGATGTAGACTTAAAGATAATGTAATTTTCCATATTTTACAAGTATAAGTTTGATAATATGATTTTATATTTCTATCATGATGAGGATTCATTACTTGTAGAATAAAAGAGTTTAAAATAGTAGCTCAAGATCCAAGTATCCTTGTTCATATAAAAATCATTGATCCAAGTATGTATCTTAGCTTATAGATATGAACAAAAATTCACTAAGAAGTGCACAAAATCTGTTAAGAACATGGATCAAGAATAGTGAAAAAATGCTACAGTAAGTGGAAGTAATGTCATCGTTGAACCATTATTAACAAAATCATGACAATAAAGAATGATTAGGGGAAGCTTCAAAAGAAATCAGCTCACAGAAAGCTCAAGGTGGTTTCATATAAATAACAAAGAGAGTAGAAATACAAATACCCAAATATGGGTAATTTATCAAGGAATTAGAGAAACGAGAAAGAACTCGCTAATTAAATTGGAGCTATCAAACCTTTAAAAGGCAAAGTGGAAAAAATGATGATCCTAGTTACATTTAAGAGCTTGGAGATCAAACCCATGCAAGAAATCATAGAACCCACAAATATTTTCAAAATTTTCAGTAACATATCCAAGGAAGAAAACGAAAATGGAAATTTATGTGTGTAAGAGATAAATTATTTCTCACTTGTAACCACTCAGTGGTGGCCATAGGATCAAATTATGAACTCACTTGTAAAACTCGATAAGCATATCAGAAGCCTTGCAAAAAGAATCTCAGGAAATAATTAGTAAAAGGAGATCATTTTATAGCCATGAAGAAACTCAAATAAGTTCAAGCTCATGAACTCCTCCCCATAGAGGCCAAATAGAAAACTAAAAATGACAAGAGATGCAAGTGTTTCGAGACCCCCAGAACTTTACTAGGCCAAAAATAACATAGTTCTTAGCTCGAAGCTTCATTTAATGGCAGAATCTCCTTAAAATGCTTGCTTAGAAAGCTCTAACCTATCAAAGACATAAAGATACATGCACAAGGATTCACAAAGCCATGAATTTATAGAGTTCTCTAGAGCTCAAATAAATAAAAATATACATGCAGCCACTACCACAATTTTTCACCTTGAAAGTTCTGAGAGCAAAAGAAATAAGACAAACCCATAAATTCGAGCTTGAACCCATAGAGGCGGCAGCCATTATTTTACTACAGAGAGCTCACTAAACCTAAACAGATCTTGAATAAAAAGAAAATAGTGGACATAAGAGCTTGAAGAGAGCTCAAGAGAAGTAAAGAATGCGAAAGAACCATTCTTGAAGAAAAAGTGAGCTTCAAACAATGCCGTTGGGTAAAAACTATTCCAGGGCTTTGCCCGCAAGCCAAAATGTGAAGTGAAAAAATGAATGGGGTTCAAGTTGATTTGACTCACCCAACTTAACCATGCCTTAACCGAACTCACTCCTAAGTTAGCATCGACGATCAACGTTCAACCAAGTACCAAAATCAACAATCAAGGATCAATACAATATTCAAAGAAAACCACCATGGTTACAATGTCACCAACCAATTTAACTACAAGGTTGAAAACCCAAGCAACGATGTGAGATCGACGTCCTAAGATCGAATAGTACTAAGAATCAACAATCAAGAATTAAGACAGAGTTCGATGCAACCCAAAGTTAGTAATCAACTATAGTTACTCAAAATAAATAAATATCAATGGATGAGAGGGTGGAAGCCTTAAGACAAGTGTTAATGCACTTTAAAAATATCACATCCATCACATACTCCCATGTAAGATCAACACTGAGGGAGAATTCTAGAGAAATCAATGGTCATGGCCAAATCACAGTGGCCAATGTATTAAAAGCAAAGTGCCAGAATAGAGGGTGAAGGGGTGAGTCGTCATCACAGGGGGTTTGGTCCCATGGCCTTCTACATTACTTGCATTTGACATATCAAAAATTTGGACACATATTTCAATCAAACCTAATGAAGCCCTTGATCATTGTGTCGAATAATCAATGTTGGCTGAGTATAGTTGATGTGCCCGAATTAGCAGGAAACTTGACAAGGTCATAACTTGAGCTCTGGGTGTCCGTTTGAGTCCATTTTTTTTTTGAAACCATGTGTTTTGATGAGACGAATGCAGCGGCAACCCGCCTTTGGGGCAGTTTTCGACACGTTTTTGGGCCCTAAATCTTCCATACCGAAAGATTAGGATTTAAGTTATAGTTTGGTTTTTTCCTATATTTGAGCTAAATTTTACATTAATTGCATTTTGAGTTAGAAAGTTGGAAATTCCTCTAATAATGTAGAAGATGTGTGGCAATTTATATTCCCGTAGGAATAGTGCGAACTTACCAAGAATAGCAGGGTCTAGTAAACTGCTAAAAATAGTAATTTCCGCTCAAAGTAGATTTAGTCAGAGTTAGCTAGAGTTTACTTGGAAACTCGAGTTTGGAGTTTTGTTCCTATTTAGGAAACATTGTAATTCATTATTTGGGAACGAAGAAGGAGATCTATTTTCTTTTGGAGTTCATTTTATTGCAGTATATCTGGTTGTTCTTAATTTGGCTTCATTAATAGTGTGGTAACTTTTCACAAACCGACCCCTTGTTTTATTTTAAAACATAATAATGTGTTAATTCCACAAGAGTGGTAAAAATTCATGAGGAAGACAAGTATGCACATCAAAGGTGGTCCCCATTGATGGGATTGTTTGAAAATCACTTAGAATACAGTTATTCATGTGATCACAAGGAGATAGAGCAGGAGTCAACATCAGAATGCAAAAAACCTTTTGAAGACTTGTTACCTTATTTTTCACAAAAAAGAGTTGATTATGGTTGACAATGTGCTCAGATTGGTCCCCACGGTGGATTGGAGTTTTTCTTGCTAAGTATTGGAGATCAAAGGTATTATTTTCACTTGCACAGGGAATTAATGTTTCATCCAAAGTGAAAGTTGTAGATGTCACATCAGCCACAAGAAGAAAAAAATTATATGCACAAAGAAGGATACTTGCTCATCAAGCAAAATTTATTATTTTAAAATTATTCACGCATGCTTTTTCTTTAAAATAGAATAGTCAACTGTAGTTGACTAAGTTGTAACCAAAGGCTATCAATGCATCAATATATTAGCATGTTTATTTTATTCCTTTATTTATTAATAAATAAAGCATAAAAATAGGATGCATGGGTGAGTACAATTTTAGTCTAATTTTAGGAGGGGTTGGAAATATTTGTTTTTTGTATATTGTGTGCCTGTGCAAAGCACAAAGGAGGACTTTTAGATACACGAGTGCTGAAGTAGATTTTGCAAGTTTTTCCCTCTGACTGAGAAGTATTTTCTACCTTTCTAATCATTTACATTCTTGTGTATGTTCCATTAATCTTGTGAATGTTGAATTCCCTGATTAATCATCTCACCCTATTGTAAATTCAGTAATTTCTGCATGATATTAATGTGTATGTTTAACTTAGTAGTATTGTTGTGATACTTTCCCTCAATACATCAAAGTTTTTTCCTTTTATATTTTGCAGAAAACTATTGGTTTGTGCATCAAGAATTCACTCTCATATCAATTGTGCATGTACTCAGTCAAGGACCTCATACAAGTTTCGTGTATCACCTCAATATTGAATATTTTTTAGAGTCTTCCTTTACCCTCAAACCCCATAAAATCAGTTTAGGAAACATCAATAAGGAACCAACCTTGATACTAGAGACTCACCTCAAAATAGGTACACCCACAAAGCTAAGGTATTTCCATTGTATCTATGAAAGAGAGAGATAAATTTTGCAAGCTTAGAACACCTATAACCATCTCTCTATAGGGTGCACTTTCGAGAGATAACAGTCACCTGTAGGAGTTGGGATCATAAAAGAACCATATACCCAACCTCAATTATCATTTGGGTTCTATGGTGTAATACTCATAATTAGTTGTGGAACTTAACAATATCCTAATTTATGTTTAGTTTGTAAAAAAAGGTATAAATAAGATTATGTGCTTGGAGATAAGTGAAATTATAGATCATTCATATAATATACATAAAACATATTCTGGCGAGGGAATAAATTCATGACGTGTGATCACTAAGGTGAACCTTAATCCTATAAAAAAATTAGTATTCCCTCTTGTTATCCACTTTTCCTAATGCATAATGAATGTACATTGTGAACTAGGTGACCATGTTATTGAGGAAATTCCCTAGGACTAGAGCTAGTAGGTTCACGTGCATGTAAATTCCCTTATTAACAAATGGGTTACTCAATAGTTTCAATACACAAATTAAATTCAATTAAGTGAAATCATTTTAAGATAAATGAAATGATTTTAATGGGTCAAATGTTATAGATACCTAAACATGAGAATACTATGTTTGATTCTCTTTTAACCCCTCACAAATAAGAGTGTAAGCTTGAAAAGCAGTGTTGAATGTACCTAGAGTTACCAAAAGATTTTAGAGATACGAGTGTACAATAAATCTAGTTTTGATGTTAGTAAAATGTGTAAAATTTATAATTGAATATCTCCTTAAACACACATCTAATGCTTAATTTTCCAGAATCTAAACCTAGTGAATTGTGAAATCATACTCATTAGTACCTTGATGACTAAGTAATTAAGTGAAGTATATGGTATACATGGTTAGTTTTCATAACATAAAACAAAATAGGGTAACCTTAGAAATTAAATGCTAAATGAAAAGAGCATGAAATCTATATATTCTTCAATCAATAAAATTCCCTTTCTTCATAAGAACCTCCCTTGTTGCAACTAAGATAAATGGAAAATCCAATTGAAGATGAAATTTAGAAAATGAATCCTTTCAACAAACCTTAAAAGGATCATGTATGTACATATATTCATAATAACAACTAGGTTATAACATTCTGGTGTGATGAGGGAAACAAGAAAAAATAGATGGGATTACTACATGGGACATGTTAAATAAATTAAACATAATTTAGTCTAGTTATAAAATTATTGAAAAGTGATTCCAATGAAATAAGGTCAATAATGAAATATGAATTTAATAAATATGTAAACTAGGAAATTTTTATCATGGATGTTTCCTATATGAGATTCATAGTGTAGTTTAGTCATTATGTTGTGTCTTGTCATTTGAAAAAGAAACAAGCCTTTATGTGCATCATGTGACTTCATTTTACGCATGTGGGTTATTATTTATGAAGAAATACCATGTGTTGTGCGTAGTCCTAGGTGACCTCATATAGTATTGTGTATATTGCAATGTAAGTATAAAAAAAATTACTCCAGTATTTCTAGTGTGGTATTTGTGTGTGTAAAATGTGGGCACTACACTTGGTATCAGAGTGAGGTTCATGCTCTCGAACCTCTGGGACATATTGGAGTTGTGATGATTTTACATGGTAGTGGTGGATATTGGAAGAGTAATGTGATATATGTTGTTATCTGACCAACATTGTAATTATGATATTATGCACGCACATGTTGTGCATGTCACTTAGTGTGTATTTTTTATAATGTTGATGTGCTTATGATAAAAGTATATTTTTTATTTTTTGTGGATTCAATGAGGAATTCTTGTGTGATGTATCGCCTTTTGTGTGAAAAGTATTTTATTATGGATTGGTGAGTGTTGTAGCATTTTGGAATTATTTGATATGAAAGTGTATTGATGTATTGCATGACAAAATTGGTGTAAAGTGAATTATATTGTATCGTGATGTCGTCACCATGTTATGATGAATCGTGTGTGTAAAAATGTTGTAATTACAATTTATTATATGTTTAAATGTTAGAAATTTTGAACCTCATACGTATAATTCATGTAATATTTGATGGTTCATGTTGTGATCTAGGGGCATATTGTTAACGTATGATCCATATGGTAAAATTCTTTCACTTTAGATGAAGTATGTGGTAACGTGATGTATTGTAACCCATGAACGTAATGATTTTGTTATACCCTTTATATATATACCATGCATAAGACGCTATGGTTAATGTGCTTTAATCACCTTTATTTTAGTGATGTAATTATGTGTTATTTTGTGAACCTTATGGTCAATGATCCTGATGGGAGAAACCATCAAGAGTGTATGTGTGAAGAGAGGAGGCGTGGACCAATGTTTCATAATCTTGAGTTGAGTACGAGTGAGGAATTGGAGTCTTATAGAGACTAAAAACACAGTTATATCTGTTTAGTATACTTTGAGATTTCTCAGTATATTATGGAGGTGTACAACCTTAGGCTCAACTTATGAAAACTAGTATCCCCTATTCTTTCATATAAGGTTATCCATAAAATAATCCTATGAGATTCTGAAAATGTTGAGGCATGTGGAAGCAGTGGAGGGATGATTCAGACATAGATAATGACATTTGTATTATGTGATATGTTATTTTACGAGCTGAGGCTCGATGTCTGAGTGCCAGAAACTCATTGATTACCCCTTTGGTGGTCATATAAGGCCACATAGTTATTGTGTTGTACTATTTTTCTATACATATTTTATTCATACATTAAACATTTTTCTGTTTCTTGATAGAACCATTTCTTTTCTTGATAGAACCATGTGCTCTTATATTTGGGGTGTTTTATTTGGTTGCTGCACTAACATGCATATTTTTTCATCGAAGATGGTTATTTGGCCATTTTTTTTCCTTAGTTTTGAATTTGCATATCAATTTTAATTTTTTTAGCCTAGCCCAAGGTTTGGGATTTTTGCCACTTGGAATTTGAAAAAGAATTTTATGCTAGTTCTAATGTAGTAATGTGTTATAATAGGGTCATGGGATTCTCCATGGAGTGGTTAAACTTATGGACCCAATTTCTTATATATGGGTATACCCTAAGGAGTTATATATAACTAGAAAGTTGTTGAATCACGATTTATTATGTCACTTGGGTTAGGGGTGGTTGGAATATATGTGCCTACATCCATAGGGTTAACAACCTCTTTGAGGGAGACATAAAATACTTGAGGGAGACATAAGAGTCTTGAGGGAGACAAAATATAATTGAGCAAGGCATAAACGACTTGAGGGAGGTATAAGATATTTTAGGGAGTGATAAGAGATTTGAGGGAGGGATAAGAGATTTGTGTGCATGGATGGAACATTTGGAGGTACATGAAAAGGGTTTGTGATGTTTTGGGAGGTATATTGAATTTTTTTGTGACACTTTAGGAGGTATATGGGGATTTTTTGTGATGTTTCTTGAGGAGTATGGTATTGGTATTATGGTTTATGTGTACTCTTGTGAATCTAGGTTATGTCTTGTGATGTTGCTTCTATCCTGACACTATGTATCTATAATTATAGTTTTGAGTTGTTTGAAATATTTGTATGTGTATAGTTGGGAATTACATGTTGTTGTAGTCTACTTATGTTATGAGTATTATTGTGTTCACTGAATCTATGATAGGTACTATGTTGTGAGGGCTATATATGTTCTTCCATGGCTTAGTTAAGTTCTTGTGATGTGATATAATTGTGAAAGTACATATCATGATGTCTTTTGAACCATTAGTGTTGTGTTTAGCCCTGATGTGGTAATGTGATGTCAGTTTCAATTAGGAACCTTAAAAAATAAGTAAACTAAAATCTTAAAACAATAAAATATTACGAGGTTGAGATAAATAAATACTATAAAGTGAAAAGATTAATTAGGTAATAACATAAACTAAAAACTACCGATCTTCACAGAACATTAAGAACTTGTTAAACCTTTCCTTCTTCCTTACGGTCACACTTTAGCAACAAGTATCTTTTCACTTGTGATTTGAGTAATTGATTGTTCCTCCTTTCTTATGAGTACCCTCTTCTAAATTTTGCATTACATCGCATTGAGAACGATGATCTTATAAGGGGAGGGAGATGTGGCGCCTTGTATAAAATAAATAAATAAATAAAACTATAAAAAAGGTGGAAATTTAATGTCTTTTGTGGGAAAGTGGATGGGAGGTAGCGTGCAACATGAGATGTTAGTGCAGCTCAACCTCAAGTCATATCTATAATTCTTCCTTGCTTAGTAATCCAAGAATGGTGATAAATATATTTTTTCTATCAATACCGTTCAAAAATAAATCATGGAAATTTACGACCTAGGGAACAACTTATCTTAATACGGGAGTCCAAATTCCATTGATTTGTTTGGGGAATGGTGTTGTCAATTTAAATGAGGATGAGGTTATGGAAGCCATAGTTGTACCTCTTCAGATCCATATATGAAGAAAATTGCAATAGTGGGAATAGAAGCACTTAACCGAGTCCTCCATAGCTTATCTAAGAATTTATCCCCTACCCCACCAAGTGTAGGACCCTTACCAGAATCCTCCTTCCATGTGCCAAATGGGATCCTTGGGACAGGACATGATCACACCCAAAAGAAAAAAGGGGAAGGGACATGTATTTTTTTTTATATTTTAGTTGCAAGTGATTTGGTAGATATGTATGAAAATTAGAAGCATGCACTTGGCATGTGATTTGCTCGATTAAATACCTAAAAATAATGTAGCCTCATGGAATACAATGGCTGCATGATATGCAAAAATGGTTTTTTTGAATAGTCTTAGAAATTGAAAGAAAATTATATTGGCAGGTGTAAATATAGCTACCATGGCCATTTCCTCTATTTCTCTAGCCTTTACAAAAATACAAGCACAGGAAAATGGTGGATTTTTTCAGATGTTAAAGTGGAATGGCTTTGTCGAGGCATTATTCCTTTTTTGGACATAAGACTTGTAGTCACATTTTTCATGGTCGTCTAGAAGCCCCCTCTAGTGGATGTAATTTGAAATATTGTGGTGTTTGACATGTTGACCAAGGCCTATGTTCTAAAAAGAATGGTTACAGATGTTGTTCAAGTTTTCAGACTTATAGAGGAAGCTAAAGTGATGCCTCATATTAGTTCCTAGAGTTTCTTTCTCAATCCCTTTATTATCTTAGTAATTTCATTTTAATAACTCAACTTGCTGCTCAATTTTTTACTTGGGAAAGTTTCAGATCTTAAACTAAATACCCTTGTTTGAAGGCTCACCCATTAAATTATCGTCGGCTTACAATTTTACACCATCTCGTGGTGATAATTTTTTACAGTGGGGAGTTTACTTCGCATGGCTTGCGCTATGGCTTTTCCAACTCAACAGTATGGTTTATTTACTAGCTTGAGAAGTTTTTGCCATGCAACACTACACCCACTCATGATTACAATCCCCATCTACAATAGATATGCTTGAGTTAGTCACTAGTGTTGGTAATAGCTTGGTTTTGGGCTTAAAACAATTTATTTTTCATTGACTAGCCATATTGAGATCTAGCTCGGTATGCTGCTCGCTTGGAGCTCATTTGTCTGAGCTTTGTTACCATATAATATTTACTCTCTCTACCTTGCAATCAGATCTCATTTTGAAGATTCAAGATATTTATGAAATAGGTACGTAGAGTAGGTGTGAATGAATATGGAAAAACCTTCTTAATTTGTGTAACCATTTGACGAAGTGCCTATCTTTGAAGCATAATTGAATACCACAATTTTGAACGGCTTAGTTCCTCAAATAATGGTAGATCTCTCCTTATATTTCATAATTATCATTCTTTAGTTTTTCATTTGCAATGAAATAAAATTTTAAACCATAGGATTATCTTACATTGGATTGTTTTAAATAAACATGTTAAAAAAAATAAAAAATTACATTGTAACTTAGGGAATCCAATATTCCTTGGTAGACAACCATAATATCAAACCCTCATTTCGAGAAAATCTAAAAAAAATCTCAACAAAATATGATTTCTACAACACTCATTTTAATATACAAGTAGAAGTCAACTTTCCTAAAAACATGTTGACTTTTCCCTTGTTATAAAAAATAAATCATGATTTTCGGAGACTTGCAATATAACCTTCGTAACTCCAAAAAAGAAATGTTAAGTTTCTTTTTTGTTCCTTGTTATGTGAAGGGTAACTTAAAGCTATAGATCAGCCACGATTGATCATTCGTTTTCATTTTGACACTCCTCTAGGAGCCCTCTTATCTCGGTTTGTACTTTTAGAAAGTTGTTAAAATTTAAAATTTGGGTATTATTTCAGCTCGCAGTTTAGACCATGAACAATGAAATGATTTTTCACCTTCATAAAACCCTACTACTTTATATTAGACAATTTCCTAGAGCCTTCAGTTTGGGGAAACACAATCTTCTTGATAGATTAGAAAACGACATATTCTAAGCCTCCAGTCACACTTTGAATAGGTCAAACTAGACCAATTATGACCCATGCCTCTAGAAAAATTTTCCTAGTTTGAAACACGTTTGTGAGTTCTCAGTCCTGTCGACTCTGATGAATTCTCCATATATGGACATGGTTTGATAATCCTTGATCTAACTTTTGATTATTTACAACTAGGCCAATTACGTTTGTTGGCTCTAGAAAACTAGTCACCAGTTGTTAATTCTAGTTATTAATTCCATCAGTTCCTATGAATTCTTCGGGTATAGGAGGACACATATAAATTTACCTATGGCATATTTTTTCATTGGAAGAAAATGTTTGAAATTTGTTTTATAGCCTCTGATCCTAAATTAAACATTTTTGCATTTAGCATAAAAACATAAAGAGAAAGTTGTAGGACCCTCTTTGCATCACCAACCCAACATGGAATCTTTTTGACTCTTGTAAATAACTATTTGAAACTCTTTCATGTGACTTATTGTGTGAAATTAAAATTTTGGCAAAATAGTTTTTCTCTCTCTTCCCTATCTCTTTCTCTCTCCTTTGTTAATAAATGAAGTGAAATGAAATTAAAGAAATATATATATCTTAACCTCTCCTTTTGAAAGAAAATTATTATTTTTATGTAAATGTGAAACAAAAAAAGGTTAATTATGCCAAATATAGGTGGATGTCATACAAATGATTTATCAATGATTTCATGCTCACATGATTTTGTCGGATGGAAGTTGTAGTGCCCACTTCCCTTTGACACCTTTTGATTATTGTTCTCGATACTGTCAACTGCACTTATAGATATATTATAGATTTTTGAGTTAGCATGTTAGTAGATATCAGAGATACTGAACTATTATTGATTTTATTCGTATATGATGCATATGGACCATTAGAGACATTTGACATTGACATTGATATACTGATGACATGAGTATTTATCTATATTTGTGACATGTGATATATTAGTCATATATAGTAGACCTTGATAATTGGATTAATGTCGTGATCGTTTTGACATGGATGAAATGTGGAATAGAAATGTGCTAGAAATTTTAAGTGATATTGTATTTGAAAAGATGATATTAAATCATATATAGTTGATTTTATATTTATATCTCATATTTTGGCATGGATGATTTAATGTGGACACGATGCTAAAGGAGATATTATTTTTTTTGCATATATATTACATTTACAACAACATTGGGGGATTGGATACTAACCACATCAGAATTCAAGAAGAATTTAACTAGGGTCGCCATGGCAAAATGTAGTTTTGTGTGTTAGAATAATTTGGTTAGGGGAAAATTGTGACCTAGGGGTCATGTGTTGTTTTGTTTTAATTTCCCTTTTTATAATGTTAGTATTTTTTTTCTTTTAGTAATGAAATTCTACATGTATTATTACCTAGGTATTTGGATATATGTTTACCTCTTTATTATTCATGGGTTGTAGTGTCTTAATTAAGCTGATTTAAATTTTCCCTAATATAATTAAAGATGTGACCAAAAAGGAGTTCATTTATTAGATTTGATTTAACCTTGGAATTTGTGTTGAGTGTTGTTTGCTTGAGTCTTGAGTGTAGCATAGTCTACCCTTCATGGGAAACTCGGATTTGGCCTTAGAGGCCAAATTTGGAAGCTTGTGGGACAATTCATACTTTTCCCACACCTCTTAAATGCCCATGCCAACCCTACCTATGGGTTCGGGGGGGTCAAATTTATGCCATATTAGGTGTTTTAGGAAGATAAAAAGGAGAAATGTTAATTACACTTTCTTTCAAATATTTAATTTTGTCCTTTGGGGGAGTGGGCTTAGATGGAGTGTGTAAGGTTCTTGTCATTCCTAAAACCAATTATTAATTGTGCCTTGGAATATGAGGTTGACCAACTGATGTGGAGTGGATAGGAAATGAGGTGACATCCTACTTGGAGCCACATCATACCTCTCTCTCCTTTCTATATTTATTGAATCCTTTATGCTTGTTTGGGGGTTACATGATATTTTTTGTCTCTTGTATTTTTGGAGAGTGAGAGGATTTTGAGAGAGTTTGTGGATTGTTAGAGCTTGGTGGATGTTTTTTTGGTCTTTGGAGAAGCTTGGAACTTCATACTTGGGACAAGATCTACCATGGAGAGGTAGAAGCTTCACCTTAGTTAAATAATGTTCTTTTTTATTTTTGTGATCATATGCTTGTGTTGTGTGTTGTTTTCCTTTGGAATGTTGTTGGTTATGGGTATATTTCCTAAGTTTTGGAGTAGAAGGAGACTATGGGGAGTTTACATGTAGGGAGGCATAAAATTTTACCCTTTTTTGGAGGGATTTTGGGTTGGGTGCCCCACCTTTTTTGAGGGATGTTTGCATTTCCTTTTGTTCTTGTTATGAGGGAGACATAAGAGATATAGGGAGGCATAATATTTTATAGAGGTATAAGGTGTACTTGAGGGAGGCATAAGAGATTATAGGGTATTTTTGATATGCATTGGAGTCTTTAGGTGGGCATCCATTCCCATTGTGAGGCATAAGTGGCCTCCCAATAGGTCTTACTCTTTTTTCTTTCTTGATAAGCCTTGTTATATTGTTGCTTTGTTGCTTCTTCTTGTTGATTTTTTGTTGTCTTTGAATGTGAATGAAATGGATGTGAAACTATTTGTTAAGTATTATGGAATATTGTACTTTCCATGAGTTGAAATCTTCTCCCATTGTAATGTGGTTGGGGCTCGGGGGAAAATGGAAAGGATGGCTTCTCCTCTTCATTGGATATATTGGTTGCGTGGAGAGGGTTGCCTCTCCCATCATTTTGTTGTGAATCAAACAAATCATGATGGATCCTTCTTGTAGGTGTTTAGGAGCTTGAAATTTTTTTGGAGTCCTTAAAGAGTTTCCTTCTTGAGAAAAGCCTTTTTGTTTCCCATTCAAAGTGGAAGATTGTAAATTTGGTTATGTTTTAAAAGAAATATTGAAATACAAGTTCTACTGATTTTTATCATCATAATTGTGATGTATGTGGGAAGGAAAGAATCTTTAGTGAAGAAATTTTGGATAATGAAAGTGTGTTGTTCTAGTTTCAAAAATAAAAAACTATTAAAAATTTAGTAGTTCACATTTTAAGATTCATGGAGAAACTTGGTTATATTGAAAAATTGAGTTCGAAAAAAAAAAGAAATTCTACTTCTTTTATATTCCATGAGTTTTATCAATTACTAAAAGGGTCATATTTGTTTATCCACTTATAGTGCTTGAGAGATGTTTTAAAGTTTGTATGTTCAAATGGAGAGAAATTAAGTATTACTAATATTTTACTTGCAAAAACAAAACAAATAGATCATCTCCTAGAACTCAATTGGCAATTGTCTTTATACTTGCTTGATGAAGAAATTAATTTCCAATTCTAACTTGTAATTTCCATTTAGAAATGAAATGATTACAAATCTACCAAAAAAAATGATTAAGAAAAATGAATTTATTCTCTCCTACCTGTTATTACAATATCAAATTGTATGTGTGTGTATATATATATTTTATTGCAAAGACTTAACTTGCTAACATTGGTACATATGAATCCATTATTTCTTACCGTAATCTTATTACCTTGTGTATTATCATATTACATATTATTAATATTAATCGTTTTATTAATATTAATAATAGAGTAATAATAAAATACTATTAATCTTTTTTATAAGAATCTAATATTAATGTCCTATATTTTAATAAATGTACCCTTTTAAGTCAAATATTGTTGCTGAAATATTATATATATATATATATATATATAAATATATATATATATATAAAATTTATAAGTAATAAATAGTATAAGTTTTAGTAAAGTAGATAAAAATAAATAAAGAAAGAAAAGTATAAAAGTAACCTTTTTAAAAAAATGTGTGGGAGTTAAAACTCTTACTAACATTTTATTAAAAATAAAAATAAAAAAAGGAAATTCATAAAAAGTGCGGCTTGCACTTTTGGGTATTTTTTTAGTGTAAAAAGGGGGTGGAGTAGGTGACCCTCCCCTCAACCAAACTTACCACGCATATTATATTTAGTGGCCCCAACACTATTAAAACCTACTCTTTTATTACTTCGGCCTGTTTTTTATAAATTTTTTTGGTGATGTAGCATGTACATGAAATTGTCCTGCGGCCGACACAGTGCATTATATATATATATATATATATATGTATATGTATATATATATATATATATATATATATACCTTATTTATTTTTCTTTTGGTATTTTTGAAAAAAAAAAGAGTTCCAAGAGGAATATGAATTTATACAAAAAAGTTTATTTTTGTAAAATAAATACATGGGGTTTCTAGATTTTCCCAAATGAGTATACCCACAAAGAATATTCTTGAATCTACAAATTGATTATTCTAATAAATAAATAAAAAAATAAAATAATACCCACAAAGGGGAAATGAATGGATCTATATTTTTAAGCACGAAATCTCTTCAAGGGAAGCTTCCAATCCTCTTTAATGGCCTTCCTGGCTCCTCCTTCTTCTACTCCTTCCTTAACCTACAAAATAAAACAAGAGAAATGAGAGAGTAGAGTTAGAAAAAGAATATATTGCAATCCATAAGGATTCTTAGGGTTACTTTTAGCAAATATAAATCCAAGGGTGGAGAAAGATTGGATCTAAGGGTGTAGTATGCACCCTACATCACTTAAGTGATGGGGTATTCAAATGGGAATTCTTTAATTTAAAAGATGTGTGTGTAGTGTTGAATGGGGACTAAGGGGTTAGACTAGGTTGTGCACCCCTTTCCTTTTTAATGAAATAATATAGATATTAAGGAGCTGATTTAAAACTCAAAGGATATTTAGTCTTCTTTAATATAATTAATTTAGAAGGGATTAATGGGGCAAGGACATGATTTTTTTTTTGAGAAATATTAAAATAATTATTTAAGCTTACTAAGAGAATTTAAAAACGACTTTAATTTTGGAAATTGAATCAATACTAATCAGCCCTCATTTTAGTTTTCAATGCCTTGAATGTTTTTTTTGCAGAATGTCACTATCAAGAATTTAATTGTAATCCCGCTGAATGTCATTTTCGTTCCCTCTCAAAAAAAATTATTCCATAATTTTTCCATGTTGGTTACCAGGTTTATCGTGTTTTTTGGTTGAGAAAAATGTCGGTATTACAGAACTAAGATGATGAAAGGGAGTGGTGTAATTAATAGTTTATTATGGTAATTTATATTTCAAGTACTGTAAATGTAAATGCTAAACTATCTTTCTGTAATGTGTTGAAAAAATAATTTCTGATGTTTGGTAGTATGTATAAGATGCTAGTTTTCAGGGTGGTTTGGGAAATGTGCATTTAACCATATATGAGTTTTTGACTCATATATATGTATGGAAATAAAAAAGGGGAAGATTAATATATATATGTGTTAAATGGAATTTAATTTAATATATTCTAGTGCAATTATAGTGTGAAATTGATGATTAATTACTTAGTGTGTCATGTTTCCTTACCTTGAAAATTTAATAAAGAAATATGAATAAAATAATTTAGGCCTTATTTTAAAACTTTTGCATATAAACATTTCTTGCATGATCCTTCTTAGAATAGAAGATATTTGAAACCTTATAATGAACTTAAACATTTTCACTTGATGGCATCCGCTAGTTTAGGTAAATAAGAGTCCAAGTTTGAGTTTTTCATCTTATCCAATGCTTAGCAGATTCATGGTTAACCTAATGAATAAGAGAGACATGTTCCAACATTATCCAGAGTATGTGGTTCCCTTATAGGATTGGAAATCACGTGTTTAGTAAGGATAATATGATTTTTTAAGGTAGCACTCATGGGAACCAACATTAAACATAGAGTAAAACCATCTTGGACTGATACATGTGTGAGTGGAAAATATTTCCAACAAACCTTAAAATTTAGCTTTAGGAGTTGGGATCATAAAAGGACCTTATACCCAACCTAAATTTATTAATCGAGTGTTATGGTGTAATAATCATAGTTGTGGAACTTAACGATATCCTAATGAGTGTCATTTTCGTTCCTCTCAAAAAAAATTATTCCATAATTTTTTGATGTTGCTTATCGAGTTTATCATGTATTCTTTTTGAGAAAAATGCAGGTGTTACACTTGGTATCGGATCCATGGGTTCAAATCTTGGACCCTTGGGCACACCTAGAAGACATGAAATAGGAACAAATAACTAGTGTAAAGTTGGTTTCTTTTAATCTAGAAAACCACAATGTCTGATAATTGTATAATTTAGAAAACATAGAAAATTGAAACAATAACTAGAACAATGAACTAACTCTCACCTTGATCTATGTAGGAGGTGCGTATTAGATGAGGGGTATTTTCACATAGACCTAGATATACCATGACCAGATCACACCATAGTGGCCATTCTACCTCATATTTTACAGACGCTTCAAGATGTCAATTTCCCTATATGCAGAGAGCCCTTTGGAGGATGATTTGTTACACATGATATGGAGCCATCAGTGGAGGCCCATGTATCCCCTCAACATAGAGAGGAGTTTAGGGTAGAGAACTTATGTATGGATTCAGCTAGGGAAGAGTCACCATAGAGAGGACATGGGGATAGGATGTCAGGACACAAGGATAGGTCTCAAAGCCCTAAGCCTAGAGATGATCGTGTAGAGAGGCCTAGGGGTCGCTAGTCGATAGTTACAAACCATATTAGGGAGATCCTGAACTTAGGACCATCTCATTATTTAGGTAATACAGGAGGTTTTCAGGTAATGATTTGGTTGGTGAGCTTGAGCGGATGCTTCAAGCTCTGCCCTTGTACTAGAAACATGAAAGCTCGTGTTTTGATCAATAGTTTAAGGGATGGAGCAGGAATCTTGTGGAGGACCAAGGAGTAGAAGCTCCATGTTAACTCGAAGATAGTTACCTGGGAGCTATTTGAGGAGTTTCAGGAGTAGGTATTTTCCCCATAGGTTTATTCAGCACCGGATAGATGATTTTCATGACCTCCGTCATGCATCGATCACCATAGCCAAGTGATGGGAGGGGGATAAGTCAATTTCTGGATCTACTCCATTACATCGACCATATGCAGGATGAGAAGGTATGGATTCATAGGTTCATCAGGGGCTTGAATTTGGATTTGGGTGGTGCAATGTGCATTCACTACCCAAAGACATTTACTGAGGCCGTGGAGAAGGCCTATATTACAGAGGAGACACAGGGGAAGACATAGCAAGATAGAGATAGAGTTTGGAGCCGTATCCAGTAGATGTATAATGGTAGATCGTGGGGGTCAATTCCTCCCCCACATGGTGGAAAAAGTTCAGGTCATGCTTCATTCAAGTCACCATAGCAGCAGCAGTAGACCCGCCCACCTTACAGAACTCCTCAGAGATTTTACACATAGAGGAGGCAGAGTATGGGTCCTCCTCATAGAGGTCCCATCAGGACATAGGGTGCACAAAGAGATTAGTCAGTAGGAGCTCGTTAGAAGAGACCTCAAGATTCCATATCCAGGTCATCAAGATCCACAGAATATACATCTGGAGTACCAGCCTCAGCCACAACCCACTAGATATGACCAGGAATCTGTTATGGTTGTGCTGTTGCTGGACAACATTGGAGAGAGTGCCCATAGAACCCTAGCAACAAGGGTAAGATGCCAATCTTAGAGCTCACTGTTGGAGATATGGTATAGAGTCATTGGATCTACGCACTGGTTGAGAACTGCTAGGCTAAGCACCAGAGTACCATGATAGAGACCACAAGTTGTATTGGTGGTGTTTTTTCCTCTATATTATTTGATTCAGGTTCCTCTAATTGTTTTATTACACCATCCTTGGTAGAGTGTTGCAGGATGGTGGCAATTAGGCAAGGTCGTAGTTGGGACGTTGAGATGACTTCTGGAGCCAAAATTTCTATAGACTCCTTAGTTAAGGAGTGTGTAGTGGATTTGGGATCCTTTACCACTACCACGGATCTTTGAATCCTACCATTAGGATCTTATGGTGTCATTTTGGGCATGGAATAGTTTTCTGCACACATAGCTAGAGTGGAATATTACGATAAGACTATTTCTTGTACAAATGATCTAGGAGTGGAGTCTATCATATTAGGAGTTAGGAGGCCCATTTCCGTTCACACTATCTCTACTATATAGCTTAAGTGGTGTGTGCGATAGGGTTTTCAAATGTATGTTGTTACGATTAGTGACAGATCTGAGGATGAGTCTAGTGGACAATACCTTGATAACCATCCCATCTTGAGAGATTTTTATGATGTTTATCTAGGGGAGCTACCAGGGTTACCTCCTCCATGTGAGATAGATTTCCACATAGATGTACCCTACACAGTTGTACCCTTTGGTATGACGAATGCCCCCGCAGTGTTTATGAGGTTGATGAATGGGATGTTTAGGACATTTTTATATTGCTTCGTACTCATATTCCTTGATGAAATTCTAATTTACTCATGTACGTGTGAGGATCACAAGGAGCATGAGGAGCACCTTCGCCAGGTTCTTCAGTGTCTTCATGAGTAGAATCTTTACGGGAACTTGGAGAAGTGTGCGTTCTTTTAGATATAGGTGTAGTATTTGGACCACAACATTTCTGGGAAGGTATCATAGTAGATCCTTCCAAGATTCGATCTATTATGGATTGGCCAGCGCCCACAAGTGTGACCAAGGTACGCAACTTTATGGGTTTAGTAGGATATTATAGGATATTTCTTTAGGACTTTTCTCAGATTACACACCCCATCACTTCCCTTCAGCAGAAAGGGAAGAAGTTTATTTGGTTAGACAAATGTGAGTAGGCCTTCATTACACTAAAGGAATGCCACACGAAAACACCTATTCTTGTAGTCCCAGATCCTCATGGCAAGTTCTATGTTTACACAAATGCTTCTTTGGCAGGACTTGGTGGTGTGTTTATTCTTGAAGATAGAGTAGTTTCTTGTAAGTCTCATAAACTCAAGGATTATGAGTTCAATTATCTGACTCATGATCTTGGGCTTATAGTAGTTGTGCACGCCAAAGTGCGGTGGAGACATTTTCTTCTTGGCTTGAGATTCACACTCAGGACTGATCACTTGATTCTTCACCACCTCTTCACGTAACCCAATCTCAACGCTCATCAGTGGTGTTGGATGGAGTTGCTTTGTGAGTATGACATGGAGATAAAGGATGTGGAGGGGAAGGAGAATGTGGTTACAGATTCCTTGAGTAGATGGAGACACATGGCTATGGCCACTTCAGTGGGAAAAGATTTGCGGAAAAGGATTTTGCAGAAGCTTCCTCAGGACAGTTTCTACCTTGCAGGGAGAGCAAATATTGAGTCTCATAGACCCCTTGAGGGTAGATTTGATGAATTTACATTAGAGGTATATGGCCTTCTCAGACACAGAGGTCAGATATATGTTCCTAGAGATGGAGGCTTAAGACATGAGATTTTTACAGAGGCCCATCATGCACCTTATTCAGCCCATCTTGGGGTGAAGAAGATGCACACCACTTTGAGACAGTTGTACCATTGGAGAGGACTTCGGAGAGACGTTGCTTTTTTTGGGTCACACTGCTTAGAGTGCGAGAGGGTGAAGGTTGAGCATCACCATCCATCTGGCCTTCTCTTTCCACACACCATACCGGATTGGAAGTGGGACACCGTTTCCATTGACATCATCATTAGGTTACTGATGTCAAGATACCACCACAATGCCATCATGGTCACAGTGGATAAATTGATGAAAGTAGCTCATTTTTATCCGGTGAATACCACCTATACAACCAATATAGTGGCATGAATATATCTTGATGAGATCATCAGATTGCATGGGATTATAAGGAAGATCATTTGCGACCGTGATCTTTTGTAGACTTCCCATTTCTAGACCACCATGCAGCATGTTCTCAGGACACAAATCAATTTCAGCATGACATATCACTAAGATACAGGTGGATAGATTGAGCGGGTGAATCAAATCTTGGAGGACATGCTTAGGATGTATGTTATGGATCAACAGTCGAGGTGGGAGGAGTATCTATACTTGATGGAGTTTTCCTATAATAATAGTTTTTAGAGTTTTATAGGCATGGCTCCTTTTCAGGAATTGTATGACAGAGAGTGTAGGACACCTCTTAGTTCGAATAGGTTTTCTCTTGGGCCAACGTTATTATAGGATATGAAGTAGCAGGTTACCTTGATCACGTAGAGATTACAGGAGGTGTAGGATAGGAAGAATAATTATGAGGACCAACATAGGATAGATTGTAGTTTTGAGGTAGGCATGAATTTTTTTCTTCATGTTAGACTGCATAAGAGCCCTATCCATTACGGAAAATATTCTAAGCATTCTCCTAGGTTTTTGGGTCCCTTTGAGATCTTAGAACACATCGTTCCCTTGGCCTATCATCTAGCGTTGCCACCTAGATTGTCTTGCATCCATGATGTGTTTCATGTTTATGTGCTTAGGAGATATATTTCTGCTCCTTCTCATGTGCTACATTGGACCACATTACAGGTGTAGGATCAGGAGTAGGTGATGGTAGAGATTTTATGCATTATAGAGCGTAGGACCCCGGGCCTTCATGGTAGAGAGATTGAAAAATTTCGAGTCTAGTGGGACAGATATGATGAAACTTCAACTACTTGGGAGGATGCTACTCTACTAAGAGTGCATTTTCCACACCTGTTCTAGTGACTTCCAAGAGGAAGTCAAGTCTAAGGGGAGGGGGATGTAGTTCCCACTTCACTTTGACACCTTTTGATTATTGGTCTTGATACTGTCGACTGCACTTATGGATATATTATAGCTTTTTGAGTTAGCATGCTAGTAGATATCAAAGATACTAAACTGTTATAAATTTGATTTGTATATGATGCATATAGACCATTAGATACATTTGATGTTGATATCGATATACTATTGACATGATTATTTATCTATATTTCTAACATGTGATATATTAGTCATATTGAGTAGACCTTGTTAATTGGATTAATGTGGTGATCATTTAGATATGGATGAAATGTGGAATAGAAATTTTCTAGAAATTGTAAGTGATATCATATTTACGAAGATAATATTAAATCATATATAGTTGATTTTATATTTATATCACATATTTTGGCATGGATGTTTTAATTCGGCCACAAGGCCAAAGGAGGTATTCTCTATTTTGCATGTATATTACATTCACAACAACATCAAGGGATTAGAGACCAACAACATCATAATTTGAGAAGAATTCAACTAGGGTCACCATGGCAACATGTAATTGTGTGTGTGTTAGAATGATTTTGTTCGGGGAAAATTGTGACCTAGGGGTCATGTGTTGTTATATTTTAATTTCCCTTTTTATAATGGTAGTATGTGTTTTCTTTTAGTAATGAAATTCTACATGTTTTATTATTTAGGTTTTTGGATATATGTTTACCCCTTTATTATTCATGGGTTGTAGTGTCTTAATTAAGATAATTTAAATTTTTCATAAACTAATTAAAGATGTGACAAAAAAGGAGTTCATTTATTAGACTTCATTTACTCTTGGATTTTGTGTTGAGTGTTTTTTTCTTGAGTCTTGAGTGTAGCACACTCTACCCTTCATGGGAAACTCGAATTTGGCCTTAGAGGCCTAATTTGGAAGTTTGTGGGACAAGTCATACTCGTCCCACACCTCTTAAATGCCTCCACTTTTTTAAAAATATTTAACTTTATCTTTTGGGGGAGTGGGCTTAGATGGAGTGTGTAAGGTTCTTATCATTCCTCCAGCCTCTTATTAATTATTCCTGGGAATATGAGGTTGACAAATTGATGTGGAGTGGAGAGGAAATGAGGTGCCATCCTACTTGGAGCCACATCATCCTTCACTCTCCTTTCTCTATTTATTGAATCCATTTTTCTTGTTTGGGGGTTACATGATCATTTCAGTCTCTTGTATTTTTGGAGAGTGAGAGGATGTTGAGAGAGTTTATGGATTTTTGGAGCTTTGTTGATGCTTCCTTGGTCTTTAGAGAAGCTTAGAACTTCATACTTGGAACAAGATCTACCATGGAGAGGTAGGAGCTTCACCTTAGTTAAATAATATTCTTTTTTATTTTTGTGATCATATGCTTATGTTGTGTGTTGTTTTCCTTTGGAATGTTGTTGGGTATGGGTAGATTGCCTAATTTATGGAGTAGAAGGAGACTATGGAGAGTTTTTATATAAGGAGGCTTAAGATTTTACCATTTTTTGGAGGGCGTTTGGGCTGGGTGGCCTACCTTGTTTGAGGGATGCTTACATTTCCTTTTGTTCTTGTTATGAGGGAGACATAAGAGTTCATGCAGGTATAAAAGGGTACTTGATGGATGCATAAAATTTTGTATGGGATTTGTGATATGTATTGGAGGCTTTAGGTGGGCACCCATTCCCATTTGGAGGAATAAGTTTCCTCCCCATAGGTCTTACTCTTTTTGCTTTCTTGATAAGCCTTGTTATATTGTTGTTTTGTTGCTTCTTCTTGTTGAGTTGTTGTGTTTGAATGTGAATTAAATGGATGTGAAACTATTTGTTAAGTATTATGGAATATTTTAGTTGCCATGAGTTTAAATCTTCTCCAATTATAACATGGTTGGGTCTCGGGGGCCAATGGAGAGGATGGCTTCTCCTCCTCATTAGATATATTGGTTGTGTGGACTGCATTGCCTCTTCACCCATTTTATTATGAATGAAACAAATCATGATGGAGCCTTCTTTCTAGTTTTAAGGAGCTTGGAAGTTTTTTTGAGTCCTTGAAGAGTTTACTTCTTGAGAAAATCCTTTTTGTTTCCCACTACAAAGTGGAAGATTGTAAATTTGGTTATTTTTAAAAAGAAATATTGAAATACAAGTTGTATTGATTTTAGGTATTGATCCAAAAATAATTAGATTATTACCACCTGATCTCGGACCCTTGTAGGCTTTAATTATTTGCCGATGATTTTCTCCTTTTAAGTAATCAATTTAAAATAATGCAAGACAATAAGACAATTGCACACATATTGATTACGGAGTTCAGAAATTGCCTACGTCTCTGGGTTCGTGATCGAACCGTTCCACTAGTCAAAACTTGTAAGTTACAATAGTACTTTCACAAGAAAACCTAATGGAAACTATTTAAACTTGCTTACAAGAATAACCATACCTTCAAATGACAAGGGTGAAAAATAGCACCCGACTTCCACATTCCTGGCGTACAATCTCCTTTGGCTTGGATTGGCCTTCCCGACGATATCAATGCAACGCTAGCACTCCGGTCGACAATCCAGGATTTGCAAGTAATTGGTGTGGCACTATGGACTGACTAGGTAGTTTGAATAACTCCTAGCCACAAATATTTAATTTATTATTACCTAACAAATAATAGGTCAATAATAATAAAAAAATAATAATGCCTAAATAATTTAGGCCTTCACACAACAATTTCTCATTCTCCTCTTGGCTCGGACTTCGCCTCCAGCGCTCTAAGAATGAGCTTCTCTGTATTATGTGTGTGTCCATTACAATGAACGGGTTCCCTATTTATACAAAAATAGGGCCCTTAAAATATGCAATTACATATTATCCTTAGGCTATTTTAAACCTAAGCCTTACCCGTAGCAAAATAAATGGGATCAAATATCCATATTGGCCGTTTTACATATGAAATGGGATTAAATCCCCACGCAGTGGCATAGCATTTGTTAAGGGATAAAAAACCCATAAGAGTAGCTAAAGTAAGTGGGTGTATCCCACATTAGGCGGCTAAATAATGTTTAAGGCTTTAAATAGCCTTCCCATGCATATGTGGAGTGGTCAAAAGACCACGTTAGACTTATCCGCCCCCATCTCCAACGCTTCACCTCCCTCACCACGTGGACCTCCACGCATGGCATATGGTTTGGCGGCTATGTGGGTAATTACTAACCATTAATACATGGCTGTTATAATAAAACCCGCCCCACTTAGTCATGTGGCATGGAAATGGGTTTGTAAGTGGACTTACCAAGATAATATAATTTCAACCAATATAATGTGGTATAGAAATAATTAACTCGGTCCATAGCATGTAATCCACTTTTCATATCCCGATAGGAAAATTGAGTGAATTTGACGAGTGGTGGCAAGTCACGTGGTGGCTTGTGGACCCACCACGTTGGCGATAATATCATAGTCCACACGGCGGCCGGGCTCCCCTCCATAATAAAAGTTGAGCCTCTTGTTCCTATGCACCATTTTTACGCTCGTTGAAGACCGGTGATTGAAAACCCACAAAAAACTCCCTTTTTCCTTTTCACCATGTGTCACAGTGCCATTGGTCCAATATTGACCAGTTGACCAGAGTTGACTTTACTGCTGTCTGAACTTTGACCGAACATATTTAGAGCTCCCGATGTTCGTTTGTCGCGTTCTCATAGTCGTTGGAAAGCTCTCGAGATGATCTTTTGCACTGACACCATTTAGGTTTTAAAAACTATCCCCTGATCACACCTCCCGACTGAGAAAATCTTTTTGTCCCAAAAAGCTTCCATGCTATCTTGAATCTGAAAAACTCTGCTGCCACCTCGGAAGTGATTCTGTAGTAAACCCTTGGGTCTTCTCCTCCAACCTTCTCACTTCAAAAAATCTACTCTGATCCTGGGAACTGTGGGTTATGGGCCTATGACGCTTCTGCTGCGCCACTCTGATATCCGAAGAAGACCTCCACGCCTCCGCTTTATGGTGCTAAGTTTCTGAATGAAACCTCAACGCTCCTTCTGTGCGGTTGTAAGCTTCTTGATATCTGACAACAAGGATCTTGTTTTACTCTATAAAACAACTCCTAGCTCCGAGTTGATTCCGTAGAATCCAAACTTTTTTGAAGGAACTCCATGTTACGTAGAGCTTCGATTGATCCGATGTCGGTGATGGACAATGCCTTGTCCCTTTACAGACCTCGACGCCTCCAATGCATGATGTTAAGCCTCTTTCAAGACCTCGAGCCTCTGATGCACGATGCTAAGTCTATTACAGACCTCAATGCCACCGATGCATGATGTTAAGCCTCTTTCAAGACCTCGAGCCTCCAATGTATGATGCTAAGTCTGTTACAGAACTCAACGCCTCTGATACATGAATCTAAGCCTCTTGTAAGACCTCAAGCTTCCAATGCATGATTCTAAGTCTATTAATCAGCTACCATTCGTATGTGTGGTCGCAATGCCTTGACACCGAATGAAGTTCTGAGCTAATCCTTTGAGATCTCCTCTTGTTGACATACTAATATCAGGTACCATTCTGCTGTACGGTCACAATGCCTCTACACAGAATGAAGTTCCGACCCGACGTCAATGCCAACAGTGATTCAGCTATCATTCTGCTTCACGGTCACAATGCTTCTACACAGAATGAAGTTCTTAGCTGATCTCTATGAACTCTATTGTCTGCACAAATGGTAGATCAATCTCCAAGCTTTATACGAGTTAATTCCTATGTCCAAGCTGTAACAGGTACTCACAAGCTGATTAGGAGATATGTTTGGTGCTTTTAATCAAATTTTCTAAGTAAGAAAATCCACTGAGTATTGTAAACCTTTCTCTTAGCATTTTCTCACAAAATCTGATCTCCAAACTTAATACTACATACGATTCATCAATCTGAATTATGCAATATATAATTGAAAAATTGTTGACTTACCCATTTTAAAGGACTTTCACTTTCAGGTATTACCTGGTCCTAGGTTGACTTGTCAACTGGTGGTGAAGTAGAAACCTCCTATGCCTTTGCAATAGGCCTCCATTCCATCTTTGGCTTGCCATTACTCTGATGGAAAGATGGATGCAGTTTCTAGCAATTTTCCACCCGATGCCCATTCCTCTGGCAATGAGCACAAAAATTCCTCTTAATCTCCTTCTTCTGGGATGAGGAACTCTTTTTGCCATTTCTCGACTCTGCATGACGAGATTGGTCTTTCTGATTTTCCTTGTTCTTGATGAACGGCATCAACTTCTTCATCAGTTTCCTTCTCTTCTAGCATCTGGCCACTGAATGATTATGCAATCCAAAAAGAGTACATGGAAAGGAATTCCAAATCTTTTGAAAATCATAACCATACTTCTTAAGCTGAAAAAGTGGATCAGAAGTTTTATCGTGCTTATAATTATGGTAAGAAACTAGAGGTGGAATCTCATTACCTCTTCGTTGATTTCTCTTACCACATCCTGTCTGTGATGAGTGTTATCCAAAACTCAGGGTAAATTTTGATAACATGCATCAGATCTTGGAGGCCAGGAAAAATCATGAAAATCAGTTAAGTCCCAAATCTAGACAGTTGGGACAGTTGGGACGTTGGGGCGCGAACTGGCCGAAAGGCCACCAGGCAGTCCGCGCAGCAATTGGGACATCTGGGCCATAGGTACGCGCGGGACGTGAAATGCCCGAACCGGCCGAAAGTGGAAAAATTCGTCAAGTTTTGTTTCGCGTGGTTTCGGGATAGCCGGGACAAAAGGGTACGAAGTACGTGAGGGACGTGCGGGACGCGAAAAGGTGAAGTTCGGGACAGCTGGGACAAAAGTACGCGGAGGACGCGAACCGGCCAATTCAGACGGAACTTTCACACTAAGTAGTTTGGGACATGTGGGACAAAGGTATGCGAACCGGCCGAACCGGGTGAACCAGAAGAATTTGTCCCAGATAGTCCGGGACATGTGGGACAAAGGGACCCGTGGGACGCGGATAGCCGAAGCAGCCGAAAGCCAATCAAGTAACGCCACGTGTCATCGGCCGAATGAGGGACAAGGAAGCCCATTTCAGGCGGATCGGAAAAATTTTTCCCATGTAGTTTGGGACATCCGGGCCAAAAGTACGCGGGGGACGCGAAAAGCCGAAGCGGCCGAAGGCAGAGAAGAAAAGTCAAACGTTTGACCCGTGAAACTTCAAACGGCCATAACTTTTGACTCCGAGCTCCGATTTTCACAAAATTGGACTTTTTGGAATGAGCACGACATCCTCTATGCTCCAGCTCCAGATCTAGCTAGTTAATGCTCATTCCCGTCAAATGACAGAAAACACCTGCCAGACCCAAAATAGTTTCCCGCACTCAGAAGGCCATAACTTTTGCATTTCTCAAGGAAATCACACAAAATTGGTACTGTTGGAATCGTGGCTCTGAGCCCGACGACGAAAATCAATAAATTATGGATTTTATAATATTTTGGTCGATATTTTTAAGGAAACGTGGCTGCGTTTATAACAGTGTTATATTTGGTGGTTGAGAGTGCAATTAAGAGGCATGGTGATCATTCTTTCTCTGCTACAGCACCTGGGATAGTATGGGGAGCCTTTTGCAAGTAATATATAATCATTTCACTCCATTTAATTCCTCTTACAGGTGGTTGAAGGATAGATTTTGGGATTTCCATTTTTCCCTCTCTCTCTATTCTCATCTTTTCTATAAATTGGAGTGTTGGGCTCATTGTAAGGAGAGGAGTTCCTTGTAGCAAAGCTCTGAAAAAATTTCTTTGTGAAGCCAATGTGCTACAAGCCCTTGTAGTGGACTCCTTGCATGGTGATCCAGGCCCTTATCTTGTAATAGATTGAACTGTGCATATCACGAAGCAATTAAATATCAGTTTGTGGATGTATCTTCCCCTGTTGTGTTTTCTTGCATTCTTCTTGCCCCTTTAATCTTTCTACAAGAATATTGTGTCTATTATTATGTTCTTGCAGGGATTCATTATCATTGTGTATGCTTGGAATATTGTTGTGAATGATTTTTGCTAGATTATGGAGAACTGTCATCACCTCTTCTAGTGTGCACTTTGCCTCTGTATTTCACATATTTGGAGACTGCTCTCACACCCTCCTTTTCTGGTGTATCACCGCTTTAGTGTAGGATTTGGGTCAAAGCATACAAATGTGTCCCACTTTGTGGCCATAAATATTTTAAAATCTGATTAGTAAATAAATAATTAAAAATACTATAAAATTTTAAAAAATCAGGTAAATTCTGAATGCCCTACACCTTGGTATTTATAGCCTCTTAAAAATGCATGTTTGGTCATTTTATATGTGTTTGGTCATGTTTTGGTTGTCAGACATAGTTTGCTGAAAGTACAAAAAATACAAAAAAGTGGGACACAGTTATATGCTTTGACCCATTTCATTTTACGCATTCTCTCTCACTAATCCCTTAGAAATTTAGATTAGAATAGTCAGTTTCCCCTGCATTAGAGTAGATTGTGGCAGGTAGTTTAGGAGTAAGAACCAACTTTCTCTGGACGTCTATCTCAAGTAGCAAGTCCCACAACTTGGAGATAGTACCCATGTTATCCAATCACACCGTGATTTCAAGTATATGCACTTGTATAAACATAGGGGTGCTGTGATTCGGTGATAACAGTTCTGGCACGCCCGGTGGGACCTTAGAGGTCTTCACTTTCATTACAACAAGATCGATGTGCACTTGTTCCATATTCTAGCTTTGAAGGAGCTTTAAAATTGCACATCTGGCGACTCCAAAAGAGGTATAATCCATTGTTTTTAGCAGTCCAAGCCTAGAAAATTTATGAGAAGAATACAAACCAGGTCAAGAACTAGGAAGGATTTGTTTGTTTATCTGCACCTATCTCTAGGCAGAGAAAGAAGAGGAAGAAGAGCTCAAAGATTTGCGTCTCCACCTAATAGAACTTTGTATACGCCTCCACCTGGTAGACCTTTTCTCGCATCAACAAGGGTTCTCAGGCCAATCAGAATGACGCAACCAGCGAATCCCTTTGTCAATTTCACTGGCAGCAGCCCACTTGCCCTTAATGCACAGAATCTAGTTCCAATTGCAGCGTTGAAAAACATTCCATTTTTCACTGGAGAAAATCATACCACTCCTGGTGATCATGTCAAAGACATTGCTAACGTCTGTGCAATCCATGAGATAAATGAAATGGATGTGGCTGTCAAAATTGCTGGCGTCTTCACTCAAAGGGGAGGCATTATAATGGTTTAGGAGCCTTGGAGCTGGTTCTATCACAAATTGGAATTAGTTATGCATAGTTCTCCATGAGCAGTTTGGGGAAAAGGGAGACAATTTGTCTCTACTAGAACAATTGACAACTATCAAGAGAGCTCCCAACGAGTAGCTGATTGACTTCAACTTTAGATTTCAAAAGTCTTGGGAGAGGATTCCAGTGGCAGTAAGGATAGCAGTAGAAGGTTCTTTTCTATACTATCTTAAGGCTTTGAATTCTGATATTTCTATGTTAATTCAATATATGGGAGGCATAACCTTACCTGCTCTTATAGCATTGCCATTAGAGCCAAAAATTGTCTTATTCAAGCTGGTAAATTGGCTCTTAGGCCTCCCATGCCCTTGTATCCAAACCTAGAAAATCCAAGCACTAGTCAAGCACCCACTTTGGCTCCTATTCCCACCCCTAGAAATCAAAGTTCAAATGAGACTTCTACTTCATTCTCTAGTGCTTCAAATGAACTCCAAGAGGTCATGAAACAATTGCAAAATTTGGGAAATGAGCTAGTTACTATCAAAAGACAGCAAGCTCAAAGTGCTAGACCGTATCAGCCTTAAGCGCAGTACCAGGCTAGACCCCCATACCAACAAAATAGGTCACCAACTCAGGCTGCAAATCAAAATAGGAATCAAGAAAGGCCTCCTGCCAACAGACCATTTCAGCCCTATAACCCCAATGTTGCATATGCTTCTAAAGCCTTGGTACTGGTGCAAAATAACATGGCCCAAGAATATGAATTGTGTTTCCCGTGCAGTCAGCCACATAACCAATCAATGTGCTTTAATGGTGCATTAAATCAAGATCTGATGGTGCAAACCATTGGTGGGTCGCAAGAGTCCAGCCATGAAGGATATCAGTAGTAGGAAGCACCTCAGCAAGGAATATCTCCAAATGAAACTACTCTTGTCAATTGGCAGGATGAAGATTTCTGTGGTATGAATCAAATACCCTCTCAAAGTGTTGCAGCCAACACAAGGTCAAAAAGGAGAAATTTGGGTGAAGGACAGCCATTGGCTTCAAGTAATCCACAACCTTCTACCCATCCACAAGCCGTTGGCAAAAAAAATACAGTCCCAAGCATGCAAGGAGCACCCAAACCAGCTCCTGAGCCAATTCACATACCAACTGGTGCTACCCATGTGCAAGGAATGAATGTGCAAGCTAAAGGGCAGCAGAGGGATACTTCTTCTCCATTCAGTATCATTGATCAAATGAAGAAGACAAATGTAAACATATCAATGTGGGAATCACTATCTATCCCAGGACAAAGAGATTTGCTACAAGCTGCCATGAAGGACTGGCCAACTTCGAATCAACAGGTCCAAATGCAAGAGAAGGTACTCACAAATGCTGCCCAAGTTGAAGAAAATCATGGAGGACAATAAGGTAAAATGTTGAAGCCCCCTCCTTTCTATGTTTCATTAATCATCGAAAACCAGTTAGTGCACAATTGCATGATCGATTCGGGAGCAAGTAGTTCAGTAATGCCCAAGCAAATAGCTGATCAATTGGGACTTCAATATGAAGTCATATCCAAAGGAGTAGTGCAATTAGATGGGACAGCAGTGACAACGGTTGGAGTAATCAAAGGTTTGAGCCTCACACTGCAACGCATGTCCCAACGTAATAGTGTTACAAGATGTGCCAGTTATAGACCTGCCACTACTCTTTGCATTGTGTTTGTCAAGAGACTTCACTGCTAAAATTGGAGGCTATCTTTCGGCGGATTGGTCACACATGTTATTTAGAACAAGGTATGGAACTAAGGCCACAATTAGGTATGAACCTATTGCAAACTTCCATATTGAGCCTTACACTCCAAGCCAAATCAATACCTACTATTCAGCGTTTGATCAAGAATATTATCCAAGCACTGATGAAGCTGACACCAAGGTAGGAAGCATCCCAGATCTAACTCTTGATGAATGGGCAAGTAAGGTACATGCTTTTGATCCTTATCAAGAAATAGAAGAATCTGAGCTAGGAGTTTATTGTTTACATGAAGAGAATCAACCTCTCCCCAACATCACAAAGCCAGATCATAAAGACAAGAATGAAGTATGGTAATTGTTCTTTGATGGGTCAAGGAGTAGACAAGGTGCAGGAGGAGGAGCTATGCTCATTTCACCGCAAGGTACAAAGTATTACTCAGCCTTCCGTTTTCAGTTTTCTTGCTCAAACAATACAGCTGAGTATGAAGCCTTAATTCATGGATTGCACTGGGCAAATAAGAAATGCATCAATAATTTACAAGTATTTGGTGATAGTGAGCTGATCGTAAACGAATTCAAAGGAAAAAATGCTGCCAAAAATGATCTGTTGAAGAACTACAAAAATCGAGTCTGGGATCTCATTGAAGATTTTGAAGCTTTTAGCATCAATTCCATCCCAAGAAAAAAGAATGAAGCAGCGGACAGACTGGCAGCAATTAGGGCTGTGTTTGATGTTGTAGAAAGTATCAAAAGTGAAAAATATCAGCCTCATATAAAAGTGGTTGTGAGACCAGCTATTCCAGATAACAACACAAGTTGGCAAGTCTTCGAGAATGATCAACAGATTGTTAATTTCCTGCAAGAAGAAGCTGAGTTCTCCGCCAAGAATCAAGACAAGCTGGAGCAGAAGTATGGTGACCAAGTGGTGCAGCTGAGAACTAACAAATTACCAAAAGGCCTCATAACCTTAGAGTCAATCTTCAACCCAAATGATCAATTCCAGAAGGAGAAAGTGAACATTCAAGTAAAGGGTGAAGATTCAGAACCTATATTAGTAGATGAAGGCAAGACATTGCAACTTGGCAAAGTAAGTACCCCACAAGAGAAATCTGATTTTGTTTAGCTTTGTCAAGAGTTCCCAGATGTCTTTGCTTGGACTTACAAAGATTTAAGAGGTTTCAACCCGAAGTTGGCACAACATATTATTGAGTTGGATCTGGAATCCAAGCCTGTCAGGAAAAAGCAAAGGCCAGTAAATCCTCATATCGAACCTCTCATGAGAAAAGAGTTAAGCAAGCTCATTGAGGCCAGTATCATCTTCCCCATCAAACACTCAAGTTGGGTTGCAAACTTGGTGCTGGTAAGAAAGAGAAATGGAGAAATAAGGTTGTGTGTGGACTTTCGCGATCTAAATAGAGCATCACTCAAGGATCATTATCCACTTCCATCAATGGAACAAATATTGCAGGTTGTAGCTAGTTCAGAAAGGTTTTCATTGCTAGATGGATATTCTAGGCTATAATCAGATAATGATAAAGGAAGAAGATCAATTCAAGATGGCCTTCACTACAAAATGGGGCACGTATGCTTACAAGAAGATGCCATTTGGACTGTCAAATGCCGGAGCAACATTCCAACGAGCTATGGATATGGCGTTCAAAGGCTTGATCAACAAGATAGTGTTGGTATACCTAGATGATATCACTGTCTTCTCAAAGAATGCAGCAGACCACCTCTTTCACCTCAGACAAGTGTTTCAGAAGTGTAGAAGGTTCGGAGTGTCTTTGAATCCAAAGAAATGTATATTCTTGGCACACGAGGGAAAATTGTTGGGTCACATTGTCTCTAGGGAAGGGCTAACAATTGATCTTGAAAGGGTTGAAGCCATCCGAACGCTTCCATTGCCACACCACAAGAAATCTCTCCAAAGCTTCTTAGGAAGGATAAACTTTTTCCGCAGATTTGTGCCTAATTTTGCCACTCTTGTGAAGCCTCTAACAATGATGTTGAAGAAGAGTCTGGCATTCAAATGGATAGCAGAAGGCAAAGAGAGTTTTGAAAACATCAAGCATGCAATATCATAAGCTCCAACTCTTATCAACCCAGACTTTTTAAAGGACTTCATGTTGTATGCATTTGGGGGATCAGATACAATCTCAGCTATCTTGGCACAGCTAAATAGAGAAGGTTCTGAACAGCCCATAGCATTCTTCAGTCAAACCTTGGAAGGTTACAAAATAAAGTATTCTTTCATTAAAAAGCATGTCCTTTCTGTCATCAGGAGCTTGAAGAAGTTCAGACATTTGGTCTCAAACAATAAGATTCAACTACTAGTGTCTCATGCTGGTGTCAAGGTATTTCTCCTAAAAAAGGATTTAAACGAGAAGAGAGCAGGTTGGATCACTCGGGTAATGGAATATGATATTGAAATCAAAGTGACCAAGCTAGTTCGTGGCAAAGGTTTGTGCAAACAGCTCGCTTCCAAACAACCAAACGGCTTAAAAGGTGAAGAAGATGTTGTCCTGCTATTACAGAATGATCAAGAACAACCAGCTGATGATGCACCCATCCCATGATGGACTCAAGACTTGGTGCATTACCTCCAAACAAGATTATGCCCTCCAGAAGTGAGCAAGGCAACGAGGAGATACTTTAGATTACAAGCTATCCCGTATGTACTCATTGATGGTATCTTGTTCAAGAAAGACATCCATGGTGTTCTACTAAGATGCATTGGAATAGGTCAAGTTGAGAAAATATTACACGAGTTCCATGAGGGGGAAGCAGGAGGCCACTTTGCTCCACGAGTGACAACTCTCAAAATAATGAAAGCTGGTTACTATTGGCCTACCGTGTTCAATGATTGCTACTCATGGGTCAAGAAATGCAAGAAATGTGCATTCTTCACAGGGAAAGAAAGGTTAGCAGCGCTGCCCCTTCATCCAATTTCAGTGGATCAGTCGTTCATGCAATGGAGAGTGGACTTCATTGGAGTTATCAATCCTAATTCAAGCCAGGGCCAAAAGTGGATACTTACGGTAAGGGATTATTTCACCAAGTGGACCGAAGTAGTGGCACTCAAGGAGGCAAATGAATCCAATATATTAGATTTCTATGAAGAAATAGTCACGAGGTTTGGTGCCCCCGCCACTATCATATCAGACAATGCATTGGTATTCCTTGACACAAAGATCACCAAATGGGCTGTCAAGAATTGTGTGTATCTCGGCACTTCATTGAATTATTACCCTCAAGGTAACGGCCAAGCCGAGTCTATGAACAAGAACCTACTAAGAATCATCAGGACTCTTGATGAGAATCAAAGGACTTGGCACACAAAGCTCAAATCAGCCCTATGGGCTGATAGGTTCACACCCAAGAGGTCTACAGGAAGCTCTCCATACAAGCTTGTGTACGGGAAAGAAGTAGTTCTACCTATATAACTCGAGTTGCCAGCATTAGAGATAATGAAACAGTTGGAACTAGCTGAGTTTGAACCTATGGATATCAGGTATGCAGAGCTGATGGAATTAGAAGAGACAAGAGAGCACGCAATGCAGACCATAGAAAAGGATAAAGCATTGGGCAAAAAGAGTTTTGACAAGAAAGCTAAGGCCAGGATATTGCAAACTGGAGATTTGGTACTGAAGTGGGATGTTGATCGCGCAAAACCAGGAAAGCATTCCAAGTTCGATGCCATTTGGAGTGGCTCGTACATGATTATTGAATGCAAAGGTAGCAATGCTTTCCGACTGGCTAAGTTGGATGGTGAAGAATTGCAGATTCCTGTCAATGGGATCTATCTCAAACGTTGCTACTAGAAAGATATCTTCTCACCCTTGTAAATATTAATTTATAATTTCTATTCCTCTAAGTGCTTATGCACATTGTACTACTGTTAGAATAGTTTTATTTCCCTAAGTGCTTGTGCACATGTCCTATTGCTTCTAGTATGTGCATGTTTGCAGTTCATCAAGCTCCTGGAAAAGAATTGCAGCCACAAGAAAACCAGCTCAACGAATGTTTCAATGGCTCAAGGACACAAGTTTTCAAATTTCAGATCAGCTGAGAGGTTATCAAATAGACTCCATGCCCAATGGATTGCTACGAGAAGCTGGCCGTTCTTCATCTGACAGGCAGATGACCCCACTGAGTCGCCAAAGCTGTTCTCCAAAATTCACCCCTCAGGGTAAATTTTGATAACATGCATCAGATCTTGGAGGCCAGGAAAAATCATGAAAATAGGATAAGTCCCAAGTCCAGACAGTTGGGACAGTTGGGACGTTGGGGCGCGAACCGGCTGAAAGGCTGCCAGGCAGTCCGCGCAACAATTGGGACAATTGGGCCGTAGGTACGCGCGGGATGCGAAATGCCCGAACCGGCCGAAAGTGGAAAAATTCATAAAGTTTTGTTTCACGCGGTTTCGGGACAGCCAGGACAAAAGGGCGCGAAGTACGCGAGGGATGCGCGGGACGCGAAAAGGTGAAAAAGGTGAAGTTCGGGACAGCCAGGACAAAAGTACGGGGAGGACGCGAACCGGCCGATTCGGCTGAAACAGGGAACTTTCGCACTAAGTAGTTTGGGACATGTGGGACAAAGGTACGTGAACTGGCCGAATCGGGTGAACCGGAAGAATTTGTCCCAGACAGTCTGGGACATGTGGGACAAAGGGACGCGTGGGACGCGAATAACCGAAGGAGCCGAAAGCCAATCAAGCAACGCCACGTGTCATCGGCCGATTGAGGGACAAGGAAGCCCATTTCGGGCGGATCGAAAAAATTTGTCCCAGGCAGTTTGGGACATCCGGGCCAAAAGTACGTGGGGGATGCGAAAAGCCGAAGCGGCCGAAGGCAGAGAAGAAAAGTCAAATGTTTGACCCGTGAAACTTCAAACGGCCATAACTTTTGACTCCGAGCTCCGATTTTCACAAAATTAGACTTTCTGGAACGAGCACGACATCCTCTAAGCTCTAGCTCCAGCACCAGCTAGTTAATGCTCATTCCCGTCAAATGACAGAAAAATGCCTGCCAGACCCAAAATAGCTGCCCGCACTCAGAAGGCCATAACTTTTGCATTTCTCAACGAAATCACGCAAAATTGGTACCGTTGGAATCGTGGCTCTGAGCCTGATGCAAAGAAATCAATAAATTATTGATTTTATGATATTTTGATCGAGATTTTTAAGAAAACGTGGCTGGGTTTATAACAGTGTTATATTTGGTGGTTGAGAGTGCAATTAAAAGGCATGGTCATCATTCTTTCTCTGCTGCAGCACCTGGGACAGTATGGGGAGACTTTTGAAAGTAATATATAATCATTTCACTTTATTTAATGCCTCTTATAGGTGGTTGAAGGACAGATTTTGGGATTTCCATTTTTCCCTCTCTCTCTATTCTCATCTTTTCTATAAATTGGAGTGTTGGGCTCATTGTAAGGAGAGGAGTTCCTTGTAGAAAAGATCTGGAAAAATTGCTTTGTGAAGCCAATGTGCTGCATGCCCTTGTAGTGGACTCCTTGCATGGTGATCCAGGCCCTTATCTTGTAATAGATTGAATTGTGCAGGACTAGTGGGGTAATCACTTTGCTTTCGGAAGCTTGTCTCTCGTTAGTGTTCTTGGAGCATTCTCCAATTTCCATTCCCACACTAGAATAATTCAAAATTGCAAAACAAGGACGATCCTCGACCTATATTGGGTTAGAAATGCCTTGGCCAATTTTACCAAGGCCTCTTTCATTAAATCCCATTTTATCTAGTAACTTGGATCTAATGCCTCTAGTATGCTTTTCAAAAAAACCAAAGACTTTATTACCCAAATCCGAAACCGAATGGGAGGAAGAAGAGGATTCTAGTGGTGAAAAACTTATAGTGCATTCATCTGCCATGGCCTCTGCATATGAAGTTGAAGGTATTTCCTTCCTCTGATCACCACTCTGTAACCTTGCCAAGAGCTCATCCTTGGTTTGCAGTTCCAATTTCAAACGATCATTCTCCTCTTCTAGGGAGTAATACATTGATCGCAAGAGAGAGTTCTCTTCTTGGATCTGGTGATTATAAGCTTCAATTTCCTCGATCTTTTCCTATTTAGACATCTTTCCCATAGTGCACTTGTACCCTGTTCACACAAACTGAACCAACTACACCAATCTTGAAGCAATCACTATATTAATCAGATTTAATGAAAAACAAATATGGAGCTAAACCAACTCTGAAACCAAACTTGATCCGAAAATAATCAGAATATTACCACCTGATCTCGGACCCTTGTAGGCTTTAATTATTTGCCGATAATTTACTCCTTTTAAGTAATCAATTTAAAAATTAATGCAAGACATTAAAGACAATTGCACAAAGATTGACTACGGAGTTCGGCAATTGCCTACGTCTCTGGGTTCATGGTCAAACTGTTCCACTAGTCAAAACTTGTAAGTTACAATAGTACTTTCACAAGATAACCTAATGGAAACTATTTAAACTTGCTTAGAAGAATAACCAGACCTTTGGATGACAAGGGTGAAAAATAGCACCCGACTTCCACCTTCCTGGCGTATAATCTCCTTCGGCTTCAATCGGCCTTCCCAACGCTATTAATGCGAAGCTAGCACTCCGGTTGAAAATCCAGGATTTGCAAGTAATTGGTGTGGCGCTATGGACCGACTAGGTAGTTTGAATAACTCCTAACCACAAATATTTAATTTATTAATGCCTAACAAATAATAGGTAAATAATAATAAAAAAATAATAATGCCTAAATAATTTAGGCCTTCACACAACAATTTCTCATTCTCCTCTTGTCTCGGACTTCACCTCCAACGCTCTAAGAATGAGCTTCTCTATGTTTTCTATGTGTCCATTACAATGAACGGGTTCCCTATTTATACAAAAATAGGGCCCTTAAAATATGCAATTACATATTATCCTTAGGCTATTTTAAACCTAAGCCTTACCTGTAGCAAAATAAATGGGATCAAATACCCATATTGGCCATTTTGCATATGAAATGGGATTAAATCCCCACGCAGCAGCATAGCATTTTTTAAGGGATAGAAATCCCTTAAGAGCAGCTAAAGTAAGTGGGTATATCCCACATTAGGTGGCTGAATAATGTTTAAGGCTTTAAATAGCCTTCCCATGCATATGTGGAGTGGTCAAAGGACCACGTTAGACTTATCTGCCCCCATCTCCACTGCTTCACCTCCCTCACCACGTGGACCTCCATGCATGGCATATGGTTTGGTGGCTATGTGGGTAATTGCTAACCATTAATACATGGCTGTTATAATAAAACCCACCCCACTTAGTCATGTGGCATGGAAATGGGTTTGTAAGTGGACTTACCAAGATAATATAATTTTGACCAATATAATGTGGTATAGAAATAATTAACTCGGTCCATAGCATGTAATCCACTTGTCGTCTCCTGATAGGGAAATCGAGCGAATTCGATGAGTGGTGGCAAGCCACGTGGTGGCTTGTGGACCCACCAGGTTGGCGATAATACCATAGTCCACACGGCGGCCAGGCTCCCCTCCATAATAAAAGTTGAGCCTCTTGTTCCCGTGCACCCTTTTTACGCTCGTCCAAGACCGGTGATCGAAAACCCACAAAAAACTCCCTTTTTCCTTTTCGCCACGTGTCACAGTGCCATTGGACCAATATTGACTAGTTGACCAGAGTTGACTTTCCCATTGTTTGAACTTTGACCGAACATATCTAGAGCTCCCGATGTTTGTTTTTCCCGTTCTCACAGTCGTTGGAAAGCTCTCAAGATGATCTTCTGCACTGACACCATTTAGGGATGTTTTAGGGAACTTTCAAAAATGATCCCCTGATCATAAAAGGGATTTTTGATTCATATAAATGTATCATAGTTGTGATGTATGTGGGAAGGAAAGACTTTTTAATGAAGCAAGTTTGGACAATGAAAATATGTTGTTCTATTTTCAAAAATAAAAAAAACTATTAAAAAATTAGTAGTTCGCATTTTAATATTCATGGAGAAACTTGGTTATATTGGAAAATTGTTTTTTGAAACAAAAAGGTCATCCTTTAGCTTCTCTTCCTACCTAACAACCTGAGTATTATGATTTACTAAGAAGGGTCCCTCCTTTCGTTTACCCTCTTATATTGCTTGAAATCCCCACCTGGTAAGAAAATTCTCAGAATGTAGCAATGAAGAGAACAAAGAGGTAATTGCAGTAGAAGTTTTACCTGCTAGAACATTAAATCGTATGATCATCTACTAGTACCCAATATGGCACACTTGTCTATTTACTTGATTAAGTTTAAACAAGTAATTTCCAGATGCTAATTTGAAATCTCCATTGAAGAGAATTATTACATTTTCTTCTAAATACTAGTAGCAAGCAACACTGAATCTAGACCCTACCTGCCTCTTATTAGTATATCAAGATTGTATAGTATATACCCACTTTCTAGTGCAAAGTCTTAACTTGCTAACATTGTGGAAAAATATGAATCAATCAATTAGCCATTCACAGGGAATCTTCTTTCACGTGCTCTAGGTATCATATTAACCAAATTATGTGAAGTTAGTGGGATACCTGCATCAATTTGGAAGTAATATTAAAGATCACTAATAATATTTATCATAAGCAACCAATTCAAATCCTAATATCAAGGCATCCTATGAATCTAATAAAAGTACCCTTTTAAGTCACACTTAATGTTGTCTAGAAAATCTTATCTAATATTACTTTCTTTTGTGTCTTTTTGTTCTTAGTGCAATTATTGTTTTTCTATTTTTGAGTTGTTGTTTTGTTGTTGGCAGTCTATTTTTCATATTCTTGTAAGTAGTCAGCCCTTACCTTACTACTCTTATATTTTTATCTATCTTTTTGGATTTGGTCAGGGTGTGTGGTCCTCACGTATCAAAAAACCACTATGTTTTTTCATGTTGATCTTAGTTGTTGAGCCTTTTTGGATGTACTGTAGGGTATTTTATCTTCAAACCATTTACCTATATATACATATCCATTATATATCCATATCTACATATATATATATACATTATATATATATATATCTCCCCTATATATCTCTCCTCTCTCCATCTTCTTTACCATTTCTCTCTCTATATATACATATACTCTATATACATCATATATTATATATATACCTATACATATATACAATATATATAATATACATATATATATATATACATATACATATATATATATATATACAGATAACATATATATATATATACATATACATATAATATATATATACAATACATATATATATCTATATACATTATGATATATATATATATACTTATATATATATACATATAGATATATATATCTACATGTATATCTATATATATAACATATATATATGATATACATATAATATATATCATATACATAATATATACTATATATATATATATTTATACATATACAATATATATATACATATACATATACATATACATATATATACATATAATATACATATATATATTTAAACATAGTGTGTGTGGTGTTGTGTGTGTGTGTGTTTATATATAGAAAATGTTAGACTAATCGTTTAGAAGTATAATACTCTAATTTTTAGTAAAGTCAATAAAATCCAGCCAAAAGAAAAGTATCAAAAGTAACGATGTTTTTAAAAATGCGTGTGAGTTCAAACTCTTACTAACACGTTATAAAAAAAACAAATTTAAAAAAGAAATTTATGAATAGTGCGGCCTGCACTTTTGGGTTTTTTTTTAGTGTTGGGGTAGCTAATATGTATGGTGTAAGTAAGGTTGGGGTTTGGGGGTGGGAGAGGGGGTGGGGTGGGGTTGGGGAGGGGGTGTGTGGTGGTCGGGTTTGTTTGGGGGGGGTTGGTGGGGTGTGATGTTTTTGTTGGTTTTGTTGTTTTTTGTTGGTGTTGTACGCCGGTTAGTTTTTGTTTTGTTTTTTTTGGCACCTTTTTTTTTTTTATTTTTTTTTTTTTTTTTTGTTTTTTTGGTGGGGGGGGGGGGTAACCTACCCCACATACCATATTTAGCAGCCCCAACACTATTAAAACATGTTCTTTTTTTACTGTGGCCTATTTTTATTATTTTTCTTGTGATGCGGCCTGTACATGAAGTTTTCCTTCTGCTGACACAGTGCATTATATATATTATATATATAATATTATCCTTATTTATTTTTCCTTTGGTATTTAAAAAAAAAGGGTTGCAAGAGGAATATAAATTTATACAAAAAAGTTTACTTTCGTATAATAAATACATGGGGTTTCTAGATTTTCCCAAATGAGTATACAAACAAAGAATATTCTTGAATCTACAAATAGAATATTCTAATAAATAAATACAAAAAATAAAATAATACCCACAAATGGAAAATGAAGGGATCTATAATTTTAAGCACGAAATCTCTTCAAGGGAAGCTTCCAATCCTCTTTAATGGCCTTCTTGGCTCCTCGTTCTTCTACTCCTTCCTTAACCTGCAAAATAAAACAAGAGAAATGAGAGAGTAGAGTGAAAAAAAGAATATATTGCAATGCATAATGATTCTTATGGTTACTTTTAACAAATCTAAATCCAAGGGTGGAGAAAGATTGGATCTAAGGGTGTAGGATGCACCCTACATCACTTAAGTGATGGGCTATTTAAATGGGAATGCTTTAATTTAAAATATGTGTGTGTAGTGTTGAATGGGGCCTCAGGTGTTAGACTAGGTTGTGCACCCCTTTCCTTTTTAATGAAATAATATAGATATTAAGGAACTTGATTTAAAACTCAAAGGATATTTAGTCTTGTTTAATATAATTAAGTTAGAAGGGATTAATGGGGGCATGAAATGAATTTTTTTTTGAGAAATATTAAAATAATCATTGAAGCTCAGTAAGAGAATTTAAAAATGGCTTTAATTTTGGAAATTGAGTCAATACTCATCAGTCATCATTTTAGTTCTGATTGCCTTGAATTTTTTTGTATAAAAAACGTCATATCAAGAATTTAATTTTAATGTCAATTAATGGCTCGCATCAACAAGGAGTCAACAAAGGGTTGAATCAGAGGCAATCATTCAATGGCAAACCACTAAATCCCTTTGATGTCAATTTCACTTTCACTGCAGCCCAAACTGAAATTGCCCTCAATGCACAGGATAATCCAGTTCCAATTGCAGCATTGAAAACAAGAACATTCCATTTTTCACTGGAGAAAATCAACCTTACCACTCCTCTGTGATCATGTCAAAGACATTGCTAACGTCTGTGCAATCCATGAGAGATAAATGAAAATGGATGTGGCTGTCAAATTGTTGGATCTGTCATCGAGAAAGGGAAGCATTGATATGCAGAGCCTTGAAGCTGGAGCTTTTAAGAGATCAAAGATCAGGCATTGTTCATTGATAAATTTGGAAAGTTATGCAAGCTTTGATCCAAAGACCTTTGATAGAAGGCCAAGAGTAGATCTTTCTCTTGGAGATCTAGTGTTAAAAATTGCAAATAGAGAAAAAAAAGGAAGGTATTCAAAATTTGATCATTTGGAGAGGCCCCCAACTGGTCAAAAGTGCAAGAACAGCTGACTGACTTCAATTTCAGATTTCAAAGGTCTTGGGATAGGATTCCAGTGGGCAGTCAGGCCAACAGCAGAGAAGGTGAAATTCTATATACCTTAAAAAGCTTTGAATTCTGATATTTCTATTTAATTCAATCTATGGGAGGCACAACCTTACCTGCTTTAGTTATAGCATTGCCATTAGGGCTGAAAACTGTTATTTTCATGATTCAAGCTGGTAAGCTAGCTCCTAGGCCTCCCATGCCCTTGTATCCAAGTGATATTAGAAAATCCAAGTACTAGTCAAGCACCCACTTTGGCCTATTCCCACCCCTAGAAATCAAAGTTCAAAGAAAACTTCACTTCATCTCCTAATGCTTCAAATGAACTCCAAGAAGTCATGAAACAATTGCAAAATTTGGGAAATGAGCTGGTCATCAAAAGAAGTAGCAAGCAAATTTTAGACCTCCATCAGCCTCAAGCTCAACAAACAGTCAACCAAAACCCCCAATGTTCACAATGCAAATAGACCATTTCAGCAATGTTAGGTAAATGACCACAATGTGCCCAACCATACAAGTCAAAGGGTCAAGCTAAATAGCCCATGGTTCCTTCCTTTAGCTGCAACCATTTCTCCAACATCATCATATTTTGGTTTTTCAGAGCTTTGTGCAAATCCAGAAAAAACCATGGCATGCCAGAGATAGAGCTGGTTCAGCTTTCAATTTGCAAGTCAGTGTTCCACATAACCAATCATATGTGCTTTAAAGGTTGCATTAAATCAGGCTCTAATGGGTGCAAATTGTTGGTGGGAAATTTTCAAGAGTCCAGCCACGAAGAAATAAGCAATAGGGAAGGGGCACCTCAGCAAGGAACAGTCAAGAATAACACCACTACTCTTGTCAATTGGAGGACTGTGAAGATTTTGACAATGAAAATTTCTCAAATGTGCAAAAAAAGGTCAAAGGTGGGTTGCAATTGAAAATTTTTGAAAACCATTTTTGGGCAATTTTTGCCCTAAATCAAGCTTCAACCACATAACTTTCATCCAGAGCTGGCAGATTTTCCGTTCTTTATATCAATTCAAAGATGGTTAAAATTATCCTAAACATCAGATTCATGGTAAATTTGAATTTTGATGCGGCAAGTTAAAAGCTTGCATTAATACTTTCTCTTCTAGTCCATTTAGTGAACATTATATAGGAGGAAAGGAGAATTTCATTTCATTTCCCTTAAATAATTGTAGTATATTTATAGTAACTTTTAAATGAGGATAAAATACTAAAGTTAGGACTTAGATTGCTTCATTGGTCTATTCCAAGACTAATTAAAACAAAGAAAATTCCATCTATTGGCAATAAGGTTTTAAAATATATTTCCTCCACTACATCAAAATGAATCAATATAGCTTACTTCACTATATGCCTTTGAGTAATATATGAACTTTAATATTTCTTCCTTCTCATATCTAATAATATAAATACAACAATGAATAAAAAATTCCTTTCCTACAATAGAAATTTCAAACAAAGGTAATGAACCTTCTTTTCCATTTCACAAAACTAACTTTACAACACAAATATTTCTTGTATTTTTGTTTCTTTCAAGATACAATACAACTTTAATAACAATTATTTGAATGCAACTTTCCTTCACAAGATCAACACAATTTCATCCACTTGAAGTGGAAAAATCATACAAGAATGTGAGATAAAATGGAATGCAATATTACAAGTTCCTCCACTCTAAGTGGGAAAAAAAACTAACAAAGTTTTATTACAAGAAGAATTTTCTTAGGGACTCCACCAAAAGCTCCAAGCTTCATAATACCAATAAGAGAGCTCCTTCATAATTTTATTGATAAAAAAAAATGGAGGGAGAGGAAACACTCTCCACCCAACCAAAATATCCAATGATGGGGTGAATCCAACCAATGGCAACAACAAGCTTCCACAACACAACACAAAAAAATTCACAACCATTCCAAGAACATTCAACTCAATTACAACACAAGAAGGAAAAACAACCAAAATAAATAAGGTTTAAAAATGAAATCCAAAGGAGAAAGAACCTATGGGGAGGCCACTTATGCCTCCCAATGGTAAATGGGTTCCCACCTTAAAATCCTCCAATACATGTCTCAAATCCCCTACATACTCTTATGGCTCCCTCCAGTACCTCGAATGTCTCCCACATACTCTTATGCCTCCCACATTCTCTTATGTGTCCCTCATACAAGAATAAGTAAGAAATGCAAGTATTCCTTGTCTAAGGTGGGGCACCCAACAAAAACTCCCTCCAAACATTAAATAACTATTATGCCTCCCTATATGAATTCTCCCCATAGTCCCCTCCTACACCACACTTAGGAAATCTACCCAAGAACCCAACAAGCATTCGAAACACTTAACAAAAACAAGCACACAACACAAAATAAAGGAATAACATAAGAAAAAGTAAAGCTCCTACCTTTCTTTAGTAGAGCTTGTTCCAAGAATCAACTCAAAGCTCCTTCAATCACAATCAATCACCAACAAGCTCCCACAAGACCACAAGCTCTCCAAAATCCTCTAACTCCAAGAAATGAAAGAGCACAAAAGAATGAAGTAGCCCCTAAACAAGAAAAAGAAATTGAATAAATAGAAAAGAGAGAGATGAGGGTGAGGTGGCTCCATGTAGGATGCCACATCACTCATCCTCAACTCCACCTCACAAGTCAAAATTCAAAATCCAAAGCACAATTAATAAGTGGTTGAAGAAATTATATTTAAAGTACACTCACAATCCATGCCCACACCCCTTAAGGACCAAAAGTAATTACATGTAAGAAGGTGCAATAAAGACTTATAATTTATCTTCCCAAAACCCATAATGGGGTCTAATGTTTATGCCCCAACCCATAGGTATGGTTTTCATAGCAATTTAAGAGGTGTGGGACAAGTTTAACTTGTCTCACAAGCCTTTAAAATTGGCCCTTAAGGCCAAATACGAATTTCCATGAGGGGGTAGAGTGTACAACACTCAAGGTCACAAGAACCCTATCTTACAACACAAAACCCAATAGCCATCTAGTCGAATAAATAAAAATATTTGGTCACATCCACAATAGTTAATAACAAGATTAATTAACTTAAATAGGAAACTAACACACATTAAGATAAAGGGGAAGAATACATCATTTTCTAATTAATTAAAAAAAGGATATTACATCACTAAAAATCAGATACTACATTACATAAGTAAAACTAAATAAAATACAACACATAACCTCTTGATCACAATTTTCCCCTAATAATAATTCAAACACACACACACACACAAACACATGTTGACATGGTGACCCTTGTTGAATTCATCTAGAATTCCAATCTGGTTGGTCTCCAATCCCCCCGATGTTTGTTGTGACATGTTTACCTACAAAACACATAACACCTCCTTTGGCCTCATGGCCACATCAAAAATATTTAGGATAAAATATACAATATAAACCAATAATCATCTATATACGAATCAAATATCATCTAGGAAAATGTAATATCATTTACAATTTATAGCAAAATTTCTATTCTACATCTCGTCCATGTCAAAATGATCACAACATCAGTTCATTTATCAAAGTTCTACTCAATATGATGAAATATCACCTGTCCCAAACACACACACACACACACACACACACACACACACACACACACACACACACACACACACACACACACACAAACACATATATATAACCGTGTCCACAAACTATAAACATTAATATAAAATGTCTCTAATAATGCATCATATATGAATCGAAATGAACAACAGTCCATGATCTCTAAATTCTAACATCATGCCAAATCAAAAACTAGAATAACCTCCATAAGTGTAGTTGAAATTATCATAATCAATGACACAAAGGTGTTGAAGGGAAGTGTACACTACATACCCCTCCCCTTAGACTCAAATTCCTCCTACAATTCACTGGAATAGGTGTGGAAATAGAACTCGTAGAAATGTAGCATCTTCCCATGTAGCCACAGTCTCATCATACCTATCCCACTGCACTCAAAGCTAGTCAATTTATCTACCTAGAAGGCCTAGGGTCCTGCGCTCTAAAATGCAGATGAGATCCACCATCACCTACCCCTGATCTTGTACCTACAATGAGGTCTAATCCAGGACATGAGAAGGATCGGAAATATATATCGTAAGTACTGAAACATGAAATGTGTCATGGATGTGAGACAAGCTAGGTGGTAATGTTAGACTGTAGGCCAAAGGACCAATATGGTCCAAGATCTCAAAGGGACCCACAAATATAGGAGCTAACTTAGAACCTTTTCTGTAACAGATAGGGCTCTTATGTGGCCTGACACGAAGGAACACCTTCATGCCCACATCAAAAATATGGTCTATTCTGTGATGATCTGCATACTTCTTCTACCTGTCATGTGCCTCCTGCAGTATCTGTCTATTCATAACCACCTACTACTCCATGTCTTCTAATAAGGCTAGCCGAAGAGAAACTATGTCCTCTAACTTGTCCCAACTAAGAGGTGTCATGCACTCTCTACCATATAATGCTTGAAAAGGAGCCATACCTATCAAACTCTGAAAACTATTATTATAGGAAAACTGCACCAAGTACATGAACTCCTCCCATCTCGATTGGTGATCCATGATGTACATCCTAAGAATATCCTAAAAAAAATGATTCACTCACTTAGTCCATCCATCTGTCTCAGGGTGATATGTTGTGCTGAAATTGATCTTCATCCTGAGGGAATGCTACATTGTAGTTCAAAAGTGGCAAGTGTACAAACGATCGCAGTCAAAAATCTGACACCACAAATCTATGCCTAATGAACTAGCCATAACCAAATGTCTCTATCTAATCAAGTCATCTGCAACCACATTCTCTTTCCCCTTCACATGCTCTATCTCCATGTTGTACTCACAAAAAAAAATCTATCCAATGCCGTTAATGAGCATTGAGATTGGGCTGCATGATGAGGTGGCGATTTCTCAAGCGATTACTCACGAGTGTAAATCTCTAGGCAAGAAGGAAGTTTCTCCATCAAACAAAAGTGATGCAAGTGATTGAAGCTGACATCTAGAAGTTGAAGATGGTCCATTTTAATCCAACCACTCCTCTAATTCGTTTGGATTCACCATTGCATATTTTTCTCATGGAATTTGTGATTAGGATTCCATGTTTTGGTTAAGATTCACTTGGATTTATTCTAATGGTTTAGAGAGATAGTCAACATGCAAGTGACCTCAACAATATTATAAACTGTATCTCTATGATAACAAAAGATTTTGGAATCGTGAGAGATCTGTTTGGTGTCAAATATTGAGTAGAAATGTTAAATGCATGCAAATAGTGAGTGGGAGTGAAATTTTGACATCTTGTGAATGAGATTTGGTTACAACTTAAAACACCATTTTGCATGTGGTAGAAATAATAAACACATTACACATGGCACAAAGTAGCAATAAATTAGAGTTTAGGAAGTATTGTTATATTTTCAATTTAAACTTATCTGTCCAAAATTCTAGGATTTAATTTGTAATATGATTTGTGAAATATTGAGCTTGTTTTGAAAAGAATATAACTCTATAGAAAATAATTTTAATTATTGGATTTTCATTATATGTAATTTATCTAAATAAATTTTGAAAATTCTTCTTAAAATATTATAAAAAATTTAATTACAAATTATGTTTTATTTGAATGTGGAGCATCAATTATTATACCATTTAAAAAAATATTTAGTATATGAAAATATGACGTGTGTGTAGAACATAAAATTTCAATTATAAAGGGTTGGAGATGTGAATTGTGCACAATTTTTTAATATTTATGTTAATTTTGGAATAACCACAATAAGTAACAATGGAGAAATTGAATTATCATAGATATCCCACAAATATTTTACAATTATTTCAAATTGTAGATTTTTTGTGGAATAATGTAGTTAAAAGAACTTGTTTGTTGTACACACACACGCACGAGCGCGCGCGCGCGCGCGCGCGCACACACACACACACACACACACACACACAAGTCTTCTTAAATATTGAAAAAATATAAACATTTAAATGTGGCATTTCCACAATAAAATAATTTAATATCAACCTTCATAAAATATGTCACAACTATAGGTGTGGTGGGTAATATTTATAATAAATTTTAATATTGCTTTGTGAAATATGTAGAATGTTCTATAATGAAGGTTTGAAAATGTGAGTTTTCTACAAACTATTACCAATAGATATATATACGATAGAAAATCCACAATAATTAAAATTCAATGACTAGATTATTATAGAGATACCACAATTATTCCATAATTATGTTAAATTGTGGAAATTTTGTAGAATAATTGTGGTAAAAAGTGCTTGTTTGTTGTAGTGCATGCATTCCCATCTCTCTCTGCACACATAGAGAGAATCTAGACCCCTATTTATAACATCCAACCATTCCCATAGAAATCTATATTGGTTATCTAAAACCGATATTGGCCATAGTTAAAATGTCATCAGTCACACCATGATCGGTAGTTTTCTCTGTATCTGGTAAAATTACTCATACTAGCAAGAACCCCACTCATCCAAAACTAACCCAAACCCCACTGAATCTTACCCAGAACCTGCATGTGACCTCCAGACCACCTACCCAGCCTGGAAACTGACCCGGGACCTTCACTAGTTTATATATCAAAGAATTTGATCGATTGAAAATTTATAGTAATTTGAGATACCTAAATCAGATTACTAGTATTAGATTCGTTTGATTTTCATGTTCACTTATTTTATATTTAATTATATATATATATATATATATATATCAGAGGATTGAAAACCATCGAGGAAGCATCACACTTCTCAGATCTAGCTCACACTTGGAAATCCACTAACCTTTTTCTATTAGCTATGTTTTGTGGTCCTACTTTGAATTTTAGGTAGTTCCTCCTAGCCAAAAGGAAGCTCACACAATCAATATGGATCAGGAAATTAGAACCCGTGCGCACCCTTTAACCAACATTACAACAGGTATTCCTCCCTAGCCTTCTACCTTTATTTATTTAATTAATCTACTAAGAATCCGGTGACATAGGAAGAGAGGGGTGACACATGTCACACCCTCATTTTTGAGGATTTTTTCCTTGTTTTTCTTCAAAAAAATTCTTGTGTTGAAGGAACAAGAGTTTTTTCTTATCTTTTCCTTGGGAGTTATTTTGGACTTGAGGATTTGGAGTTCTTACTTGGAACTTGATTGAATATATTAGAGACTTGGAAATCTCTTTGAGGTAGGATCTTTGATCCTTCTTTGGTGTTATTGTATGTATATTTTAGATGAAATTTGTTGTGTTTGTGAATTTTTTTGTATGTGTTACATGGTATGATTCTTTTGTTTCCTTAAATGGTTTTTCTCCATCCATCATATGGCATGATAAATTTTAGAGTTGTGTAGGGAAAGAGGGATGCAATTTCCCTCTTAAACCTCTTGCATTTATGGACAATATATGTTGGTTTCTCATTTTTTTTATCCCCTCATATGGTTTGAGGTGGGGAAGGTGGTTCATAAGGTTTGAACAGCCTTCCCCGTCCTTGAAAAGGAAATGCAAGAGGCTTAAAAATCCTCCCAATGAGGAATTTTTGTGATTGGGAGGAGAAATAAAGAGAGGTGCTTGTTATGGATGAATAAGGAGGATTTTCGGAGATTTTTGGTATGTGTGTTTCTTATAGTTGGATCACACCTTTTGGCTGATTTGGATTCCTCATCCACTCTTCCCCATTTGGAGGTTGAACTTGGTGTTTTCTCCTCACTTTTTTGGTTTTATTATTGTGTTTTGGGTGTCTGGTAAATGGTTGACTTGTGTTGTTGTTCTTTTTTCTACCCCTTCCCCACTTGTGCACATTTGAGGAATGATTTTTTTCTCTCCCATGGCCTTAGAGGGAGGCTAGCATCTCTTCCACTAGTTCTAATGCCATTTACTTATTACAAATGCTTGGGAGGTAACCAAGTTGTCTTCTCATTTGTGCAATAATTTCAACTTTGAAGAAATTACATATGTGGGAGCCTTGAGGTTTGAAGAAAAATTTAAAATTTGGCCATGTTATTTCCCCTTTTTCGGGAAGGATTTTCCTCTTAAATTTTTTCGTATGTTGGTAAAAATATGCAACCATTGTTAGTTGTTATCCTCTTAAATGTTAGTCAGTTTCGTAATTGAAATAGTAACCTTTATTGAAGTCTCCCATTATGGGATGTCATTGTATATATTCCTCAAAAGTGACATCCATCTTAAAATATTCTCCTTACATGTAAAAGGAATTTTTATTTTTAATTTTGGTCATATCGTCAAGGAGGAATCTTGTAGTATTATGAGTTGATGTATTCATTTTTTAATCAATTTAATTCTTATTAATGCACTGTTAGTGTAAAATCACAACACGCCTGAATGTCTACAACTCGATGGTTTGAGACTCTTAGTGTGATTGCATAACATGGAGAATATCTCAAAGTGTGGGACTTTGAAATCGAGAGATCTCTATGGATGAAGGCCGATTCCTATTCCTTTGTTCAGGTGCACACGTAAAATTTGCATAGGATCTACTATAAAATCTATTCTAACTTACCAAGGAGATAGGGTTAAGAAGATGCAAGAAATTAAAACAAAACTAATAGAGGTGATGCACCAAAAGAATGCTTAACACCTGCTTTACTATCAAACACGGACCATTTTAATGCAATACAACTACCATGCACAGATAAACAATATTGTAATGAAAGATTACATAAAGGAAATGAAAAAAAGAGATGGTAAAAATCATCCACATACATGTATTATTGCTTCAAAAATTTATACAAAGCATTACAATGGCCAAGAGGCAAAAAAAATTCATTATAGTCTCAATAGAAGGTTTGAACTCCACGAAATCATCTGTAGAATAGAGGATAAGGGAGGGAACAAAACTAAAATTTCCAACCCTTTACAATGATCCATGCTCCTACCTTTATAGCTGAAGTGAAGAGAGGAGAAGAAAAGAGGTGGGAAACTTGATTTGGAAGCTCAGCTACAAGCCATCAATGCCCTGCAAATCCACCCATAATCTGTCAAGTCCACCTCTCCATGTCTGTTTGGCATGTTGAAGAAGGAAGAACCGTAGATCAAATAAAATTTGATCTAGTTATTGGAGAAATCGGATCATATATTAATGACATGAATACATTTTCTTATGTTTCACCACCTAACCTCGTCAAAATTAAGTTTCAAGTTTCTACGGTGTAGACGAGGTCGAGACATTTCCAATGGTACCAAATTTGTTTGATTTTGGGCACTGGATCATTTAAACATTTGAATAGAATATGTACAAAAAATGTCAAAAAATAAGTTTTACAAAACGGATAAGTGGGCCTGAAATTCAATTTTTTTCTCATGCGAAAAAATGGAAAAATAAAAAATCCCCTGCAACCCCAAAAGTCTGAAATTCACTTTGGGAAAAATTTCCTCCATAGCCTCGTGAACCCGCTTAGCAAAATAAATCATCCCGAGCCCATCGGCCCACATTTTCACCTTTGGCGAATAGTCCTCCCCAGGTCCGCCAGCCCACTTTGGAAAAAAAATCCTTCCAAGGACCACCGACCCTCTTTGGAAAAACATCCTTCCAAGGACCACCTCCCCACATGTAATTTAATCCTGATTCATGGTTGCTCTGGGTGTTGGCAGAGGTGCAGCTCACTTTTATACTTTACACGTTTTGAAAACAAAATCCAAAAAATTCAAATTGCCTCCAGCGACCCACCTTCCCGCTTTGACTTGAAACATGGCCACATGTCCCTTTTGTTTAGCAGGGTCATATGTCTTATCTTGGACACATGGAGGCTCAATGCACATTTGTGACCTGCCTCCAAATTTTACCTTTGAAGCTGTGCGAATGAGGCACATGGAGGCTTCCAATGACCCTTTTATACTTATTCGATTTAAACAGTCGACTTTGTCCCCCTTTTCACTTTTGTATACATGGTGAGACTACACTTATTTGGAACTGGAATTTGGGTCCAATCTTTGAAGATGCACCAATTGGACATATGGTGGCCTCTCCTAGCCCTCTTTATACTTAGCTGATTCAGACTGATGCCTTTCTCGGACCATAGACATGTCAAATCCTCGCGCTCATTTGGGAACCCACTTTGTATTTCATTTCTAAAGTTGTGCCGATTTGACATGTGGTTCCGTCCACTGGCCCTTTTATACTTAGTCAATTTGTGCCCACTCTGTCCCCTTTTTTGACTCTCAACATGTAGCGATCATGCACTTGTTTGGGGAACCACCTTCAGATTTGATCTTTGAAGTTACGCTGAGTTGACATGTGGCACCTTCCACTAGCTCATCCCCATTTTGACTTTTCAACTATTGACTCTATCCCTTTTTAGACCTAGGATGCGTGGAGGCTCCGCGCTTGTTTGAGGGACCACCTTTTTCTTGACCCCTTGAAGGTGCGCCATTGAGACATGTGGAGGCTTCCGCCAGTTCTTCTATACTTAGTTGATTTGGCGATTCAACTTTTGGTTCTATCCCCCTTTTTTATTCTTGGCCACGTGGCGAGCATGTACTCATTTGGGGTCTCCGTCTTGGATTCTCCCCTTAGAATTGTGTTGAGCTGACACATAGCACCTTTTGCGATCAATTTATACTTGGGTGGTTCATGCCTCAAGTTTAATCGTATGTGAATTTCAAAACTTCGATTCCCTTTATTCAATATTCTTCTATCGAGCTTTGATCTCCTTTAACATCGTTTGGCCCCATTTGCCAACCTTGCTCCTTCATTGTATAGCTCGCCTATCCCTTGATTGTTGTATTTGAATGTGGGCTCACAAGATAGATCTGATCCTTATATTTTCTTCTAATTAGGATCGTGTTTGATCAATTTTGTCGGGGGGAAAATTTGGGATAACATGTACATGTTGTAAAATTATTACTTCATATTGTTCAAGAGACATTTTATATTTGTTTCATGAAGGTTGTGTATTACCTTCCAAATGAATAGTTTAGTTGTTTGTATATTTTGAAAAGGAAGGTTTTATCCTTGATAATTAATGACTTTATGAAGTATGGATGCTTAGGATTTTAATGGAATTCATCCATTATTGATGTGCTAGAATTAGCAGGAACTTGACAAGGTCATAACTTGAGCTCCGGTTGTCTATTTGAGTCCATTTTTTTAAACGACATGTTTTAATGAGAAAAACATTGTAGCATTGTGCCCTACTATTTGGGGCAAGTTTCGGCACATTTTCGGGCCATAAATCTGCCATCTTGAGGCCGAAAATTAGGATTTAAGTTGTAGTTCATTTTTTTCCTATTTTTGGTCATTAGACAATTTTAGTCTATTAGTTGCATTATGAGGTAGAAATTTGGATATTCCTCTAATTTAGGAATGTATAAGATGCGTGGAAATTTATGTGCCCGTACGAATAAGAATGTGAACTTACGAAGAATAGCAGGTTCTCGTAAACTGATAAAAATAGTAATTTCCGCCACCTAGAGTAGATTTAGTAAAGTTAGTTAGAGTTTTCTTGGCAACTCAAGTTTGGAGTTGTTTTCCTATTTAGCAAACATTGCAATTCATTATTCAATAACAAAGAATGAGATCTATTTTCTTTTGGAGTTCATATTATTTGCAATTTATCAAATTTATTCACAATTTGGCTACATTATCTAGTATCAGAGTTGGTTCGAAGTATTTTTAAAAAAAGGTAGGAAGAGGAAGAGGAAGAGGAGGCAATATTTCCTAGATGAATAGAAGTATGCAAGATCTACAGAGACAAGTTGTTGTGCTTGTTGCAATGATAAACCAGAGAGGAAATCAAGGTGGAGATGACATAGATGAAGAAGAGGTTTGTGAAGAGGAGGACACGCAAACACCACCATTAGCTTTTGAAGCAAGGATGCTTCGATAATTAGAAGGAAAGAATGATGCAATAAGAGTTGATGTTTCATAGTATGGTGGTAGTCTAAAACCAGAGGAGTTGATAGACTGGTTGACTAGCATGGGAATTTTTTTTGAGTGGATGGCTATGTCAGAAGAAACAAAGGTAAAATTTGCATGCACGAAATTAAAAGGTCATGTTATGTTATGGTGGGATCACCTACAAAAAGAGCAGTCAAGAAAGGGGAAAGAAATAATTAGGATGTGGAGGAAGATGGAGAAGAAGCTAAAAGATAAATTTCTCCCTCTGGATTATGCACAAACCTTTACAAGAGGTTTCAGAATCTCATACAGAAATTACAAATAGTGCAAGAATACACAGATGATTTCTACAAGTTGTCCATTCATGTAGAGCATGAATAAACTGAGGAGCAAATGGCTGCAAGGTATGTAAATGGGTTAAAATTTTCTATTCAAGATGAGATAAGTATGCATAGGATTAAAATCATGGAGGATGCCTATCAATTAGCCTTAAAGGCCGAGGAAAAACAAAATCATCAAATTTTTAGGAGATCACCTAGAATGAATAGGGGGGCCTTATATTCCTTTCGGGGAAAAGCTAGTTTCAACCAAGGTAGGGGAGAATCATCTCATGGATTGGAAAAGCGAGAGGATACGAGACAAGATTTATAGAATCAACAAAGAGGCAAAGGATTTTCTAGGGGTTGAGGATATGTGGGAAATAGAGGACGTGAGGCTCAACGAGAACCATTTGTTTGTTACATATGTGGTGAAGAAGGGAATCAGAATTTTGAATGGCTACATACTTACAAACATGAAAAAATTCAAGGGGATGCTCCAAGAGTAAATCTTGTTGAAGCTGGAAAAGTAGAAGATGAACAGGACTTGGAAGTTCCACCAAATGTTGGAGAAAATTTGATGATCAAGAGGACGATGATTGTTCCAAGAAAGGAGATCAAGGGGGATGCATGACTGTGTACAAATATTTTAGAAAAATATGCACTTCAGGAGGAAAGGTATGTAATGTTATTATTGGTGGTGGTAGTTGTGAGAACATGGTTTCAAATGAGATGGTTGATAAAATGGGTCTGCATTGTGAGAAGAATCCTAACCCTTACTGTGTTGCATGTTTTAAGAAGGGTAATGAATTTACTATTGATAAGAGACGTTTAATAAATTTTTCTATTGGGAACAGTTATAAGGATGATATTTGGTGTGATGTTATTCCTATGGATGCATGTCATATGCTGCTAGGAAGACCATGACAATTTGATAGAAAAGTTATTCATGATGGGGGAAATAATACTTATACTTTCTGGAAGGATGGCACAAGATTAGTTTTGCTACCTCTTAAGGAAGAGGGGAAGGCTGAAAATATGCTTTCTGCAAAGGAATTTGTGAAGGAGGCAAAGGCAACCAGTTTTTGTTATGCACTAGTCGCAAATAAGGATGAACCTGTAAGTGCATAAATACCAATAGAAACAACATCATTAATAGAAGAATTTTCAAATGTTATTCTTGATGAGATACCAGATGGATTACCACCCAAAAGAGATATTCAAAACCATATTGATTTAATTCTAGTGTCTTCACTCCCAAATCAAGCGGCTTATAGGATGAGCCCAACACTGCGTGCAGAGTTGAATAAGCATGTGGCAAAGCTCGTGCGAAAGGGGGTCATAAGGGAGAGCATGAGTCCATGTGGAAAACCAGATTTATTAACACCAAAGAAGGATGGAACATGGAGAATGTGCTTAGATAGAAGATCAATCAATAAAATTACAATCAAATATAGGTTCCCAATACCTTGCCTTGATGATATGATGGATGTGCTTGCTGGATCTAAGTATTTCACCAAGATTGATCTTCAAAGTGGTTATCATCATTTTCAGATCACATAAGGAGATGAGTGGAAAATAACATTCAAGACAGGAAATGGATTATATGAGTGGTTAGTGATGCCATTCAGGTTATCCAATTTACCTAGTACTTTTATGTGATTGATGAACACCATGCTACGGGAGTATAATGGTAATTTTTTATGGTTTATTTTGATGATATCTTGATCTTTAGTAAAAGTAAAGAAGAAAATTTGAGGCATCTAAGGATGGTATTTGAAGTGTAAGGGAAAGATAAACTCCATGTAAATATGAAGAAGTGCACATTTATGCAAGGGAGTTTGGTACAGATGGACTCGAAAAAGATAAAGGAAATTATTGAATGGCCTACTCCATGGAGTATAACAGAGGTAAGAAGCTTTCACGGTCTAGCAACATTTTATAGAAAGTTTATTAAAAACTTCAGTAGTATTGTAGCACCTATAATATTTTGCACAAAAGGAAGGGATTTTTTGTGGACAAAGGTAGCTGAGGATAGTTTTCAGTTCTCGAGGAAGAAGGTGATAGAGGCACCCATTTTGGCACTACCAAATTTTGATAAAGTGTTTGAGGTTGATTGTGACGCCTCACATGTGGGTGTTGGTGTTGTTCAAAGTCAAGGTGGAAAGCCAGTAGCTTTCTTTAGTGAGAAACTAAATGAGGTATGAAAGAACTACTCTACTTATGATGTGGAATGTTATGCAATTGTACAAGCATTAAGGCATTGGAGGCATTATTTAGTGCCTAAGGAGTTTGTGTTATTTATAAACCACATAGCCCTAAAGTATGTGAATACCCAAAAGAAGCTGAATAGTAGGCATGCAAAGTTGGTATCATTTTTGCAGGGTTATACTTTTTTTCTAAAACATAAATCCAGAAAACAAAATCAAGTTGCAGATGCATTGAGTAGGTGTGTGACTTTGTTTACCACTATGGAAAATGAGGTGGTGGGTTTAAAAGCAATAAAGGGTTTGTATTCTTGTGATTCTGACTTCAAGGATATTGTTGAAAGGTTAATTTTTCCATTGTCATAAAATACAGGAGATTTCATGAATGAGTACATTTTACAGGATGGCTACCTATTCAAGGGATGCCAACTATGTATTCCAATTCAGTCTATGAGAGAGAATATAGTGAAAGAGTTGCATAGCGGAGGATTGGCTGGAAATTTTTGTAAAGATAAGATGATAGCCTTGGTAGTAGAGAAATACTATTGGCTAAAGATGAAAGGAGATGTGGTAAGATATGTGGAGATATGCCGAATTTGCCAAGTCTTGAAAGGTCATGCACAGAATACAGGGTTATATATGTTGTTTCCTATTCTTAAAGGGTCATAGACAGATCTGAGTATGGATTTTGTTTTGGGATTACCAAAAACACAATGAGGTAATTGTTATCAAAAATTCACCCCTCAAGGTAATTTTGATAACATGCATCAAATTATTCAGTCCCAAGAAAGGAGATTGATTCAAGGCCTAAAATCATGTTTTTGGGGCCCCCTCGGCTTCTCTCTAACTCTCCCATCCAAGAAGAAATCCCAATGAGTTAGAAAAAATGCAAAAAATGCAAAAAATAAGGTTGCAGGACTATTTTAAAGCATTTTGGGTCTGAAGGGTTCGAGTCGTACTAGTTCGGGTCATACTGAGGTTCGTCGTACCAAGGTTGGGGCTGAAAAAATAAAGAAAATTGGCTAAGTTAGACATTTTTGTCCCAGGCGGTCCGCAGGACAGTTGGGATGTTGAGACGCGCGCGACGCGAAAAGCCGAAACGGCTGAAAGTGGAAAAAATCATCAAGTTTTTTGTTTCGAGCGGTTTGGGACATCTGGGAAAAAGGTAAACATGGAACGCAAACTGGCCAGTTCACCGAAAGATAGTCCATTTTGGGCGGTTCGAAGATATTTGTCCCAGGCAGTCCCCGGGACAGTTGGGACAAAAGTACACGAGGGACGCGTGGGACACGAAAAGCTCAAAAAGCCACAAACAGGAACAAGGAAGCCCGAATCATCCAAAGTAGGAGATTTTCGTCTGGGACAGTTGGGACAAAGGTATGCATGGGACGCGAAAAGCTGAAACGGCCGAAGGCAAAGAAGAAAAGTCAATGTTTGACCCGTGAAACCTCAAACGGCTATAACTTTTGACTCCGAGCTCCGATTTTCACAAAATTGGACTTTATGGAATGAGCATGAAATCCTTGTAGATATATTTAATTAAAAGAAACATATTCGGCTCCAGTCAGTTAATGCTCATTCCCGTCAAATGACAGAAAACCCCTGCCAGACCCAAAATAGCTGCCTGCACTCAGAAGGCGATAACTTTTGCATTTCTCAACAAAATCACACAAAATTGGTACCATTCGAATTGTGGCTCTAAGTCTGATGCATAGAAATCAAGATATTACATATTTGGTGAGATATCAATGGATATTTTTCATAAAACGTGGCTGGGTTCATAACAGTGTTTTATTTGGTGGTTGGGAGTGCAATTAAGAGGCATGGTCATCATTCTTTCTCTGCTGCAGCACCTGGGACAGTTTGGGGATCCTTTTTCAAGTAATATATAATTATTTTACTCCATTTAATGCCTCTTACAAGTGGTTGAGGGACATATTTTGGGATTTCCATTTTCCCTCCTCTCTCTCTTCTCATCTTTTCTATAAATTGGAGTGTTGGGCTCATTGTAAATGGAGAGTTTTCAAATAGCAAAGCTCTATCAAAATATGTTTTTGAAGCTAATGTGTTGCAGGACCTTGTTTTCGACTCCTTGCATGGTGATCCAGGCCCTTTTCTTATAATAGATTGAGCTGTGCATATCATGAAGCAATAAAATACAAGTTTGTGGATGTATCTTCCCCTGCTGTGTTTTCTTGCATTCTTCTTGCCCCTCCAATCTTAGTTACAAGAATATTGTGTCTATTATTATGTTCATGTAGGGATTCGTTATCATTGTGTATGTTTGAAATATTGTTGTGAATGTGTCTTGCTAGATTATGGAGAACTGTCATCACCTCTTCTAGTGTGCACTTAGCTTTTGTATTTCACGCATTTGAAGACTACTCTCACTCCCTCCTTTTCTGGTGTATCACCGCTTTAGTGTAGGATTTCATTTCATGCATTCTCTCTTCCTGGTCCCTTGGAAATTTAGATTAGAATAGTTAGTTTCCCCTGCATTAGAGTAGATTGTGGCAGGTAGCTTAGGAGCAAGAACCGACTTTCTCTGGAGGTCTATCTCAAGTAACAATTCCCAAAACTTGGAGATAGTACCCATGTTATCCAATCACACCATGAGTTCAAATACATGCGCTGGTATAAACCATAGAAGGGTGCTATGATTTGGTGATAACAGTAATGACTCAATTTTTGTAGTTCTTAATAGGTTTTCTAAAATGGTTCATTTTATTACCTGTAAGAAAAAAATTAATGCGACATGTGTAGTAGATTTTTTTTTCAGAGTATTTGTTCATTTCCATGGTGTTCCAAAAACCATTACTTCAGATAGGGACACAAGGTTCTTACATCACTTCTGGTGGACTTTATGTAAAAAAGAGGGAACTCAACTACAGTTCAGCAGTGCCTATTATCCTCAGAATGATGGGAAAATAGAGGTTGTAAATCAAAGTTTGGGAAACCTGTTAAGGTACATTGTTGTGGAAAAGCCAAAACAATGGGACTTAACATTACCATAAGCTGAGTTTGCATATAATAGTTCCATAAACAGATCCACATGAAAGTCTCCATTTTCAATTGTGTATCAGAGTAATCCAAATGGAGTGTTATATTTCTTACAACTACCAGTTGATGCTAGAGTCAGTGATGATGCAGAAGCATTTGCTGAACATATACAACAATTGCAGGAAGAAGTGCAGAAGAAGCTGCAGAATAGTAATGATAAGTATAAGGAAATAGCAGATGTGCACAGAAGGAGAAAGGTATTTACAGTTGGTGAGTTGGTTATCTTTTATTTTCAAAAGGAAAGGTTTCCAAAAGGAACCTATAACAAGATGAAGTACAAGAAGATTGGTCCCTACAAAATCGTGAAAAAAATAAACAATAATGCTTATGAGGTAGAATTGCCACGGAATTTTGATTTTTCTCCAGTGTTTAGTGTTTCAGATTTGTATTCTTTTCATGGGGATGGTGTAGAAGGGGATATTATTGATGAAGTAGTAGATTGGAGGCAGTGGGTTCCGATGAAGAAGAAATAAGAAGTGGATCAAATTCTGGATAAGAAAACAATGGACACATGACATGGGAAATACAACAAATATTTGGTACATTGGAAAGGACTGGAACATGAGGACAATACTTGAGCCATAGAGTTGGAAATTAAGAAGTTGGATGTAGAAAAATGGAATCAATTTGAAGAAGAAAACTTCCAAGAGTTGAGATTTTTTCATGCAAGCAAGAATGATGCGCTAGAATTAGCAAGAACTTGACAAGGTCATAACTTGAGCTCCGGGTGTCCATTTGATTCCGTTATTTTTTCGAAACAACATGTTTTGATGAGACAAATGCAGTGGGACCTTCCCTACCAGTTGTAGCAAGTTTTCACACATTTTCATGCCCCAAATAAGCCATCTTGAGGTTGAAAATTAGGATTTAAGTTGTAGTTCAGTTTTTTCCTATTTTTGGGCATTAGTTAATTTTAGTCTATTAGTTACATTATGAATTAGAAATTTGGAAATTCCTCTAATTTAGGAATGTAGAAGATGTGTGGTAATTTCTATGCCTATACAAATAACCATGTGAACTTACTAAGAATAGCAGGTTCTAGTAAACTTCTAAAAATAGTAATTTCCACCACCTAGAGTAGATTTAGTCAAGCTAGTTAGAGTCTTCTTCACAACTCAAGTTGGGATTTTTTTTCCTATGTACGAAACATTGTAATTCATTATTCAATAACAAAGAAGGAGATCTATTTTCTTTTGGAATTCATATTATTTGTAGTATATCAAGTTTATTCATAATTTGGCTACATTAATTATAATGCATGGGATAGAGTTGATGTTAAGTGCAACAAACTTGTTTCTTTTTTCCAAGTTATACTTTTTCTGATTAAGCTTATGAAGACATAAATTATTGGTTAAATGCTTCACTTATTAACTTAAAATTATAATGGGTGAAATGGTAGAAGAGTGAGCTTGAGAGTACATCTAAAGAAACCATAGTAAAGTAATTTTTTCATTCTTTATTTTAAACATTGGGAACTAGAAATATAATGAGTTCACTACGACTCAATAGTTGTCTATACTTCTTAGTAAAGGTTGTATACTATAACGGGGTGTTGTATGGAGTTTGGGATATATTGTTTAAAAAAAAATCTTTGAACATTAAAATAATATATTTTAGTTAAATAAGTTTTTCCATAAAGAAAATAAGATAATTTAATGAATTTAATGATTCATGTTAGTATTTAGTTTGTACATTTTTCCCTCTAGGAATTTAGTTTATAAAATGTTTCCTCTTTATGATTGTTGTATGAATTTTTAAATTTGAACACTACTATCCTAACTTTATGGGCAGTTATATATATATATATATATATATATATATATATATATATATATATATATGTATGTATGTATGTATGTATGTATGTATGTATGTATGTATATGTACACACACACACACACACACACACACACACACACACACACACCACACACACACATATACATATACATATACACATGTATATGTATATGTATATGTATATGTGTTGTGTGTATAGTACATATACATACAGATATATATATATATATATATATATATATATATATAGATATATATATATATATATATATATATAGATATAGACACACACACACACACACACACACACACACCCACACACACACACACACTCATAATGGTGTAGATGCTATGCATATTTTAAAAAAGTTTTACGAGGACTTTGAAAATAAAGTTATTTGCACTTTATTATTTGTCAAATTGTTTCTATCCCTATAAACGGATCTGAACAAAACTGTAGGCTCATATTATATTAAAATAATAGAATTACAGCTACTGGTTTTCCCTGACTACATAGTTTTTGGGTTTATAATAATAGATTTTTATGATAAAAGACACATACATATACATATACTTACATATATAAATATAGATGTGTGTGTGTGTGTGTGTGTGTGTGTGTGTGTGTGTGTGTGTGTGTGTGTGTGTTAATTTATATTGTTATATTAAGCACAAAAAAATGTATGATATCTGTGTGAACCATGGCAATACAACTATAGTCTTTTTTAATAAAAAACAAAAGAAGCAAAACAATATATATGGGTTGGGGATGGCGAAAATCACCCCACCCCTCTACCACTATTATGAAATGATGTGATATGGCTACAACCAGATCACATATCCATCTCTTTATACTAGGTTGTGGTGCCTCATTTACTGCCTTCCTCAAGCCGTCTTTGTATAACTAAAACTTGTACCCTAATTTACAATATAACCATCTATATACCCGGGAATCAAATTTCCTATTTAAAATGAGGATCTAGAAAAGCCCCATATATATATATATATATATATATATATATAACCATGTACATCTTGCTTACGAAGGTGGCCATTGTTGGGTATAAAATCAAATCCACCTAGAATTAACATATTTTTGATATACACACACAAATATATATTTTTCATATACATACATATCTACACACACACACACACACACACACACACACACACACACACACACACACACACACCAGAATCTTTATGTTGGAAATTACACATGTTTATCACAAAATGAAATAGTAGATCTCAAACTAGAAATCATAGTCATGGGAGGGCTTCTCCCTTTTCTCTATCCAAGGATTGGACATAAACATAAAATAAAAAAGAAATGATAACCTGCACACAATCAAATAAAACAAAAAATACATGGTCTCCATGGCTTTCTCCTTCTACGTGCACAAAGAAAATGAAAATATCAAAGACAAACAAGCAAAAAAACAAAAAAAAATAACTTGAGGATTAGGGCATCTCTACGATCCCTAGAATGAATAGTGTCGATTTAATTCATCCAAGGGCCAAGAATCAACCCTGCGTTTTATTTAAGCCATGGGATTTAAATGGGATGGGGAGAAATTATTAAAAAGGGAGTGTGGGTAAGTTTATTTAAATGGGGAAAAATTTTAAGGTGGGTAACTTAGGGAAGTGTTAAAATAAAGTGTATAAATTAGGTTAAGTGGAAAATAACTTAATCAGCGCCATTAATTATTTAAGGGATAATTTTAATTAAGTACCCTTTTATTTTAGTAATGGTATAAATAAAAATTAACTCTCAATAAGAGTTATTTTAGTTATTGAGGTGTGGTAAGCTTGGTTTGAGGCCCTATAAATATATCCATTAAAATCATTATGTATTAAAGAGGGATGTTTAAATCTGGACAACATTACATGAATAGGTTTAAATAATTTAATTATGTTTAAAAAAAAATTGCCCGGACTTTAAACAATTTATATAAATATTTTACTAACGTAAAATGAGACGTCACAAAAACTGACAATTTTTACACTTGACAAATACGTTCCGCATAATAAAAGTACCCATCTACAACTTTTTTAGTTCAATACAATTATTAAAATTTCAGACTCACATTCCTTTCAATAACAAAGTTCTTCACCATATGTGAACCTATTAGTAGATGTGCGCTAGAATGTTCATGAGCTTTTTGGAATTGAAACTTTTCTCTACCTTCTTCCACATTCTAAACACTTCTTCATTCTCCTATTACCATTCATAGAAAGTATTTTTAACATTCTCTTTGTACGCTAGGCATCCACAAAAACAAACAGCAGTGAAGAAAATTAGTACGCCGATTTTCACATGGGCACCATACTAAACATGAGCCCACATAGACAAATAAATGGTCTAGATCAATTTCATCAGCCACCATGGGAATGTTTTTGGGAAGTTTTGAGTGCATTTATATTGAGAAAAATCAAGTTGAATCTTTTAAGCCTGTTAGAAAGTGGTATAACGAGAAATTAACCTCTTAAGCTAATTGATTAATCTAACCCTAAGTTTGGACCTTGTGAAATTTTATAATTGCCATATTAATATAAATATAAGTTATTAATGGTATATTGGATTTGAACTTGCTTGCGACAATTGTTGTCGTGTAACCTAATTGTAGACTCTTTTAAACACAACACACAAAAAAATTATTCCATAATTTCTCCTAACGAATCCTCAGTTATTCTTGGGTCTCAAGTGGCTTATTTTTAGTGGGTGTTATAGATCTCATTTGACACTGTTTGGCCCCATTTTATGAACTTTCTCCTCCATTGTAGAGCCCTCCTATCACTTGATTGTTGGATTTGAATGTGGGCTCGCAGGACAAAGCCGATCCTTAGATTTACTTCTGTGTAGGATCGTGTTAGATCAATTTTTCAGGGGGAAAAATTGGGATAAAATGTACATGTTGTAAAACTACAACTTCATATTGTTCAAGGGATATTTTATATTTGTTTCATGAAGGTTGTGTATTACTTGCCAAATGAGTAGATCATTTTTTTATATCTTTTGAAAAGGAATGCTTTTATGAAGTATGGATTCTTGGGATTTTAATGGAATTCATCCATTATAATGCATGGGATAGAGTTAATGTTAATTTCAACAAACTTATTGCTTTTTTCCACACACACACATACACACACACACACACACACCAGAATCTTTGTGTTGGAAATTACACATGTTTATCACAAAATGAAATAGTAAATCTGAAACTAGAAATCCTATTCATTGAAGCGCTTCTCCCTTTTCTCTATCCAAGGAGTTGGACATAACAAGAAAATAAAATAGAAATAATAACCTGCACACAATCAAATAAAACAAATTTCTCCTTCTACGTGCACAAACAAAATTAAAATATCAAAAACAAACAAGTAAAAAATAATTAAAAAAATTGTTGACGATTAGGGCATCTCTACGATCCCTAGAATCAATAGTGTCGATTTAATTCATCCAAGGGCCAAGAATCAACCGTACGTTTTATTTAAGCCATGAGATTTAAATTTTTATTGTGGTTAACTTAAGGAAGTGTTAAAATAAAATGTATAAATTGGGTTGAGTGGAAACTAACTTAATCAGTGCCCTTAATTGCTTAAGAGATAATTTTAATTAAGTACTCTTTTATTTTAGTAATGGAATAAATAAATATTAACTCTCAATAAGAGTTATTTTCATTATTGAGGTGTGGTAAGCTTCGTTTGACACCGTATAAATATATCTATTAAAATCATTACATATTAAAGAGGGATGTTTAAATCCGGACAACATTACGTGAATGGGTTTAAATAATTTAATTATGTTTTAAAAAAATTGCCTGGACTTTAAACAATTTATGTAAGTATTTTACTAACGTAAAATATGATATCACAAAAACTGACAGTTTTTACACTTGAAAAATACGTTCCGCATAATAAAACTACCCATCTACAAATTTCAAATTCAATACAATTATTAAAATTTAAGAGTAACATTCCTTTCAATAACAAAGTTCTTCACCATATGTGAACCTAGTGGTGGATGTGGGCCAGAATGTTCCCGAGCATTTTGGAATTGAAACTTTTCTCTACCTTCTTCCACATTCCAAACACTTCTTCATTCTCCTATTACCATTAATAGAAAGGATTTTTAACATTCTCTTTGTACGCCAGGCATCCACAAAAACAAACAGCAGCGAAGAAAATTAGTACACCAGTTTTCACATGGTCGCCAAACCAAACACGAGCCCACGGAGACAAATAAACGGTCTGGATCAATTTGATTGATCGAGCCCATGTACAGTTATGTAGTGATGATTTGTATTGCATTAAAATACGGCCTGATTGCGAGATTTTCTGTTTATACTCTTTGGCATGACCGTAAGTGTTGAGATCCATGTGACTACAGCTATTAATGCACCGAATTTTGTAGGACACTTTTTTTAAATGGTTGTAAAAGTTGGATAGGGATCTTTCATAAATGTTTCTAACATATGGGTCTCTTCCAACAAATTGAATATTAACTTAGGAAAACCAAAATAGAAAAAACCAACGGATGTCTGGAATACAAAAATAGAAAAAAACCAACCGATGTCTTGGAATACAAAACACGACGTGGCCTAAAAAATGCAATTGAAACCAATGCAGTACATGTTTTGTCGATTAATGTGGCACTTTATTGTAGTTAACAAACACCAATGCATTACACGTTTTGGCAGAGGGTATTAAGATCTACCTCGATTAGACAACTTCTTAAGATGTCAATATTTAGGAGCGTTTATTTATTTACAATATTTTTATAAAGAGTATATTTATTTATTAATCATATATTATACTATAGGTTTGGGTCTCGTTATAAAATTAGTGCATGGAATGCATGCCGTAATTAATAGCCTAAAAATATTGTAATGCTCAAGGTCAATAAATAATAGTGTATCCAATTCCTTTATATATAAATTTGACCAACTATGCATATTAGAGTTGAAATCTTGCATGGAATAGACAAATGGCGCTACTCAAGTTATACAGTTGTAGGGATATTTGAAAAAATGATGATAAAATAGTGTGAATATTATTTGGATCAACAATAATAGGTAGTAACTGTGATGGATACATGGATGGATAGACATCGTAAGCATGTAGTGAAATATTAATATGGACTAACGTACAAGTGAATATACCTAGATTTAAATATGACATGGGAAGCAAGTAAAAGTTCAAACACTTACTATCAAGTGTGCTTAACACTAATTATGATATAAGATGTGATAGGTGAGAGGCAGATATTTTCAAAATGTATGAACATCAAATGGAATATTATAGTTTTGAGTACTATATGTAAGAGAAGCATCACAAATGATTGATAAACCTAGTGGGATAATGTTAGCATAAATTCAAGTAATAAGCAAAATATTTTGTGGCTTTTATGTAATAAATCAATATTTACAAGAAAATAATATTGATTAAGATACTCTGATGACCAAATACCTATGGGGATGTGAAAGTAATGAAAGGAACAAACAAAAAGTGTGATGAAATAAGTGTTGAAAATTGGGACTCACCAAAATAATTAACTAAAATGGCATATGTTGTAGTTAATGCTAAGATATATTTTTTTAAAATATATAATAATGCAGTAAAAAGTATGTAAATACCAAGGAACAAAAGTTGAAATAAAAACACTAATATGGCAAGAGAGAAGAGGAAAAGGATCATGCTGCATATAAAATGTTCAGAGGTCTTTGTTGCAGAGGTGACTATGGAAACTAAAGCAAGAATGATTGTGCTTGAACCTAAAAAAGGATGGATCTAGGATGATTCTCTAGACTCGGTCACCTAGAGAAGGACTGGGGTGCCTACGGGCCCTATTGTCTATAGAATGGGATCCTTGGTTTGTGCAAAATCTCCATACATATCTTCCTAGGTTTAGTAGGTGGTTTCAAACCTGTTTTGTATCACATCATATCACTTTATTGGCATCAAGGGTGTCATTGTTAATCCAATACGAAAGGAGACTTGTAAACCCTTAACAAACACAATCCCTAAAAAAGGAAAAATGCAGATGAGTAGGGTTAACTGACTAATCTCAAATATTGGACTTACTATCTATTAATTGCACTACATTTGAGACAAAAATATAGGTTGTTGTGTGTGTTGTGGTGTGTGTGTGTGTGGTGTGTGTGTGTGTGGTGTTGTGTGTGTGTGAGCATTCCCTAGGTTTAGTCTTATGCCAGTCACACTCTTGTGATGTAGTGATAATATGTTATAAAAATGTAATAAAATGGTGTATGAATAGAATAAATCCACCCCTCTTTTTTGTGTGATGCATATGCCATACCTTGTGCTTGTGTGAGTTGTCAATGAAATTGATCTTAATACAATAGATGGATGTAACTTAGGTGGATGATAGTAAGTGATAGTGTTTTAGTCCCTCGTTATGGTCTCATAAATTTTTATTTTTATCAATGTTTCTCTTGATTTTATTTTGTAAATTAAACCCTGAGAATGGCGCCATAAAAAAGATAAAGACTGAAAACAATGAAAGAGCTCAAAATACTTGCACAAAGTTTAAAAGGTTTGTGTGAGGCCTCTGTGGGACATGGTGCCACAGGCACCGCGTACTAGGCCTAGGTGCCTCAGTCAAATATAAATGATGACTGGAATGTGTGATGGTCAAATGTTGGGATGCTATAGAAAATTTAAATAAAAATTTCAAGAGACGATGGTTTGATTAGTACTTTAATTCCTCAAAAACCCTCTAAATAGTAGTTGATTATTTTTGGCTACAACTGGGGGTGATCTAAACATGAAGGCCTAAATTAATCACTGTGAGAATGCAAGTTCCCTATTGGAGCATAAGAGAATATTTCCCATAAAACCAGACACACACCTTGTAATACTTTTTGCAGGTCCAATCTCTTAGAAATAGAAAATACATCCATCCCTTGCAAGATCATTTCTACTTCCATTTTAAAGGCCAATTTCATCCCTACACCGAGTCGCCTCACGAATAAAATTTTGTTCTAATTTCTACAAGACATCAAACAACAATATATTTAAATATATCCTTAGCCCTATCGATAATTGTCTCTAGAATTTCTAGATGTGGATCACGATCACACGAGGTAGGAGACAACTTTAACAGCTGCTGATTAGCTTCACCAAAAATAATTTCCACCCATGTCTTGGCTATTGTAGTGGAAGCTCAAGGAACAAAACACCTATAAGCAGGCCTCAAACAACCATTCCCATGCATTTTTCAAATATATAATATGGGAAAATAATGACAATGATATTAACTTTTAGTAGGTAAAATTAATTTTATTAATGCATACTTCATTCCATGTATATGAAAATATGTTTCTATAGTATCAAGTTTTTATTTAAATCATTGACAAAATGTTCCTTCTTTTGTATAAATTGTAATACACTTTCATATTCTTATGAAACCCATACATAGGGAAATATCGGTCGGAAATATGTTAACTTTACATTACTCTAGACACACTCATTATGTAATAGAGCCTCATGAATAAATTCTCCACGACTAAATGAAAAATCTATTATTTGTCAAATTCCACATCCTTTTGTTTCTATTGGGTACTCCAAATAATAGAAAATCTAATGAATGTGTAAATTTTTCAATCATGATTTTAGTATGGTAATGGTTTAAATAGTAAAAAATTACACTATGAAACACTAAAATTGCTATTTTAAAAAAAAATAACAAGTCAATATGGAGTTACCCACCTTGTTCAAGTGTGTTTATGTATTAACAAGATTCTTGAGTTCAATATAGAACTATTATATTATAAAAAAATCCCACAAAAAAATAAAGGTTGAAAAACAAAACAAAACCATGTCAACCATCATAATGGAAAAAAATCATGAGAGGACTAATTTCATGAAAATGTCTCCATTTCATTGGATAGAGAAATTTTTTAACATCCCACGATAGTGGTTCATGATTTTGATTATCATACAAACATTTAAATAGAACCCACTAATAGGTTAAAATATGAAGTCAATGAAACCATAAACAAAAATTAATCAAGAAAAGATGCTAAACCTATAAAAAATCATGTACGACATATACATAAATGAGATTACTCAGTACAAAGGATTAAAAAAAATAGTAGAGACAAGTTCAAGACTAAGAAATGGGTAACGCACAACAATAAAATCCTACATTGGAAAATTAATAAATAAAACAAGAATATATTATGCATAAAACTCCAATATTATAATTTGGCATTTATAAGTATTTGTTGTTTATATCCCCTACACACCACTTGTGTGTATAATTAGATCTCAAAATGCACCATTCTACAATAACTTAAGGCTCAAAATCAATCATTTTGCTTCTAAGACATTTACATGATATAAATTCTTTTGGTTCAATTCAAGCTATATTATTTATACTAAAACAATGTAGAATTGAGAAGAGGGAAGGTTTGCTAGGAATATAAACTGAGGTCTCTAAATGGTATATGAAATGTCATCCCTACATGAGAGGACATGAATTCAACTTAGGGGTGAACTTGAATGGGAAAAAAAGGTGATAACATGTGTGTGTGTGTGTGTGTGCGCGCGCGTGCACGTGCATACCCACTTATGTATTTACGTATCTATATATGTATGTATTTATTGTTCTTTATTAGGGCATACTACTATCCTATTAACACAATTTTCTAACTATGTGATTCCTTTCAAAGATGATGAAATGATCTTGATAAAATATTATCCTACTATAGCACTTCATGTATTTTCATATAGTCTTAAACTCAAAAATTATACAAATATACTTAAAAAATACAAAATAATAAATATGCTAAAAACATGTTAAAATTTGATTTCAAGACTTTCTAAAAATAGACCTTATAGAAACATTGATTTGATTATTGATATTGCTTTGAATAATCATCTTGATCATTCAATGATAAAACTAGTTTTGATATCTTCTAGTAATAGTATTTCTAAAAATAGACATTCAGACATCCTTTTTTTAATGTTGAGACGGGTAAATATTCCTTCTAGAACTCATTTTTATTAGCGACAAAAACTATTCAGAGTTTACACCTACTTTTTGGTTCCTTTCTTTATTTTGGTTACAATATAGAAATATTTATGTAGTTGTTCTCTTCCCTTAGAAATTGCTTTTTCACAAGGAGTGATATTTTCTCTTTTTGAAATGATAGAAATAGATTCTTATCTTGAATTGGGTGTTCTTCTAATTTTTCAACTAGATTTTCATTTAATTTTCAAACATGAAAAAATATTAAACAATGGTTTCCTTCCACTTTGATGTAGAATTTTCCCTAAATAATAAACAAAATAAAATTTATTATTATGTTGCATATGAAATATATTCGCTATTATTTACATAAGGAAAAATATAAAGCAACTTCCTAATAAATAGGAAGTGCAAATAACAAATAACCAGAACAAAAATATCTCTAATAAGGAAGAGATATTTTTGGACTAGAAATTAAATGAAGACATATTCCAATGTAGATATGAACTTTAAATCATAAGAATGGGTGTCTAAAAATTTGATAAGAAATTATGAGGTCAAATTATGAGAGATATATGAGTATGGAAGTTTTAAAACGGCGATTTAAGCCTATATTTGTAAATGGTACTACATATAATTTAATCTATTGTTAGGATTTATAATATTAGTGCTCATGGAATACAATAATTATATATCAGTTATTATATGATTTGATATATAAATAACTCATTAAGTTTAGTGTGTGAGTTGTTCGGCTATTGAAATAACTCACGTTATTAGAATTTTTTAGTAGATAATTAATTTTTGTGTAAATCTCCTATAAATATGTATATTGCTGAATGTATGAATTAAGAACAAAAATAAAGTTTTCTATTCATTCTGCTATTGTACCATCATTTTGTACTAGAGAAATATTTCTCCGTCCCTATGATGTTAGATTAAAGTGTCTGAAGGGGCATATATTTTTCCTTTCTACCCCATATTATGTTTCATTTTGTAGTTTCCCACACTTTCTGAAATTTTACCATGTTTGTAACTTCTAGAATTCTATTTACACAAACCACTTTTGTTTTGGTAGGAGATCTACTTTTAGTCATTTTAATCATGTTGATCAATATCGAAGAAAATTATTTTATACATGCACAATACCTTTCCTTCTGTGGATATTTCTCATTAGTATCAAGTTTTAACCATGTATTTATTTTACGATTTTAAGGTATCACCAACTAGTTTCTATTCGATGCATGGTAATTCAGTCTAGAAAGATGCAAACCTATGCAAGGATAGCCAAGGATTATTAATTTATCATTTTATCACATATTTTGAATATGAATTTCTGTTTTTGGATCTTCATGTAATTTTTTGAATTTTCAATTGGTAATTTACATGACTCCTCTAGGTTTTTAGCACTCATATTGCATGTTACTCTCATTAATGTTGGATTAGGAATAATATAAACCTTGTTCTTATCATCCAGCCCACGGATTACCCTCTTGTACATGTTGTCTCCGTGTCTGTCAGATATGTTTGTGCACTCAGATAATAACATGATAATATATGTTGTGTAATGTGCTGAGGTAGTTCATCAAGTCATATAGCCCATACATAAAGATCCATGAGCTGCAATATCCGCATCATCTCCATTTTCATTCATAGATGCTCGGTCAATAGTGGTCTTTTCTAATCTCAGGTTTTTGCATATAGTTTGTTTCTGAAGTTTTTTTAGTAATCACGTATTATTTTTAAAGATTTAATAGTAATATCATTAGTATTGTGCCCATTGTTTAGTCATGTATGAATTGGTTGAATATTTCAAAATGGGTTAATCATTCCAATGAAGTCAAGACCCCAGTGCATAAATGGTTGATCTACTAAAATAGGTTGTAGGGGCAAAAAAACTAATCTTTCTTTTCCAACAAAGAATGCACATATTTTCTGCTTTCTGATCCATTCAAAACATTCCTTAAATATGTTAGGCCAATAGTAATCATCCTTCATGATTTTAAGGGATGTTGTGTTTGCTGAGAAGTGACCACTTGTTCATCCTTCATGGAATAGTTAAATTAATTGGTACACTCTATTAAAATGATCACAATGTAGAAAAATTCTAGTTATATCTGTTTAAAATAGCACACCATCAATGAAAGCATAAGGTACAACCTGTAACTTGAAATATCTTCTTTTATTCTTATTCATGCCTTCTGGATAAATAATTTGCTACAAATAATTGGTCAAATCATACATCCAATAAGAAATTGGAGCTTTTGGATTGAATTTTGGATGGTGATTTTTAGGTTGAAATAAAATTGCAGTATGATAATTTTCCATATCAGAAATCAGATGTTAAGAAATACTTTTACCTTGGATTTTTTTAGCAACACGGATGTCAATATCATACTCCATAACCTTGGTAATCCAATCAGCTCTTTTCTCATTCAATTCCTTGTTCAACAGGAATGCTTTAACATTTGGATGAGAAACTAAAAAATAAATCTTATTATTTGAAAGCATGTACTTGAAGTTCTTCAAACCTCTAACTACTACAAGTACATATTTTTGAAGAAAAGTGTACCTTTTTTCCTAGTCATGAAGGCTCTTCCCAAAGAAAGTAATGGGTCATTCCATGTTCTCATAACTAACCTCATTTACAATGGATGAAATGGTTTCAGCTCCTGTAAGTGCATACATTATTAAATTCTCATAAAAATTAGGTTTTATTAAATTAGGCTTCAAATGCATTTTTTCCTTCCCTGATCCAAGCTAGTGTTATTCCTTTCTTGAGCTTGGAAGTCAATGGTTTAACTAAGGTTGTAAAATCTAGTACAAATATCCTCATAAAGTTGATTTTTGCTAAAGAAATATTTAATTCCTTCTTATGGTGTGGTAAAGACATCTGCATAATAGAATCAACTCTTAAAGGATCAATAGCTAAACCTGTCTTTGAAAGAATGTGACCAAGTAACTTGCCTTCATGTACATAAAAAAAAGACTTCTTTGGTTCAAAGAGATTCTAAATTGTCTAAAGATATTGAAGTTCTTTCCTAAATACACATGATGATCATCACATCATCTAAATAAACAAGTATGAATTTACTAAAATAATTATGAAAAGCCATATCCATTACACGTTGAAATGTTGTAGTAGCATTTGAAAGACCGAAAGCCATTGTCTATTATGCATAAGTTCTCCACTTTGTAGTGAAGGTTTTCTTCCACCTATCTTCTCCACGTACAAGAATTTGATTTTATCCGTTGTATCCATCTAATAGGGACAACCTATCTAAACATGAATTTTTTCTCAAAATCTGATCCATATTGGGCAACGGGTAATGATCTTTTAATGAAGCTCTATTAAGAGCCCTAAAATCCACACATAACTGGATTTAACCATTATTTTTCCTAATAGACACAAGGTTGGTCACCCAACTTGAATGTTTAATGGGGAAATTAATTCCTGATTCAATTAGCTTAGATAACACATTCCTTGTAAATGGTTCAATTTTGGATTTATAGGCCATTTCTCTTTCCTTACAGGATTTGATTTTGGCTATAATTAAATGTTATGCTGAGCCAAAATAGGATTAAAATGTCTCAGATCCTGGTATTTCAAAAAAAATACATCAATAAATTATTTACATAAGCTAACAAAAGATTTTTTTTCTGCAAAGGAACATATCTTTCCAATTTGTAATGTTTTACTTTCAATAATTGAGATCTCTTCATAATTATCATGATGGGTAGAAATTTAACTTGTCTTTTTTGAGCTAATCATCATAACTAAAAATGCCCTACAAATTTACAAGACCTTTAGGAAATTTATTTTACTTCAGCTATATAATCTTGTCTCCATATTGGCGTTGTAATTTAACTTACTTTGGTGATGAAAATTCAGCCTCTTGTTGCAGAAATCTATAGATTTGTTTGTCATCTTTGAAAACTTGCCAATTTTCTTCATTATCAGGTACTAAAAGTTTGATTAAAAACTTTATGTGTGGGTGAATTTTGTCATTTTGCATCTTTTCTAAGACTTCAAAGCTGGATCCAACTACTGAAAGTGTGAATGGATGTTTATTTTTGTCTCTTGTGATAAATTGTATGTTAAACGCTTGAAAAATATCAATTAAATCACAAACTCTGTGTTTGTAAGATTTCAAGAGTGGATTTTTACTAAAATTGTAGTCTTTAACTTTATTGATGAATAACTCATAATCACTAAAAAATTTTAATGTTTTGATTTCTTTCTTTCTATCCCATTGGAGGACATGAATTAATACTCCGTATTCATTAACATTACATGTACATGATATTTGCAGTAATAAAGCTGAAAAATACCTCTATTATGAAGGGTAAGTAAGAAGCAAACCTACACCTTGTACTTTATTATTCTTTGCTCCATAAAAATGTAACTGTCATATGACTTCATCTGTACTTTATGTTATGGACATTAAAGTAATAGGTGTGTTTTCTTCATGAAGACAATAAACACCAAGTAAGCCCTCTTATAATTATTTGTAAGGATCAAAAGCATATTGTTCTTGAATTTATTAATCTATAAAAAAGATAGAAACACTTTTTATCCATAATTTTTCCCCTGGGTAAAATATTGGATCAGAACGACCCGGCACTCAAAGAACTTGAGAAACCAAGTTCATATCCTACAAACAGCTTGTAGAGGGACTCTAGAATGGAAGTGGTGGGGCCCATGAAGGTCAAATAACCCTGTGTGGGAGAAATTTAGAAGACGACTCTCTCGAGTGGATCCATCTATTTAAGGGGTTACAGGTGGGATTGAAAATATAATAGCATGGTCAGACGTCAGGGAGCAACATCACAAAGAAGCCAAGATAAAGAAAAGGAAGAAACAACGAAGATTCAAAGTCTTTGGGATGAAAACAGTTTAGAACGAGTGCAAAAATCGGCTAAGTATGGAGGAGGTCACAGAGAAGGCCATGTGTCAGAATGACGCTTCTCAAAATTTGAATCCAAGAGAGCCAGGATTCCACGCATCCATAGCCCAAAAATTTGTGCTTCTGTTGAAAAGTCTTTGACTAGACGTGAAGGTGCCAGGTGTCAGCTCAACAACAATCAAAGATGGGAGCCCAAGGAAAAGACTCAAACTCGCACTAGCCCTCCATTTAGCAAATGGTCAATAATGGTCAAAAGGTAGATAGGGTGGGCCTCAAATAAGTATAGAAGTACTGGTGGGGAGGGTCAAGTGTCCAAATGGCATATCTCCAATGATAGATCCAAAAGTGAAGGTTTAAACAAGCACTAGTTTGCCATGTAGCCCAAGGTCTGAAATGGTAAGGGATAGATCGTTGAAAAGTCCAAAGACCCACAGAGGCTTCCAAGTGTAAACCTGATGTTCCTTCTAAGGAAAATTTTGATCAGGCATTCAAGCAAGTGAAAATCCTCCACGTGTCCAGTCTCTTAAAAGGGGAAAAAATCGGGTTGAATAGTCAATACATAGTGGCAGGCCGGCGGAGAGTTCCAAGTGTCCAAATGGCGTTAACTCAAGGATCTAATAGAGAGAGGGTTTTCAAACAAGTGCCAAACCTCCATGTGTCCCCGGTCAAGAAATATGCCCCCGCCGAGTAAAGGGTTTAGCCGAGAAACAAACAGATTGAGGAGGCCGATGGAGGAAGCCATGTGTTAGCCCCACACCATTCAAAGAGTGAAATACAGAGGCCTCCTTTAGAAAATCGCTAGCCCTCCATGTGTCCCATATTAAATAGGGGGCCCATTTTTCAAACTGTTTTTCTCTCCCTTTTTGTACAAACCCGATACAAACTTTGAAGGGGCATATCTTTCTAGTTAGGGCTCGAAATATTGTAAATCTGACACCATTGGAAATATTTCAGCTTCAGCCATGCCATAGAGATTTGAAACTTTAAGTTTATGGAGGTTAGGTAAAGAAGAATGGATAAAACATCTTTAGAGCCATTAATGTGGATCTATCTGCCTCAACATCTAGATCAAATTCAATCTACTCCATCGTTTCCTTCTCTTTCAAGGTGCCAAATCAATGGTTAATGATGTCAAGGAAAATTTGGATGTAGATTTTGTAGGAGGCATTAATTTCAGTGGTTGATCTTTGACCTACTTTTCCCGCTTCTCTCTCTTTTCTCTTCTCTCTAATTAAATCTATAAAGACAGGGTTAAGATTCATTGTAAAGGGTTGGACATTATTCTATTTTGTAGGCTCCTCTCTTCCCCTTGGCAAGTGAATTCGTGGAGTTTTAGACCTCCCGTATAGACTATAAATGTAAATTTTCCTTGTTACTATTGTAATGCATTGTATCAAGACATGAGTGCAATAATACATGTTGTGTGGGTGATATTTACCCATTTCTGTGATAATTATTGTCTTCTGATCCTTTAGTATAACTTTGTTTATATGTTCTTGTTTTGTGTTGTATTCTTCTAGTTTGTGTCTACCAGAAAAATAATTATTCATCACTCATTTTGTCTATCACCTGGTAACTTAAGTTTTATTTGTGTTGCATCCCTTCTTTAACTTTTTCTCCTTGGAAAATTAGAGTAGTATTTAGGATAGATCCTCTACGATTTTATCCATACACCTGAACTGAGGAGTAAGAACCAACCTTAATGTGGAGATTTTTTTTCCCACCTGGAAATTCCCACACTTTGGGGGGAAAACTCAATGTTATGTGAATCACACCAAATGAATATTCCTTAGAAAATCATATTTTATGACTCATTTAGGGGTTTTGTGATTTTGGACTAATAGTTTTGGCACACTTAGTGGGACCAAGAAGTTTCCATATTTATTACAGTAGTATTGATGTGCACTAGCTGTGATTTTAGCTTTTAAGAAGATTTTAAGAACTACACATCTGGCGACTCCAAAAGGGATAGAATCCACTAGTTCCTACAGTCCAAGTTTCCCAAGTTCATGAGAAGGATAAAAATAAGGGCAAGAACAAAAGAAGAAGGACAGTTTGTACACATACACTTGTCTCCAAACAGAAGGAGAAGAGGAAGAAGAGCCCAGAAGTCTCTATCTCCACCAAACAGAGCCTTATCAACACCTCCTCCTAGTAGGACACTATTTCAATCAAGAAGGGTGCTCAAGCCGATCAGGATGGCACACCAACAATGAAATCCTTATGTAAATTTCACTAGAAACATCCCATGTTATCTTAATGCACAAAACCCAGTCCTAGTGGTAGAATTAAAGAGCATCCCATGTTTCACTGGAGAAAACGAAACTTTTCCTGGTGACCACATTCAAGACATTGCAAATGTCTGTATAATCAATGAGATCACTGATATGGACATTTCCATGAAGTTGATACCTCTTCACTCAAGGGAAAATCTTCAAAATGGTTTAGGAGCCTTAAAGAAGGCTCTATTCAATCTTGGGACCATTTGTTCACAACTCTTCACAACCAATTTTAAGAAAAATGAGATAACCTATCCTTGCTGGAGCAGTTGACAATAATCAAGAGATCTCTAAACGAGCAAATAATGGATTTTAACCTCATATTTCAATGGACCTGGGATGGGATTCCAATAGTAGTAAAGCCCATTAATGAATGTTCCTTATCATACATTCTTTGAGCTTTAAATTATGACATTTCTTTGATGATTTAGTCAATGGGGGCACAACCTTTCCTCTAGCCTATAGCCTTTGCATAGGAGCTGAGAATCATTTAATTCAAGCTGGTAAACTTTCTCCTAGGCCATCCATGCCTCTATACCCTAAGTTAGGAAACCTAGGTACCATCCAAACACCCACATTAGCTCCTATACCCACCCCAAGAATCAAAGTTCACCTAAATTCTCCAATTCATCATCTAACACCTCAAAGGAGCTTCAAGAAGTTATGAAACAACTACAAAACCTGGGAAATGAGATAGTAACCATTAAAAGAAAGTAGGCTCAAAGTTCTAGGCCATATCAGCCTGAGGCCCAATATAAGGCTAGACCCTCGTATTAACAAAACAGACCACCAACTCGGGCTGTAAATCATAGTCAACACCAAAGGAAACCTCAAGCTGCTAGACCTTTCAGGCCATATGATCTAAACATAGCTTCAACATCAAGAGCATTGGTTCCAGCATAGAATAACATGGCATAAGAATATGATTTTTGTTTCCCATGCAGTCAGCCACATAATCAATCGATGTGCTTAAATGGTGCATTAAATCCATCTCTGATGGTGCAAACCGTTGGTGTGTCACAAGAACCTAGCCATGAAGAAAATCAGTAGCAAGGACCTCAGCAAGAAGGACCCCCAAGCGAGACTATTCTTGTCAATTGGTAGGCTGAAGACTTATGCGGAATGAATCAAACTCCTTCTAAAAGTATAGTTGCTAACACATTATCTCCTATACCCACCCCAAGAATAAAAGTTCAACTAAAGTCTCCACTTCATCATCTAACACCTCAAAGGAGCTTCAGGAAGTTATGAAACAATTGAAAAACTTGGGAAATGAGATAGTAACCATTAAAAGAAAGCAGGCTCAAAGTTCTAGGCCATATCAACCTTAGGACCAGTATCAGGCTAGACCCTCGTATAAAAAAAATAGACCACCAACCGAGGCTATAAATCATATTCAACACCAAGAGAAACCTCAACCTACTAGACCTTTCAGGCCATATGATCCAAACACAACTTCAACATCAAGAGCATTGGTTCCAGCACATAGTAACATGGCACAAGAATATGATTGGTGTTTCCCATGCATTCAGCCACATAATCAATCGATGTGCTTCAATGGTGTGTTAAATTAGTCTCTGATGGTGTAAACCGTTGTTGTGTCACAAGAACCTAGCCACGAAGAAATTCAGCAGTAAGGAGCTTAGCAAGAGGGACCCCCAAGCGAGACTATGCTTATCATTTGGTAGGTTGAAGACTTATGTGGAATGAATCAGACTCCTTCTCAAAGTATAGCTATCAATACACGGTCCAAGAAGAGAAATATTGGAGAAGGACATTCACCAAAATCAGGTGACCCTCAATCCTCCTATTCTCCACAAAGTATTGGCATTCAAAATACAATTCCCAATATGCAGAGCCAATCCAAACCACCTTCCAAATCTACCTAGGCACTGGTTGTAACAACCCATGTATAAGAGGAAAATGTGCCAGGGAAGGGGCAGCAGAAGGACAGTTCATTGTAATATCATTGAACAAATAAATAGGAAAAGTGTGACAATTTCACTATGGTAGTCACTGGGCATTCCAAGGCAGAGGGATCTATTACAAACTACCATGTAGAATTGGTCAAACTCAAATCACCCCCTAGCTAGTAAGAGAAAGTACTTACCAATACGGCTCAACCTGAGAGAAACTGTGGATAATAATGAGGTAATAATATGAAGCCTCCCCCATTTTATGTTTCATTAATCATTGGAGAAAAATTGGTACATAATTACATGATTGATTCGGGGGCGAGTAGTTCTATAATGCCCAAAAAATAAATGATCAACTGGGCCTCTAGTATGAAGTCATCTCTAGAGGAGTATTACAATTGGATGAGACAATAGTGACCACTGTTGGAGTCATCAAGGATATGACACTCACTCTGCATGCCTTCCCTAACATGACTGTATTCCAGAACGTATCATTCATAGACTTGCTACCACATTTCACATTGTGTTTGTACAAGGACTTCACTGCCAAAATTGGAGGATAGTTGTTTGCTGAATGGTTACATATGCTATTTAGAACAAGGTATGGAGTGAAGGCCACAATCAGATCCAAGCCCATAGTGGTTTATCACATTGATTCCTATGTACTTAGCCCAATCAATTCAATTTTTTTGGCTTTTGATTAATATGACCTCCTAAACACTTCTGAGGTGGATACCAAAGGTGGGTTTATTCTGTTCCTGACTCTTGATGAATGGGTGGTCAAAAGGCATTATTTTGATCCCTATAAAGAGATGGAAGATTCTAAACTAGGATTCTACTACCTTCATGAAGAGAATCATCCTCTTCCATACATCATTAAACCAGAGCACAAATATGAGAATGAATAATGATAATTATTCTTTGATAGTTTCAGGAGAAAACAAGGAGCTGGAGGAGGAGCTATGATAGTGTTCCCCCAAGGTATGAAATATTATATAGCCTTTAGATTTTAGTTTTCCTTATCAAATAAAACTACAGAATATGATACTTTAGTTCTTGGATTGTATTGAGATAGAAGAAGAGGAATCAATAACCTACAGGTGTTTGGTGACATTGACCTGGTTACCAATCAAGTCAAAGGAAAAAATACTATCAAGAACAACCTGCTAAAAAACTACAAGAATAGGGTATGGGATATCATTGACGATTTCAAAGCCTTCAATATTGTGTCCATTCCTAGAAAGGAGAACGAAGCTACTGATAGGCTTGCAACAGTTGGAGTAACATTTGATGTGGTTGACAACATCAAAAGGGACAAAGGACAACCACATATCCATGTGATTGTGAGGCCAGAAGTGCTAAATAATAACACATGATGGCAGGTGTTTGAGAATGATCAATAGATCATCAATTTTTTGTAAGAGGAAGTTGAGTTCTTAGCTAGCAATCAAAACTAACTAGAGTAACAATATGGAGATCAAGTAGTGCAGCTGCATACAAATAAACTTCCCAAAGTCTTAGTGACATTGGAGTTTATCTTCAACCCCAATGATCAGTTTCAAAAAGAAAAGTCTTATATATAGATCAAAGGAGAATACCTAGAGTCAATTCTAGTTGGAGAAGGAAAAATGCTTCAACGTGGAAAAGTGGCCCCCAAACAAAAAAGTTATGAATTCGTGCAACTTTTTCAAGAGTTTCTAGATGCATTTTCTTGGAGCTATGAGGACCTCACAGGGTTCAATCTGAAGTTAGCACAACACACAATTGAACTAGATCCACCTACTAAGCCCATCAGGAAAAAGCATAGACCAGTCAATCCACATATTGAGCCTCTAATGGAGAAATAACTAAATAAGATGATAGAGGCAAGTATCATATTTCTAATCAAACACTCAAGTTGCATCGTAAACTTGGTCCCAGTCAAGAAGAAGAATGGAGTGATTAAGTTGTGTGTTGACTTTGGTGACTTGAACAGAGCATCCCTCAAATATCACTACCCACTCCCCTTAATGGAGCAAATCTAGGAGGTGGTGTCTAGATCAGAGAGATTCTCTCTCCTATATGGCTACTTAGGGTACAACCAGATCATAGTGAAAGGAGATGATCAGTTCAAAACAAATTTCACCACCAAATGTGGCACCTATGCTTACAAAAAAATGCCATTTGGATTGTCTAATGCTGAAGCCACTTTGCAAAGGGAAATGAATATGGAATTCAAAGATGTGATAAAAAAAAATAGTACTGATCTACCTAGATGACATTATTGTTTTCTCTAGAAATGCAACAGACCACCTTTTTCACTTAAGACAGTTGTTTCAAAGGTGTAGGTGATTTGGGGTATCATTAAACCCTAAAAAATGCATATTTTTTACCCGTGGGGGAAGGCTTCTAGGCCACATTATTTCAAAGGAAGTTTTGGAAATCAACCTAGAGAGATTTGAAGCAATAAAAGTATTTCCATTGCCAAGCCATAAGAAGGCTCTTCAAATCTTCTTAGGAAAAATTTATTTTGTCCATAGGTTTGTACCAAACCTTACTACCCTTGTTAAGCCAATCACATTGATGTTGAAAAAGAGTTTATCATTTAGGTGGAAATCTAAAGGAAAAGAAATTTTTGAGGCCATCAAAGAAGCTATATCACAAGCCCTAACTCTCGTTAATCCAGTTTTTTCTAAGAACTTCATACTATATTCCTTTGCTGGCAGTGAACAATTTCTACAATCCTAGTACAATAGAACAAAGAGGCTATAGAGTAACCAATTGCTTTCTTCAACCAGAGTTTGGAATATTATGAAGTGAGATACTCCATCATCGAGAAGTAGGTCCTTGAAGTGATCATAGGTTTAAAGAAGTTTAAGCATATGGTTTCGAACAATAAAATCCAACTGTTAGTCTCCCATGCAGGAGGTAAAGACTTCCTTCTCAGTAAGGATATGAATGGAAAATGTGTAGGATGTATCACTTGTGTCATGGAGTATGGCATTGAGATCAATATCACTAAGTTGGTTTATGGGAAGGGATTGTGTGAACAACTAACCTTGAGTCACAAGAAGAAGCAAGTGATGAAAAGGAAGTTATCTTGGTTCTGCAAAATAGTTAAGAAGAAGAAAATGAGGATGTGCCCAATCCTTGATGGACTTATAAAATGGTGTACTTCTTTCAAAAAAACTTGTGTCCTCCAGAAATGAGTAAAAAAAAAAGGAGACAATTTATACTACACTCCATCCCATATGTACTCATTGATGACATCATGTTCAAAAAGGACATCATTGGAGTTCTATTAAGATGTATTGGGACAAATCAGATTGAGAGAGTGTTACAAGAATTCCACGATGAATCAGTTGGAGGTTATTTTTCTCCACGAGTGAAAACACTTAAGATCATGAAGGAAGGTTATTATTGGCCCAGGGTGTTTAGTGATTGATATGCATGGATCAAAAAGTGCAAGAATTGTGCGTTCTTCAGAGGAAAATAGAGTATAGCAATACTTCCATTGCACCCAATTTCAGTTGACCAACCATTCATGTAATGGGGATTGGAATTCATTGGAGTCATGAATCCAAATTCAAGCCAAGGCCACAAATGGATTTTGATAGTAAAATATTTTTTCACCAAGTGGACCGAGGCAGTGTCACTCAAAGAAGCTAATGAGTCTAGCATACTAGATTTATATGAAGGGATAGTGATCAGATTCAGAGTGCCATCCACCATTATATCATACAATTCATTGGCATTCATAGATTCCAAAATCATAGGATGGTCCATGAGGAACAGGATTTACTTGAGCACTTCGTCAAATTATTACCCTCAGGGTAATGGCCAAGAAGAGTCCACAAATAAGAACTTGCTAAAGATTACCAAAAGAAATCTAGATAAAAATAAGATAACTTGGCACATGAAACTTAAATAAGCCTTATGGATTGATAGGAAAACACCTAAGAGGTCTACAGACATCTCTCCATTCAAACTTGTCTATGGGAAATAAGTAGTGTTTCCTATATCACTTTAGCTTCCAGCATTGGAAATCATGAAGCTACTGGAGATGTCTGAGTTTGAACTAATGGAGGCTAGGTATGTAGAGCTGATAGATTTTGAGGAAACCAAATAGCATGCACTTCAAATGATAGAGAAGGATCAGGCCTCAATCAAGAGATGCTTCGACAAGAAGGAAAGAACAAGGACTTTCTAGGAAGGAGATCTGGTTTTGAAATGTGATGCAGATCGGGCAAAACCATGAAGGCATTCCAAGTTTAATGCTATTTGGAGTGGCCCTTACATGGTCAAAAAATGTAAAAATAGCAATGCTTTCCAATTATCTACATTGGATGGTGAAGAGTTGTAGATTCCAGTGAATGAAATTTATCTTAAACACTTCTACTAGAAGGAAAGTTATCACCTTTTACATATTAGTTTAGTTTATGATTCCTCTAAGTGTTTGTGCACATTGTTTTATTGTAGGTAACTTTTCTTTTCTCCTAAGTGCTTTGCATGCTCTACATGTTCTACTTGGAACATGTATGATTTCAAATTTTGTATATAGTTGTGGCACTATTTTGTTGCTCCTATGTTGTGAAATTGATAGCTTATCTAATATAAATAGGAAACAATTACATTATATAATTGTACAAATCAATAAGAGATAATGTTGCAGAATGAAGATAATAACATAAACACAAAATAAGAGCAAAAATATAATAAACACACTATATTATTGATTGAATAATTTGGAGCACATTACATGGTGAGAGATCTTGCATTATACATCCTTTATATTTCCTATAAACAAGGAGATGAGGCTTAACAATATCATCTCACTAATCTCTCCTATGATAACTCACCACTATTCTCGCATATATCCCATCAATATCTCCACACAGAATGATCTACGTGAGTTGTTTATTCAACAAACTCAAAACTAATACAATATCCTATATTATTAATAATGCGTTGTTTTATGACTCATATTAATAATATTACAATATTTTATTGTTTACACACACATGATATTAATATCTTGCAAGTTCACACTAATTTACTAATTTAATATATTAATATTACATTTAACTATTAAAAAAAATAATGTGAGCACTAATCCAAAGATTATTCGTAACATTCCCCCCTTAGTGTGAACATGGGTGAGTTTTGTCTAGTAACTACTCATGTTCTACAATCTGATTGTTTTCAAATAGTACCATAAACTCTAATAGGTTTTCTAGTGGAACCATTAACCACTTAGTATCTGATTTTCTAAGAGATTCACAAACTCTCAAATTGGTTTTCTAGTCGACCACCAACCACTCCATAGCAGCGTACATGTTTCCCCACCCCCATCTTTACATTCAAGGGAAAATATAAGAAATATCGTTGACGCAGGAGTTCACTTATTACAAGAGAGAACATGAATACATTGTCTGTTCTTATTACATCACACAATGAAAATTAAACACACAAAAAAACAATGCCACAAACTCATTGTGGCCCCTTCGCTTGTAGCTAGTGAGAGGTCATTGATTAACCTCCTTCCTTTGTTTCATCTAGCCTCCATGGTGATGATGCTAAATCAGCTGAATTTATCTTTGAGGATCATTTTACAGTTCTATTAGCTGTCATGTTCAACCGATAATGCACCCTTACAATAAGAAATAGCTTTATATTTATCCAAATTAACAAAGCATATCAGATGTAAATTGTTGGAAATCAATCACTATTTTTTTTAGAATAATTAGAAACATCAAAATTGTTTTCACAATTTATCTTAAAATATGAAATTTGTTTCTATAATGTTTTAACAGAAGTTTTCCATAATAAAAATAAACAAACCCAATCTGGGTTTTTGAGAAAAAGATGAATTACCAGTCATTTGTTTTAAGATCAAAATCGATAAAATAGCAACAAAAGCTTCAAAACTCTTAGATTTGGATCCTAGAGGCTACAATTTTGTCCTATAATCACTCTCATAGCTTTTCCTTTCCTTCTCTGATACCAGATGATGTGAAATTGATAGCTTATCTAATATAAATAAGAAACAATTACATTATATAATTGTACAAATCAATAAGAGACAATGTTGCAGAATGAAGATAATAACAAAAACAAAAAATAAGAGTAAAAATATAATAAACACACTGCATTATTGATTGAACAATTTGGAGCACATTACATGGCGAGAGAGATTGCATTATATAGTCTTTCCATTTCCTATAAAAAAAGGAGATGAGGCCTACCAATATCATCCCACTAATCTCTCCTATGATCACTCACCACTATTCTCTCATACATCTCATCAATATCTCCACTCACAAATAATACAATATCCTATATTATTAATAATGAGTTGTTTTATGACTCATAATAATAATATTACAATATATTATTTTTAACACACACACATGATATTATTATAATATTAATGTCTTGCAAGTTCACACTAATTTATTAATGTAATATATGAATATCACATTTAACTATTACAAAGAATAATGTGAGCACTAATCCAAATATTATTCCTAACATCTTGCACAACCAGAAAGAGACAGATGAAGTTCTGGGTCAACGCAATTTTCTACTCTCAGAAACCATTGTTTTGATATTTCTTATGAAAATTAAGAGTGTAAATAGTTGAGCTTGTAAATTATAGGTAGAATTAGTTTCAGACCATCATTTTCAACTCCATGCCCAATTGATATGACAAGGTAATTAGTCTTTTCATCTAGCAGGAAGATACCCCTGTGAGTGGCCAAATTGTTATCCATATTTTTTCCCCCCTGGGTAAAATATTAGATCAAAACAACCATGAACTGAAAGAATTTGAGAAACCAAGTTCATATCCAGCAAACAAACCATAGAAGGACTCTATAATGGAAGTGGTGGGGCCTGCGAAGGTCAAACAACCATGTGTGGGAGAAGTCCAGAAGACAGCTCTATCAAGCGGATCTAGGCCTTAAATATATTTAACAGGTTACAAGTGGGCTCAGAAATAGAATAGCAGGGTTAAAGGTAAGGGAGCAATGTCAGAAAGAATCTAGGAGAAAGAAAAGTAATAAACAACAAAGATCTGAAGTCTTTGGGCTCAAAATAGTTCAGAATGAGTCCAAAAATCAGCTAAGTATGGAGGAGGTAGTGGAGAGGGCCACTTGATGGAACAACACTTCTGCAAAGTTGAATCCAAGAAATGAAGTTCAAACGAGCACCATGATTCCATGCATATAGAACCCCAAAATTTGTGTGGCCGTTGAAAAGTCTTCAACTAGATAGAAAGCTGCCAGGTGTCGTCTCCACACAAATCCAAGATGGGAGTCCAAGGAAAAGACTCAAAATTATTGCAGACCTATATGTAGCAAATGGTCAATAGAGGTAAAAAAGTAGATAGTGAGGACCTCAAAAAGGGCTAAGTATAGAAGTACTAGTGGGGGGTGCCAAGTGTCCAAATGGTGCATCTCCAACATGATAGATCCAAAAGTGGAGGCTCAAACAAGCATCGATTTGCCACATAGCCCAAGGTCTGAAAAGGTAAGGGAGAGATCATTGAACAATCCAAGGACCCATGGAGGCTTCCAAGTGTCAACCCGATGCTCCTTCAAAGGAAAATTTTGATCAGGTTATTAAGCAAGTGCGAAGCCTCCATGTGTCCAATCTCTTAAAAGGGGAAAAAGTTGGATTAAATAATCAATGCATAGTGGCAGGTCGGCGGAGAGTGCCATGTTTCCAAACAATGCTAACTCAAGGATCGAATAGAGAGAGGGTTTTCAAACAAGCACTAGACTGCCGCATGTCCTTGGTCAAGAAATATGCCCCCGCTAAGCAAAGGGATTAGCCGAGAAACAAAGAAATTGAGCAAGCCGATGGAGGAAGCCACATGTCAGTACCATGCCATTCCAAGAGTGAAATATAGAGGCCGCTTTCAAATAAGCACTAGCCCTTCACATGTCCCATATTAAAAAGGGGGCCGATTTTTCAAACTAGATTTCCCGCCTCTTTTGTATGGACCCGATACAAACTTCGAAGGGGCATATCTTTCGACTCAGGGATCAAAATATTGCAAATATGACACCGTTGGTAAGATCTCAGATTTTCTCACGCCATGGATATTTGAAACTTTAAGTGTTGGGAGGTTAGGTAAAGGAAAATGGAGGGGTATGTGCACCAAGTTGGTGGACCAAATAGGGGTCATAAGTGGACGTCATATTGCAAAAAACAACAAAATCTCAACTTGTAGTGATTATTAGCAATACACACACAAAAAATTAGAAAAAATTAAATAAATATGAATCGTAGCATCCAGAATCTAGTTTCTAAGCTACTAATTTTTTAAGAACACGAACAAGTTTAGCTATATTAAACACTTAAAATTATATGACTTGGTTTTTGTTTTTGAAAAAACCTATAAGATTGTAGTTCGTTTGCCCGTGATTTGAATGACCAAATATTGTTATTTTTATTTTCTATTGGTGAAAATTTAAATGTATTTGTCTATTTTGGGATGGATTTTATTTTATATTTTATATTTTATGTTCTTTTATGATTTTTTTTGTGAAAGTTGTCTGAAAAGATTTAGAAAATGGAGTGCTTTCTGTTTGCCCGCCATAACTATATCAAAAAATATCGAAATCAAATATTTTCTTTAACGTGTATAGAATTTCTCCACGCTTGGGATCGTATAAGTTTTATCTCATTTTGATAAGTGAGACAAAATTTGCAGTCTTAAACGTAGACATGAACATTCGTAGGAAAAAATGTCTGAAAGACCTATTGTTAGTAAAAATTATAAAATGATATTTATCTTATTCTATTCACTTTAAAATCAATATTCTATGAAGCTAACAGTCTCTCCTACACAATGGAACCATTTTTGTGAAATGTTATAAGTTTTACAGCATGCTTCAAGTATTTAGAAGAGAAAATTTGAAGTTTTTTTACCCTTTACACTTCATAATGACCTTCCATAGCTTTGGTTGGGGAAAAAAAAATATTTCCTGAGCCTTAGGGTTGGATTTGATGATACATATAGAACCAAGATCGCGGTTTACAAATTGTGATCATGGGTTTTTAAACAAGAACCGCGATCACGCTTTATAAACTACAAGCGTGGTTTATAACATGTGATCACAGTTAGTAAATCATGTTTACATGTATCTCAATGTTATAATTACCATGTGATTTTTATTTTTTTACTTTACCGTATGAAATTCTGTCATTTTCTACATGTTTTTCTTATCACTGGAAGAAAAACATCACGAGAGACAAGAAACAAAGTCAAAAAAGGAATTCATTAAGTAAAAAAACACCAAACGAATTAGAGGCAAACAAATTTCAAAATGTTGAGCGAATGTGGAATCTTCGTGAATCAAGAAGATGTTCATCTTCAACCCCTACTATTGTAAGCAATGAGGAACCATGTAATGTTTCTACTGTTAATGTTTAAGTTGAATTAAATACTCCTGATGAAGATTTTTTTACTGTCAATGTTGCAAAAGAATTAAATACTCGTGACGTAGCGAATGTTGAAATTGAAGGAGACAATGAAAATGTGGATAAGGAAATTTAGGTTAAAACTATAGACAAGAAAAAATTGACAAAAACACCTCCTAGGATTTTCTGTAAGAAACCTAATTATTTTATTGAAATTGATGAAAACATTTTGAAACCAATGTGTGAAAAACTTTCTAAATGAAAAATTAGAAGAAAAGCCACTAAAATTTGGGATAATCATTTTGAAATTTTAAATGATTCCCAAATATGTTATTTGTTGGTTAGTTTGGTGAACATGAATCAAATGAGACCTACATTAAACACCGTAGGATTGAAAACAACTAATATATGTGGTCAAACCTCTATAATTGTTGAAAACCTTAATGATGCATATCACACTGTTGGTGTCAAGAGATGCGTTAGAGATAGTAATATTCTATGTCGTGTACTTGATAATAGTGTTGTAAGCCAATCAATAAAAAATAACATTTCATTACGGAAACAAGTCAAATTTTACAAGTTATTCGAAAAACTCTAATGAAAGCAATTGAAAGACATAATATCCTTCAATCACTCAATAACACTGATTTTTGGGCATTTCTGCTAGAGCACCATGTAAGAACAAATATAATTCTAATGCTATAAGAGAAGTTGTTATTAAATTTTTGTATGATAACACTAGAGTTTCACCTAATACAAGATATGTTGTAAAATAGAGAGTTGGTTCTATTAATTGCAAACCACATCCAAAGCATTTCTTCGATATGAATCAAACTCAATTTTTCCATAAGTTTGAACAAGAGCATCTAGAAATTAAAATTACTCAACGTTTGTTTGAAATGTTAAAACCATTATATGTGAAAATCAACCACGCTCGCACCACTTGTTGTAGGAAACATGTTGAATTTGCTATGCATTATGCTAAATTTTTATGTATTCATTCTATTTTTCACTCTAAAACTATGGTATCAGAATGTGGTGTTCAAGTTCCACCAATATCTTCCAGGGATTCCATTCCTACGATATTTTGTGAAAAATAAGTTCGACAATTTTTTTATAATCAGGATTATTTAGGTGGAAGTTGTGCTACATGTGGCGGATTACCTAAATTGGAAAGTTGCAACCATGAGCAAATTCAAGGTGCAATAGAAAATAGTTTAGTTGAGTTTGATAAATATAAATCAGTTTCATACTAGGTGAAAGATGGAAAGAGTCTAAAATCCTTGAGCTAGTTACATAACATATGCCTGCTTTTCAATTTATGAGAAAATTTAAGGATGAAATTATTTATGAGTATTCTAGGTATACACACAGAGCTCGATGGTTGGATGAACAATTCAAGATATGAACAGACACATTTCCTATTGGTACTATTGTTTCAATGGTTAATTTTGTAGTGAATTACACATTACAACTACAAATGGAGGTTCAATAACAATATTACAACTAAGTACAAGTTGCAATTTTTGTGTATATAACATTTATAAATTCTCCTGATAGTACAGAGAATGATCAAAAAATTGTCAGAGAGTACCACTTTTATAGCAGTGATGATCATACTCATTCTACTAAATTTGTGCAAGGGTGTTTCAAGTTATTTTATAGAAACTTGTCTGATAGGGACATCAAATTCAAACAACATTATGAATGGATAGATAATCTCACGTCTTTGTTTAAGAATGCATGAATTTTTTATTGGATGAGAAGGATGTATGTCAAGATGGGTGTGCAACATATTTGGAGTTTCACTAAGGCTGGACATGAAAAAACAAAGCATGATGGTGTAGGGGCATGTGTGAAAAGAGCTCTTGCAAGAGAAGAGTTGAAGTACAAATATGGTGCTAAATTGAAAGATACAAATAGAATAGTGGAATGGTGTATTGACAACATGGCCCAAGGTTCTCAAGAAAATTTCACAGTTCGCAGATATTTTTGGTTGATAGAGGATCAACAAATTGCTAATTATGAGGATTGTATGACACTCACTAGGTCCAGTCATATACACTAATTTTGTAGCTCAGACGCTACTTCATGGGCCACATGGACAAGAAAGTTAACATGTTTTTGTGCATCTTGTATTGAATTTTTCACCACTAAGTGTGATTCACAATAATGGGTGGATGGATGGATTTGTAGGCCTCTAACTCCACTTCCTAAATATCAACCTCCACAGGCATTACGAATTGTTTCTGCAGATGAAGTTTCAACATCCAAGGACTTTGATGAAATTTTGATTTTTGCACAAAAATTTATTTATGGTTATTTGGATGGTTTTTGAAGAATATTTTGACAGTTTGAATGATTACGAACTTGCCAAGCAACTGACAAAACAAAAAAAAATTATACATAAAAAAAAAACCCTAAAATACAATCAAATTGATAAAAATTGAGGGCTTACCTCTTTGTCTTGGTTGAATGTTTGAAACAATCGCGATACAGAAGTTTGAAGAGTGATTTGTAGGGGGTATTAAAAGAGTGAGTGCCAAAGGTCTAGGAGAAATCACAGTTGGAAAGGAGAAATGGGGTAAAATGAGGACTCGCGGATTAGTCTTTTTTGTCTCAGAGGACCACGATTGCGGTTTTAGGTTTGAGAACCACTGAGCCTATAAAAACAATTACACGAGCTCAATTTATAAACCACGCTCATGGTACCTAAACTTTGGGTTTTTATGTCCACTTAATTGTCCACCAACTTACTGCACTTGCCTAGAGAAAATGTCTTCAGGGCCATTAATGTGGATCTATCTGCCTCAACAACTAGATATGATTTAATGTACTCTTTCATTTCCTCTTCATTCAAGGCACCAAACCAATGGTTGATTCAGTCAAGGTAGATTTAGAGGCAAATCTTGTAGGAGGCATTAATAGCAGTGGTTGAGCTTCGACCTACTTTTCCCACTTCTCTCTCTTTCTTTCTTCTCTCTGATTGAATCTATAAATGCAGGATAGAGAATCGTTATAAAGGTTTTCACATTCTTCTGTTTTGTAGGCTCTCCTCTTCCCCTTGGCAAGTGAATTCGTGGATTTTAAGACCTCCCATATAGACTGTAAATGAAAATTTGCCTTGTTACTATTGTAATGCATCATATGAAGCCATGAGAGTAATAATACATGTTATGTGGGTGATCTTCACCCCTTTATGTGGTAATTGTTGTTTTCTGATCCTTCATTACAACTTTGGTTATTTATGCATGGTTTGTGTTGCATTCTTCTTATTTTTGTCTACCATTAAAACAATTGTTCATCACTCATTTGGTGTATCACCTGGTAGCTTAAGTTTTATTTTTGTTGCATCCCTTCTTTAACTCTGTCTCCTTGGAAAATTAGAGTAATATTTAGGATAGATCCTTTGTGATTTTATGCATACACCTAAGTAGAGGAGTAGGAACCAGCCTTACACCAAATGAATCTTCCTTAGAAAATCTGATTTGACGAATCATTTGGGGGTGTTGTGATTTTGCACTAACAACACTCTCCACACTATAAATTGTGCATTAGTATAAAAATGATCCTGATCTATGGCTGCATAATTTGTAAAAAACACTTGAAACATGAGGTTCATTGTGGAACTTAGCTAATGGATTTGAATTCACTGTTAATTTAGTTCCATATCTTGTAGTAAAGAAAAATATAATACCAATGAGAAGAGAGAAAACCACCAACCTTTTTTTTAAAGTCCCTTGATAGGAAGAGAGAAAAAAATGGTGACAAAAACACAATTGTTATTCCTTGAAGAATTGAAACATTTGGATAAACATGCAAATTTACCTATAGATTTTTTATGACACCAAATGTGTTGGTTGCTATCCCATAAAGTTGCAAAACACTCTTTTTGGTTGGTTCATACTATAACCCAAGTTGTTCTACAATAGCTTTGCACATAATTATTCTCCTTTCACCGTTGTCCACTATACCGTTGTGAACTAAATGGTCCCCGATAATAAGATATAAATAAAAGGGAGGTGGCCTCCTTATGTCATGTGCATTTAGCACCTTTTGAACCACCCACCTAAGCTCTTTCATTTATTCTTGAACAATTGTTCCAAGCACTAAATCAACTTTATTTGGCTCTTTGTAACCTAGGTTTGATTAAATCTGCAACTTAGCAAGCTCTTTATCAAGGATATCCTTCTTTCCTGGTATATTAAGAGAATCCTATAATGAATTAATTATGTTATGATTTTTCATAGTTTCAAAAATATTGAACGATGCTACAAAAGTATTTGAATAAGCTTTGGAAAAAATAGATTTTGCTTTTGATGTCTTTGTAATCTACGATATAAAAAAGTGTTTACGATCTTGTTTTTCCTTCTTTTTCTACTCTTTAGGGGATGAAATAGGAATTCCTGTAGTTTTATCAGTAACTGTGGGTAAAATAAGATCTTTTTAGTTTTTTTCTTCATCCTTAACTCTTTTATGAGATCTGGTCATAAAGGCACAAAAATCATCGTCACCGAATCTAATAAGATTTTTATCTGGATGTGTTTGACTTTGATTATCTTGTTATCTACATACTATAAATAATGTTTCAGATTTGGGTTAAGAAACAAGATTCATATTCAAATGCACATTTGAACAACTAGAAGGATGATTTTTTTGATTGCAAGGAGTACACCAATCTTATTAGGCCATATTAATTAGTACAAGAGCACTAGAAGTACTATGGGTGGCCTTAAAATCATTTTGTATCTTCCTAAAAAGATTCCTATAATTGTCATTTTGCTGATATGGCTACCTATTTTCTTCATAAGGAGCTTGGTAAGGCCTAGCAAACTGTGTTATTTTGTTCTCTATTAATGTTAGCTTATTTCTAAATATTTGCAAGGTATTATGTATCTTAGTAAGGTCATTTGACTGTGTTGTTACAGTAGTTAAATTAGGATGTACCCATTAAATAGGTGGTGGAATAGGGGCTAGATCTGCACTAATAAGCATAGAAGGCCTTGGAGATAATTTCCCATCTTGAATAAGGTTGTTTTCATGCTTTATACAAGGGCACAAGCTATTAGGAGTGTAAAACCTCCCATGGAATGTATCATGGTTGCAATATCACTGCTTAAAACTCTGAGATAATAAAGAAATGCATGATCAAATTGAGGCTTAACAGTAGGAGGGATTTTTCCCATGTCCTAGAAAATATTAACTTGAAATTTTTTCATAAACTCATGCAGGGAATGTTTAATCGTGGACATTTGCTTTAGCAGAGATATGACAATATTTATCATCAAATTAGTTACATAATGCTTCACCAGATTTATCCCAAGTGGCTATTGTACCTAGTTCCAAAATTCTCTACCACTTAAGGGCTTGTGATTTCGAAGAAGTAGAAAATAGAATTATGGATACATCTTCATCAGTAATATTATGGACTGAAAAGAGGGCTGCAATATCTCTAATGTGCTCAGTAGGGGTAATCTGATTTTCACCCATAAATTCTAGAAGTCCTTTTAAGGAAGCATTCGGTATATCATTATAAACAACAATTAATAAAAGGCTAAAATTTTGAAAGGTAACAAAATTTCGTTGTGGTTACTGAAGCATTGAAATAATTGGGATCCGGAGTACAAGATTCAGTCCAATGGAAGGAGGGTTGTAAAATTTGATCCTGTTATAAGGTAAGGTGTTTCCAAATCTTCTTCTTATAGTGTAATTCAAAGGTAATGAAATATAATTAGCAGGAATTCCTATTAACGATTATCTTTTACTCACTTTAGGCATGAAACATGCTAAGATATTGGTCTCAAATTATTTGGGGAGTCACCAGATGAATTATTCTTTGAGTCTTATATTTTTATAACTCGTGATTTATTGTTCTCATCCCACCGAGCATAACAAAAAATGTTATCTGTCATAACTACACCCTTTTTGAGGGTTGACATATCTTCTAACTTTGCTTTTCCCTCAATTTTGAAGATAAAATTGAGACACCTCATGAGTTGTGGGTCTCCCTATTGTGAGGTCAATCTTAGGAATTATAAGGCCAATTCCTTCTTTGGATGTGTCCTAAACCTGAAACTTGTGGGGTTTAAGGGTAAACTAGATGGCTAAAATTGTAATTAAATGAGTTGATACACCTAAAGTAATGAGGGATTGACTTAGAAACATGTAAAATATACCGAGAATAAGTTAAATAAGACACGATCCAATGGTTTTAAGATAATCTCAAGGAAAAAAAAAATTGTTGAGGGACTTCTCACAACAACACAATAGAAAATTGAAAATTAAAATTAACAAAAAGCTTTAATTTACAAAAATTTAAATAACATAAGAAAGATTAATTAATTTAGGTAATAAAATTCAAAATAATTACTATCAAAGCACACCACTACAAATGATAGGAAATAAAAAAACCAGTTCTCATTCAGGGGCAATTCTAAAAAAATTTGTTTCAGCAATCACTAAATAAAAAAATTCCTCCAAAGTGCCTTGAAAGTGCACACAATAAAAAGAAAATTATTAACCCAATCCCCCTAAAAATATACTGAATTCTAACTGGTACTTGCATGAAATTAATATCCATTAACATGATTTTAAAAAAGGGCTAATAATAAGCATGGAAGACTATTATAATGTTAAAATAACCTTATATTTTCCAAAAATACCCCAAGTCAAACTGATTTAACTATTCTCTAGTTGTATGATATGTACCATGACTTTATGAAGGCTAAGGTAATTTTTGAGTTAATATTCAACTGTTAATTTTATCCTTGTCTTCATGTGCAAACTTACTTTACCAAGTGCATGCCTTTTGTCTTGTAGCTGATGTGATACCTATTCTATCTCTAGTGCATGCATGACTTGATTTTGTCTTCATCTACAAGATTAAATAATCAAATTTCCTTTTCTGAGGTGATATGATACTTTGTGCATGGAAAAGTGATCACATTCTGATAATGATGTATTTGTATCTTTTTCCCAATGCCACCTATGCATGAAAAGGTGATTATGTCTCTTTCCTCAATGTGAAGGGGATTTAACCCATACAAATGCTTTGATTATCATGAGAATCCCCTTTGATAATTACATATTAGTCAGTATGGTTTTTACTAAGGTTAAAAAATTAAATCATTGCTCATCCTTTTTTATTGTCATTGTGGACTATGGTTTAAAATCCTTAATTTATTTGATTCATTCGGTCCCCTTCCTATGACGAATTAAACCATCATGGTGTTGTAGGTGGAATCTTAACCTGGGTTACATTTATATTTTTTCTTATGACTCCACGTGTGAAATATTTGACTCTGGTTTAGTTAATGAAATCCTTAGTCTATTTTTTATCACCAAAATCTTGAAAACTTAATCATTTTTTATATGCACTTGATGATCCACCTGAGTGGCGAAGCCCTGGTAATTGTTTTTTCACAGGACCCCATGGCTCTAGTTTTTTTACTTGAAATCTCCCACTGTTATCTTGTATAATTTCTAAAACTTTTTATTTTAGTTTCCTAGGCTATATGTTGCATTCTTAGAGTGGATTTGAGATTGTATAACTTTCTAGGTATGTATTAGCTTAGATATTTGATACTCTACCCAGAAGGCAAATTGGGGTTGTGTATTTTTCAATATGCTTTGGGTTTTATCTTGAAAATAATTTTATGTTTCCATAGATTGAGATCTATTTTGAACTCCATTAATATTATGTCGTTAACCTTTTCTTTTGATTACTCGAGTTGAGCTAGTTGTTTATCCCAAATTTAGCATAATATGTCTTCCATGGAAATCGATGTTTTCTTAAACTTATAGGATGATTTATGACTCTGTATTCTTTATACATGGCCATAATTGTTTTCAGGTAACTAATTTTCTTCTTGTTCTTTTTTATAATTTGTACTAAATTATCCCTTGACCCTCTTACAACTCAAACTCATCGCTATAAGAGGTAAGTTGCTTTTTCTTCAAAATAAAACTATATTTTTCTTAGTTTTGGACTTGTGTTGCTACGTGGGTGCTGGAATGACTTAACCTAGATGTTTTTTTGTGTTTTATTACTAACTAGATCTAAGTTTACCATTTAATAGGTTTTGATCCATTACTCTTTCTTGTATATAAGAATTGACCCATACTTTAATATACCCCGCACGACTGTGTAGTCTTTTGGTTTGTCATTCTTTGTTTTACTTAGACCAATTCATGGTCATCATTGCATATTCCTAAGCACTTCTATGTTTACTTCTATTTATTAGGGTTTGATCCTTTTGGCTTTGATTTGTTTCTCCATACTTAGCACAACAAGAAAATGACTACTTTTCTTATTGCTCAAGATCTATTTTCTTGAGTGTTGGTTGGTTCGTATATGAGTTCAATCACCATTATGGGTTTGGCCATGCCTTTCTTTTGAATACTTTGCTAATTAATTTTCTTACTTATTTTTCATGAATTTTATTTGTGTGAGATTCATTTACAGAATGTAACCACTTTTTTAGATCTATTCCTTTCTAGTTCGTAGCATCATTTCATGAAAAATCATTTCTGGTTTATTTTCCCTCTATATTGTCCAAAAAGTTGGGGTTTGGTGCTTCAAATATGGGTTTGGGATATAATATGTAATTTTAATTGATATTTACTATACCTTTCATTTTTTATACTCTTCTTTTAATGACATGTTGTTTTATTGCACTTTTTTCTATGTTATATTGAGAACTCTAAAATATTTTCTCTGGAATTATGATTTGAGGTAAATATTTCTGCAAATAGATTTACATCTCTTCCTTGTCTAAAAATAAGTGAAATACCAAGACCTCCACTTATACTCTTTTCAATTTTTTAAAATATATATGCCCTTTTAATGCAGAAGTAGTTGAAAAAATCCAAGTTGTGGAAATATCTTCTATATATTTAAGAACCTTTATTACAATTTATTTGTAGCTGGATGCTTGAAAATTGGACCTGTATTTGAAAATTTTCCTCATCTGTGAAATAAATTTGTCTTCATCATAGTGATGCAATATGTAGTTATTTTTGCACCTTAAACCATCTCAAAAATATGGCTTTATCTATTAAGATGCTCTTGTAGATGAAAATCTCCATTTTTTCTTCCAAAGAATCTATATTTGAATCTCTATTTGTGTAATTAATTCCAAATTGCACTTAAATATTACCATTTACATGGTTTTATCTGGTTACCTCTTGTGAATTATAAGAGGCATTCCATCTTGAAAAATCCACTCTGCTGTAATTTTCATGATCTCTAAAAGAATGAACACTTCATTTGATCATCATAGTATGGATTAAAATGTAAGTTGAGCTGTGTTGTATGTTTGGATAACTTATAGCCTATATGCCACTTCTCAATTGGCACATTTTTTTTTATAGTATGTCTTTCAGTTTGAAAATGGTTGAATGTAACATTGTTTGCTTTTGTTTCCAGTTATGAGGGTTGACTCCTAACTTGTCAGCTATTAGAAATGCTAGCTAGTTCTGAATCTGCTACTGTATATTATGAATTTATCCTTTAAAAGGCTTCTCAATCATTTGACTACCTTTCATGAGAGATGTGACTCTTATTATAACTCTCTTAGATTAGTTACTCCTCTATATGTTTCTTTGCAATGATGATTACATGCTAAAAATCTATTTTTTTTATCAATGTCTGCAATTACTTCATCTTGGCCAGCTCCACCTTTGCTTAAATGACTTGTACTTTGAGAGTGGTAGTTTTGTGACAAGTTGAAACTTTTTCAATAGCTGGATGTGGTTTTTATCATAGTATCTTTTCTTCTGTTCATATCCATTGCTTTGAAATTTAAACAAAAAATTAAGGGAAACTGATTGCCAAGTCTGAGAAATGATTGTATTGCTTAAAGTACACTTTTATTCATTCTATTTGTATCCATAATCAAAATTATTTCTTGTGTGATGTTATCTTTTGATTTGATTTATCTGAAAAATGAAAAAAATTGTTTCTGAAAGTTCTATCATTTCACATGTGCCTATAATGAATCTAAATTATCAGTTTAAGACTTGGCAAGCTCCTATCTTAGATGAACAACCCCCTCATATAGTTTAAGTGAATATACCATCTCTAGTTTAGGACTATGTGCATTTGAAAATTTGTGATGGGAATATATCCTTGCGTTCCTCTAAGATTTCATTATCTTTCATTTCATTCATGATCTGTAATAATATGATTTGTTTATTTTTTTTGAGATATTGTTTCTCGTGAAGCATATTCACTTGAAACTTCTTGATAATCAATCATAAAAAATTGTTCCATGCATACCAAATTTTTTATTCTTGTATCTTGGATTTTTGTACATGGTTTGAGATGCCTTTCTTCATGACTGTAGCTTCGTAAAATTAAACTTTGAGATCTATGTGGCTAAATCATGGTGCTAATCTAATTTCTTTGATGAATGAACTCTTGTGTCATAATTATATGTGTTCATTTATTTGGTTGAAATAAAACCCTTGCGAAGATTTTTTATTCCTACACTGTGCTTTATAGATGCAAATAAATGTACTATTAAAATATAACACATATTTTTTACATTTCTCCTTCCTTTCTCCCTATACATGCACATCTAAAAGAAACAATAATAAAATATTAATGCTAAAAGCCTCTCTTATTTGTTACTCTTTTTCTCCTTTCCATGTTTTAGTTCTGAAACTCATTAGATGGATTTTGAATACTATCGTGTATATTGTATCTTATCTATACTTTCTTGAAGAGGTTCATTTTAGTGAAACAAAAAAAAAAGAAAAAAGATCAATCAAAGAGCTCTAGTAATATTTGATTTTTATCCATAGGTTTCTAATCTTGGAAGATGGATATGAAGATGAAGCAGTCGAAGATGAAGATGAAGATGCATGAAAGATGATGAAGATCGAAATAACAAAAACCCAATCAGGTAATGATGGGTTTATTGTTTCTTATTTTACTTATAGTTTCATTTATATGTATCTTTTATTTAAGTACATATGAGTTACATCCCATGGCTTGTGTGGGAAACTAAATTTGTATATCTTTATTAATAAATGAAGTTAAATTATGTAATTGAGTTGTCTATTTTATTTTGCATTTGATTACTATAAAATATAATTATGGAATGAACTAAAAAAATCAAAACATAATTAATCTCATTCAAACATAAAGAAATAAAAATAAATTAATGTACTTGTAACTTAAAATATAACTATAGCATGCACAAGACAATTTTTTTTGTTGTTCTAAAATCCAAATCCTTGTGTCTACAATTGTTCCTTTTTTTATCAAGGTTGTGCATTAATCCTTTTAGGCTCTTGCATAAATTTCATGAAGGTGATAATGGAATGACATCATATGTGAGGTGTTGCATTCTACAACAATGCACATAGTTGCATATCCACATTGTTGTCTCAATTTGATGTAACTCAAAACATTAAGAAATTATACTTGTTTTACTTAGTTGGATCCATTACATATATCCTTTCCATGTGAACTGAAGTTTTGATTTTCCCATTTGGTTCTGAGCCCGATGCACAGAAATCAATAAATTACAGATTTGATCAGAAATTGGTTGAGATTTTTAACAAAACGTGGCCGGGTTCATAACAGTAATTTATTTGGAGGTTGGGAGTGCAATTAAGAGGCATGGTCATCATTCTTTCTCTGCTGCAGCACCTGGGATAGTATGGGGAGCCTTTTTCAAGTAATGTATAATCATTTCACTCAATTTAATGCCTCTTACAGGTGGTTGAAGGATAGATTTCGGGATTTCCATTTTCCCCTCTCTCTCTCTTCTCATTTTTTCTATAAATTAGAGTGTTGGGCTCATTGTAAAGGAGAGAGTTTTTCAGATAGCAAAGCTCTATCAAAATTGCTTTGTGAAGCTAATGTGTTGCAAGCCCTTGTAGTGGACTCCTTGCATGGTGTTCCAGGCCCTTTTCTTGTAATAGATTGAACTGTGCATACCATGAAGCAATAAAATACAAGTTTGTGGATGTATCTTCCCCTGCTGTGTTTTCTTGCATTCTCCTTGCCCCTTTAATATTTCTACAAGGATATTGTGTCTATTATTATGTTCTTTTAGGGATTCATTATCATTGTGTATGCTTGGAATATTGTTGTGAATGCATCTTGCTAGATTATGGAGAACTATCATCACCTTTTCTAGTGTGTGCTTTCCCTTTGTATTTCACACATTTGGAGACTACTCTCACACCCTCCTTTTTTGGTGTATCACCACTTTAGTGTAGGCTTTCATTTTATGCATTCTCTCTCCCTGGTCCCTTGGAAATTTAGATTAGAACAGTTAGCTTATCCTGCATTAGAGTAGATTGTGGCAGGTAGTTTAGGAGCAAGAACTAGCTTTCTCTGGAGGTCTATCTCAAGTAGCAAGTCCCACAACTTGGAGATAGTACCCATGTTATCCAATCACACCGTGAGTTCAAGTATATCTCCAGGGGTGCTGTGATTCGGTGATAACACTACCCACCTAAAACCATTGATGAATAAATTTAGTTTTGTCCACCATTTTTGAGGATGTCAAGTCTCCCACCTGCCACAATGATGAAAAATGATCCTCCTTTCTTGGCTTGCAAGGAATAGTGCATGAAGGCATGGGATCATTCAGGAAACCATCATTGTTGCAGGTGAAATTTTAATGCTTTCTAGGGTGGTTGGAGTTGGTGAATTCAATTCATTGTTGGAGTGGTTTGAGCAGGATTCAAATTTTCCCTCTCTCCTTCTCTCATTCTTCTATATATTGTAAAGGAGGGGCATTTTTCTAAAGGTTGGTCATTTCTTCCCTCTTGTCTCCCTCTCTCTTTCTTCCCTAGGGTTGAATGTAGAGTTTAAGCCTCATCTCATGGATCTATAATGGTATTTTATTGCCTCTTGGCAGTTGATGATGTACTGTGTGAACTCATGGAGCAATAAAATATGTTTTGTGATGCATTTTTTCCATCCCTACTTAATTTATTTTCTCTTCTTTCTTCTCATCATTACAGTGTATAATGTGCATACTTCCAATGTCTATTGTAGTTTCTGAGAGTTGTGTTTAATGGGTTTGAAGTTTTTTTCTATGTGAACTCTATCTTTGGTCTGTGATATATCTATCTGTCTACTTCATTGCTCTCTTCTCTTCACTTCAGTAAATTGATATTGTGATCAGAAACCCCCCTTTTCTTGGTGTTATGACCTCTTTAGTATAGGATTACTTTATTTCATGCTCTCTCTCTCTCCCTCTCTCCTTTGCATTGTTAGATTAGAAGTAGATAATCACATTTCCTTCCTTAGAAGTAGTTTAGCATAAGGATTAAGAACAAAAAGTTAACTTTCTTCAGATGGCAATCTCAATTCTGAAAGTCCCATAGCTTGAGAGATGGTCCCGTGTTATTTAGTCACACTAGATGCCCCACTTAGATCTAAGGCCATTTAGGGTGTGTTGTGATTTTGCACTAAAAAAACAATCACAAGAATACATCTTTCAAAATTAACAAGGCTTAAAATGCAAAGCCAATGGAGTAAGGATCTATGGGGATATCACTTATACCTCCTAATGGGATTAGTCACCCACCTTAAAACCCTACAAAAGACAACTGAAAACCCCTACAAAACTCTTATGCCTCCCTTAAGATCCTCTTTTACCTCCCACATTATCTTATGCCACCCTACAATCTCTTATGTCTCCCTCAAAAGAACCAAGTAAGGAATGCAAGCATTCTCTTATCCAAGGTGGGGCACCTAACCCAACTCCCTCCCAAAAAATGTAGTAAACTCTTATTCCTCACTACATACAAAATCCATCTAGCCTTCTCATACACCATACTTAGGCATTGTACCCATGAACCCAATAAGCATGCAAAACATTCACTTTCATACAAATAAACACATATAAAAGAAAACAAGTAAGACAAGGGTATACTTCTTACCTTTCCATGGTATAAATTTGATAAAAGAGTCACACTCCAAGCTCCTTCAAGCTCAATCCAACTCCAACAAGCTGAAGACTTCAAAAAGAATTCCAAAAATTCTCTAACTCTAAAATAAAAGAGCAAAAATGAGAAGAAGTAACCCTCAAACAACCAAATAAACTTGCATATATATAAAAAGGTAAGAGGAGATTGAGGTGGATCCTTGTAGGATGCCACATCACTCATCCTCAGTTCCACATCACAAGTCAAAACTCAACCCCAACATCACAAGTCAAACCTCAACCCAAATGCACAATAAATTGGTGGTTCAGACGAATGAAAAACCTCTTACACACACAATCTAAACCCACATCCCCAAAGGACATAATTTAAAACCCATTTAAGAAAAGTGTGATAAATGTCACTTTTTGTCTTACAAAACACTTAATGGGGTCTATTTTTTACTCACCAATCCATAGGTAGGGTTGGTATAATAAATTAAGAGGTGTGGGACAAGCTTAGTTTGTCCCACAAGCTTCCAAAAATGGCCCTTAAGACCAAATTCGAAATTCCAAGGTAATGTAGAGTGTACAACACTCAAATTCACATACACTCAACTTAAATAAAAAATTTCAAAGGACCAACTACTCTAATAAATGATCCCTTTTGGTCACATCCCCAATTAACTTAATAAACATGATTAATTCACTTAATGAAGGCACTTTAATCAACAATGATAAAGAAAGGAATTACATCATAAGTTAAATCACATATTGCACAATTAAATAAAATAAAAAGGGAAACATACGCACATAGCCCATGGTCACAATTGGAGGTCATCTGCCCCCATTGGGACCCCCTAAAAAAAAATAACAAAACAACAATATTACACAAGTTTCTATGGTGACCATTGTAGTATCCATCCATTTTCCGCTGTGGTTGGTCTCCAATGCCTCTTTTGATTGTTGTGATATAATTATCTACAAAATCACACAATACCTCCTTCGGCCTCGTGGCTTCATCAAATACATCAAGGATAAAATATACATACATTAATTAATAAAAATCCACACATAATTAAATCATCATCTAGACTAAAAATGCTACCATTTTTTTATAATTTCAACGAAATTTCAATTCTATCTTTTATCAATATCAACAAGATCACAAGATTGGGTAAAATGCTAATTCCTACTCAACATGAAGAGAATTTTTAATGTCACTAATATATATGCATACAACACATCATCATCATCAATATAAACATGTATGTCTATGTCTCTAAGAATCCACACAAATCATACTATGAATCACAATCCATCGATATTTAGAATATATCTATGATATAACATCATGCTAAACCAAAATGACACAATAACATTCATTTCTATAGTAAAAAATGATCAAAATAAAAATATAATAATTTTCAAAGAGAAGTACGTACTGCATCCCCATCCCCTTAGACTTGAATTCCTCTTGGAAGTCACTGAAATAGGTGTGGAAACTAGACTTGTAGTAATGTAGCATCATCCCATGTAGCACCAGTCTCATCAAACCTATCCCACTAGACTCATACCTGATCAATATTTTGGCCTCAAAGGCCCAGGGTCCTATGCTATAAAATATGCAAGGGATCCACCACCATCTTCCCCTTCTCCTACGCATGCAATGCGGTCCAATCCAATATACCAGATGTCTCCAGGATATATCTCCTAAGAACAGATACATGAAACGCATCATGCACATGAGACAAGCTGTGTGGCAAGGCTAGATGATAAGCTAAGGGACTGATCCACTCCAGGATCTTAAATAGACCCACAAATCTAGGAGACAACTTAGATCGTTTTCTGTAATGGATATAACTCTTATGAGGTCTAACATGAAGAAACACCTTCGTACCCAACTCATAACTACAGTCAAATCTCCTCTGATCTGATACTTATTTTGTATTTCTTGTTCCTCATACAACCTTTGTCGAACCAAAACAACCTACTGCTCCATGTTCTGTAACAAATACAGTGCAAGTGATACTCTATCCTACAATTTGTACCAACTCAACAATGTTCTATACTCTCTCCCATACAATTCTTGAAAGGGTTCCATCCCAATAGAACTCTAGAAACTTTTTTTGTAATAAAATTCAACTAAGTACAAATACTCCTCCCACTTTGACTAATGATCCATGATGTACATTTGAATCATCTCCTGTAAAATCTGATTCACCCACTCCGTCTGACCATTTTTCTCTTGATGATAGGTTGTGTTGAATTTGAGACTCATCCCAAGATCATGCTGCATGGTAGTCCAGAAGTGTGATGTGTACAAAGGATTGTGGTCAGAGATGATATTCCAAAACATCCCATGGTGTCTAAAAATCTCATCCAATTACACTCTCACTACTGCACTAGCTGTATAAGTGGTCTTCACTGGAGAAAAATGAGTCACTTTCGTCAATACATCCACCATGAACATGATGGTATCATGGTAGTATCTCAATGTCGGTAGCCCTATTCTAAAATTAGTTTAAATGATGTCCCATTTCCACTCTATTATAGCATGTGATTAAAGAATCCCAGTTAGATGCTGATGCTTGGCCTTCACCCTCTGACACTCTAAAAAATGTAATGCAAATTGAGCTACATCTCTCCTAGGCCTCTCCAATTGTAAAGTTTTCTCAAGGTGGTGTGCATCTTCTTCACCCATCGATGGGCTAAATAAGGTGCATGATGAGCCTTTGCCAAGATATCATGTCTCAAACCTCCATCCCTAGGTACATATATCTGGCCTCTTTGTCTAAGAAGTGCATCTGATTCTAATGTAAAACCATCGAAATTACCCTTAAAGAGTATATAAGACTTAATATATGATCTCGTTGTAAGGTAGAAACTATCAAGAGGAAGCACAAAATCCTACTCCGCGAATCAGTACCCATTGAAGTAGCCATAACCAAATGTCTCTATCTACTCAGAGTGTTGGAAAAAACATTCTCCTTCCCCTTCACATGCTCTATCTCCATGTCGTACTCACATAAAAAGTGCATCCAATGTCATTGACAAGCGTTGAGATTGGGTTATGTAAAGAGGTGATGTAAGCTCAAGTGGTCTATCTTGAGGATACATCTCCTACCAAGAAGGAAATACCTCCATCAAATGAAAGGATGCATAACCATTGCAAGCTCAACGTCATGAGTTGGATAATTGAGCTCATGATACTTGAGTTTGCAAGAGTCAAAGGAAACCACATGGACCTCCTGCATTAATAACCCACCTAAATTTTCAATGGAAGCATCTGTACATAAAAATAAATCCCTCTGAGGGTTTGGAACATTAAGAATTAGTGCTGACATAAGGCATCCCTTCAGTGTGCTAAAGGCCTTCTTGCATCTATTGTACCAAACAAACTTCTTCCCTTTCTGCTAAAGGGAAGTGATGGGGTGTGCAAACCGAGAAAAGTCTCGAATAAATCTAATGTATTATCCTACCAACCCCATGAAACTGCACACCTTATTTACGCTAATTGGTGTGATCCAATCCATAATAGCTCAAATATTGGAAGGATCAATAGAGATACATTCCCTTGAAATGATGTGACCCAAGTACTGCACCTCCGACTGAAATAATGCACACTTCTCTAGGTTCTGGTAAAGCTATTACTCACAAAGACACTACATAACCTATGGAAGCTAATCCTCGTTCTCCTCATGTGTATGTTATTAATCAAAATATCATCAAGAAATATGAGCATGAATCGATCCAAAAATGTCTGGAATACCCCATTCATCAAACTCATGAATACTACAGGGGCATTCGTCAGACCAAAAGGCACTACTATGAACTCGTAATGTCCATATCTCATACGGAAGGTTATCTTATGAATTTCTACCTCTTTGATCCTTAGCTAATGGTATTGAGACTTAAGATCTATGATGGAAAATACTATGTCCCCCTTCATCTAGTCAAATAAATCATCAATGCATCGAAGGGCATAAAAATTCTTGATTGTTACTTTGTTCCGATGACGATAATCAATACATAATCAGAAGGATCTGTCCATTTTTTACAAAAATCACTGGTGCACCCTAAGGGGATACACTAGGATGCATTAGGCCTTTCTCCAGAAGTCACTCCACCTACAACTTGAGCTCGTAGAGTTAAGGGGTAGTCATCCTATAAGGTTCTCATGAGATAGACTCCACTCTTGGAACCAAATCTATGTGAAAATATATCTCATGTGGGCAAGGTAATCATGAAAACTCATGTGGAAAGAAATCTAAAAAATACCTCAAGATATAATGATCACTAAGCAACAACCCACTAGAATCAACCTCAGATCAGTCGCTAACCATTGCAGCATGTAAATGGCAACCTCATCGCACACATCACTTAAGTTGTATAGCAAAAATGTTCTGAATAGAGGTGGGTATCCTAAGTCCCACTATCACTGTCTCTACTCCCAAATCATTAGCACATAATATTACCTTACTGTAACAATTGACTCTAGCCTTGTGTGTAAATAACCAATCCATGCCTAGAATAATCCCATTTGAACCCAACGAAAGGATAAAAAGATCCAGACTCATGGAAAAGGTTCCTAGGTCAACTATGCATTCATTGACCAAGGTGTCTACAAAGAGCTTGGCTTTGGAAGACATCTCTACATCCCAACTATTGATCTACCTAACTACCAGTAGCCTACATCACTCTACTAAAAAATAAGAAATAAAAGAATCTAAGGAATCCAAATCAAATAAAAATGAAATGGGTATGCCATCAATGCTACATGTCATCTCCATCACCGTGCTCTAGTGATATTCTCGCTAGTTCTCGAACGTGGCATATATCATGTGCCTCCTAGCCATGTCACCTATTGTATGATTTGAAACTTTTTCCTTACCCTTGTTATTAGGGTTCTATGGGCAGTCTCTCCAATGATTCCCAAGTACTCTACAATGATAACAACTACCATGTCCTCTCCAATGAGAAGCGGCTCCAGCAGGTACTCTAGTTATCTATGCCATGTATCCTAATTATCCCTCTATGCACTACTAAGGTCATTTCTAATGAGATCCTATTGACTAAGCTCTAGGTGGTGCTTAAGTCCTTATTGGCCCCCTAGTAGGAGGCCACATACCACATCCCCTATGGCCATAAAATATATATCGAGGCCTAAATGGAGGAAAAGTCTATTGCTACTAATCCTGATTTGGTTTCTGTGGTAGTCTGAATGAACATTACGTAGAACCATATACTCCATGAGGAGGAGCAGATGACCCCCTTGATTTTCTATCCTGCATCAACTTGATACAAATCCACACTCTATCTTATTCCTGTTGTGTCTTACCCCTGGTCTCCTTTATGATATAGGGCTTCTCAATGACCTTTGCTAAAGTCTGCAGGAAATGAATGTGCATTACCCCTCTAATGTTTTTATTCAGGCCACTAATGAACCTATGGATCCTCACGTGCTCATCCTAAATATAGTCCACATAATATAGTAGGTCCAGGAAGTGACTCTCATACTCTACCACCATCATGGATGCTTTCCAATGGTCGCGGAACTCATCTATCCTTTGCTGAATGAACCTCTTGGACAAGTATCTACTCTTGAAACACTCCTCAAAGATCTCTAAAGTGACTATCTTGGAATCCACATGGAGGTTTATCTCCTCGGTCCTCCACCAAAGCCTGGCTCCATCTCTTAGAAGGTGGATGGAAACATGAGCTCTAATTTTGTTGGTACATGGACATAGCTTGAAGCATCCACTCAAGCTGACCAACCATGCCTCTTACTGAAATCCCAATTTGAGCCTAGCAAAATGAGATGGATAGAGTTTTTCTAATCTCTCTGATACAATCTTCCATAGTAGACTATCTATCTCTAGGTCTCTTAACACAATCGTCATATTTCCTAGGGCTCCTAGATATGTCTTTGTGTCCTATAGAGTTGTCTTTAGAACTTCTCTATGGTGACTCTCATCGAGTTGACTCCATGTGGGAGTTCTCTGCCCCATACTCATCACTATGTTGGGAAGGTGTATGAGCCTCTACTAATTTCTCTATTTCTTGTCTATAGAAGTATAATCTTGACATAATAATGAGATAATTAGGAATTTTGTATTCAATTTGAAATATGGCAAAAAAATTATGTAAATTATGGAGATTTTCATAAGGGATAAAGAGCCAATTGAAATGGTAGAATTGTAAGTTAAATTTGAAATGAATATAAGAATTTGTAGGTGGAAAGATGAGACAGTTATCCTTGTATAATAATGTTCTTGGAATGTTAATCATAACTAAGATGTAATCATGGTAATGTTGTGTTGTGGGTTTTCCAATCCTTGGGTCCCTTTTCTTGTTTGGGTCATTGCTAGTATTCATTCATTGGGGAAAGTGTGGAATTAACATTTATATGGTGTTTTCATTTGTCTATGTTAGTTGATAATTTGTGCAAGTGTCTTACGTTGTGTTAATTTTATCTATTAGATCCCATGTGATGTTTTGTAGTGAGCATTCAAAGTAAAAAAAAACTATTCTAGTATTTTTATTGTTGTATTTGTGTCTCAAAATAATGGCTATTACAACATTTATGTTGAGTATGGAGCTTAATTGTTTCATAGGAAACTTACTTTGACATGTTACTGGTTTTGAAAATATTAGGAATCAGTTAGGGTTTAATCGACATCATTTAGGACATGACCATCATTGGTCAGGCATAGATCGACATCGGTCACCTATACGATGGTGTTTTTGTTCTTTAACAAGAATTAGAATAAATCACTTGTTTTATGAATACAATGGGGGCATTCGTCAGACCAAAAGGCACTACTGTGAACTCGTAATATCCATATCTTGTACGAAAGGTTGTCTTATGAATATCTACCTCTTTGATCCTCAGCTAATGGTATTTAGACTTAAGATCTATCTTGTAAAATAATATGTCCCCCTTCATCTAGTCAAATAAATCATCAATGCATCGAAGGGGGTAAAAATTATTCATTGTTACTTTGTTCCAATGATGATAATCAATACATAATCAGAAGGATCTGTCCTTTTTTTACAAAAATCACTGGTGCACCCTAAGGGGATACACTAGGATGCATTAGGCCTTTCTACATATGTCACTCCACCTGTAACTTGAGCTCACAGAGTTAAGGTGTAGTCATCCTATAAGGTTCTCGTGAGATAGGCTCTGCTCCTGGAACCAAATCTATGTGAAAATCTATCTCACGTGGGCGAGGTAACCCGACAACTCATGTGGAAATACATCTCAAAAATTCCTCAAGATATAATGATCACTATGCAGCAACCCACTAGAATCAACCTCAGATCAGTCGCTAACCATTACAGCATATAACTGGTAACCTCGTCGCACACATCACTTAAGATGTATAGCGAAGATGTTGTGAATAGAGGTGGGTATCCTAAGTCCCACTATCACTGTCTCTACTCCCAAATCATTAGCACATAATATTACCTTACTGTAACAATTGATTCTGGCCTTGTGTGTAGATAACCAGTCCATGCCTAGAATAATTCCATTTGAGCCCAACGAAAGGTTAAAAAGATCCAGAGTCATGGAAAAGGTTCCTAGGTCAACTATTCACTCATTGACCAAGGCATCTACAAAGAGCTTGGCTCTGGAAGCCATATCTACATCACAACTACTGATCTACCTAACTACCACCAGCCTGCATCACTCTACTAAAAAATAAGAAATAGAAGAATCTAAGGAATCCAAATCAAATAAAAATGAAATGGGTATGCCATCAATGCTACATGTCATCTCCATCACCATGCTCTAGTTCTATTCTCGCCAGTTCTAGAACATGGCATATATTATGTGGCTCCTAGCCATGTCACCTATTGTATGCTTTGAAACTTTAACCTTACCCTTGTTATTAGGGTTCTATGGGCAGTCTCTCCAATGATTCCCATGTACTCTGCAACGATAACAACTACCATGTCCTCTCCAATGAGAAGCAGCTCCAGCAGGTACTCTAGTTATCTGTGCCATGTATCCTAATTATCCCACTATGGACTACTGAGGTCATTGCTAATGAGATCCTACTAACTAACCTCTACGTGGTGCTTAAGTCCTGACTGGCCCCCTAGTAGGAGGTGCCATACCACATCTCCTATGTCCATAAAATAACTGTGGAGGCCTAAATGGAGGACAAGTTTGTTACTACTGATGGTGATTTGGTTTATGTGGCAGTCTAAATGAATATTGCATAGAATTATATCCTCCATGAGGATGAGGAGATGACCCTCTCGATCTGCTATCTTGCATCAGCTTGATACAACTCCGCACTCTATCTTTTTCTTGTTGTGTCTTACCCCTTGTCTCCTTTATGATATAGGGCTTCTCAATGACCTTTGCTAAAGTATGTAAGAAATGAGTGTGCATTACCCCTCCAATGTCCAGGTTCATGCCACTAATGAACATATGGATCCTCACGTGCTCATCCTAAATGTATTCCACATAATGAAGTAGGTCTAGGAAGTGACTCTCATCCTCTGCCACCATCATGGATGCTTTCCGACGGTCATGGATCTCATCTATCCTCTGCTGAATGAACCTCTTGGACAAGTATCTACTCTTTAAATTCTCCTTAACGAGCTCCCAAGTGACTATCTTGGAATCCACATGGAGGTTTATCTCCTCGGTCCTCCACCAAACCCTAGCTCCATCTCTTAGAAGGTGGATGGAAAAACAAGCTCTCATTTTGTTGGTACATGGACATAGCTTGAAGCATCCACTCAAGATGACCAACCATGCCTCTTACTGAAATCCCAATGTGAGCCTAGCAAAATGAGATGGATAGATTTTTAAGAATCTCTCTGATTCGATCTTCCATAGTAGACTATCTACCTCTATGTCTCTCAACACAATCGTCATGTTTCCTAGGGCTCCTAGATATGTCTTTGTGTCCTATAGAGTTGTCTTTAGAACTTCTCTATGGTGACTCTCATCTAGTTGACTCCATGTGGGAGTTCTTTGCCCCATACTCATCACTATGTTGGGAAGGTGTATGAGCCTCTACTAATTTCTCTATTTCTTGTCTATAGAAGTATAATCATGACATAATAATGAGATAATTAGGAACTTTGTATTCAATTTGAAATATGGCAAAAAAATTAAGTAAATTATGGAGATTTTCATAAGGGATAAAGAGCTAGCTGAAATGGTAGAACTGTAAGTTAAATGTGAAATGAATATAAGAGTTTGTAGGGGGCAAGAGGAGAAAGTTATCCTTGTATAATGGTGTTCTTGGAATGTTAATCATAACTAAGATGTAGTCATGGTAATGATGTGTTTTGGGTTTTCCAATCCTTGGGTCCCTTTTTTTTTTTTGGGTCATTGCTAGTATTCGTTCATTGGGGAAAGTGTGGCATCAAAATTTATATGGTGTTGTCATGTGTCTATGTTAGTTGATAACTTGTGCAAGTGTATTATGCTATGTTAATTTTATCTATTGGATCCCATGTGATGTTTTGTAGTGGGCATTTAAAGTAAAAAAAAATCTATTCCGGTATTTTTACTGTTGTATTTGTGTCTCAAAATAATGGGTTCTACAATATTCCTGTTGAGTATGGAGCTTAATTGTTTCATAGGAAACTTACTTTGACATGTTACTGGTTTTGACAATAATTGGAATCGGTTAGGGTATAACCGACATCATTTAGGACATGACCATCATTGGTTAGGAATAGATCGACATCGATCACCTGTATGATGGTGTTTTTGTTGTTTAACAAGAATTAGAATAATTCACTTGTTTTAAAGATGATTTATTGATTGTAAAATCATAGGTATTTTCCCATAATAGTTATATATGCATGTATGCATGCAATGAGGCTATGAGAGAAGAAAATAGCAATTGTTTTCAAGTAAGTTTTCTTAGTGGGCAAGAAAGAGTAGATGAGTGAGGGAAAAACGTTGAACATCCTATGAGGTGTTGGAAGATATCAGATCTTCATTGTATTTCCTGTGTAAAGCACTGAATAATATTAATTGTCATTTCTTGGTGGATGTAGCCCACACTGGTCGAACCACGTTAAATTTGGCGTTATCTTTCTCTTGTTTATTTGATCTTCTAGCTTATTTCTGCATTTATTGCTTGTATGATTTATCTTATATTAGATATGTCTAAGAATGTTATATGGTTTAACCCCAACAAATATTATAAGAGATTTTTGTGGAGGTTTTGTGTGTTGATAGGGTTTACTCATAGAGGGTTTTCTGATTGAGTTGGAGTAGAGGAATCAAACAAGATAGTAAATACCGAGTGGAGAAATTTTATGCTCGTAATTATCAACTATGTAGGATGCGAGTGGAGGATTATTTATATCAAAAAGATCTATATTTACCATTAGATGAGCATGGAAAACTGAGCATGATGACTTCTGAAGAATGGAATGTTCTTGACAGAAAGGCTATGGGATCTATAAGGTTGCACTTGACAACATCAGTGGCTTGGAATTTTACAAATGCAAAAACCATGGTAGAGTTAATGAAATATTTAGTAAATTTATATGAAACTCCCAATGCTTCAAATAAGGTATATTTGATGATTTTTTTTAAAATTCTGATATGCAATAAGGTGGATCTGTATCTAATCATTTAAATGATTTCCAATCTATTGTAAATCAAGTAAAATTGGTAGAAATTCAATTTGATGATGAAGTGAAAGAACTTTTATTCTTATGCTTTTTCCAGATAGTTCGGATAGCTTGGTAAGGGTTTTTAGTAATAAAATGAATGCTTGTAAAGGTTTAAAATTTTATGATGTGGTTAGCATAATCCTTAGTGAGGAAATACGTAGGAAACTCTCATGAGAAACATCATCTAGAAATTCTTTAAATGTTGAAAGTAGAGGAAGATCTAAGGAGAGATCATCTAAGAGCAAGAAGAATAGAAGATCAAATTCTAGACACGGCAGATTGAGATCCAGGTACCAACACTTACCTTGCTAGAATTATCGAAAGATAGGAAACATAAATAAGTAGTGTTGGTCCAAGGAAAAAAAAGATAATACATCAAACAAAGTTAAAGAAAATGGAAAAGAGGAAAACATTGCGAGTGAGCTAAAGAAATATGCCCTTATTCTCTCCTTGAAAAACATATTAGAAACTTGGATTTTAGATTATAGAGCTTATTTCCATGCCACTAATAATAAGAGTTATTTTAGAAATTATGTTCAGGATGATTTTGGACAAGTTTATTTAGGAGATGATGAGCCATGAAATATTACTGGTAAAGGTGTTGTTTATCTCATGTTTTAGAATGGAAATCCATGGGAATTGAAAGATGTGAAACATGTGCCAAGCCTAAAAAGAAATCTAATATCTGAAAGGAAACTAGGTGAATCTAGATGCATGGTTACATTCATAACTTAGTCTTGGAAGGTTACTATTGGTGCAGAATTAGAGCACCCCCCAAATGGCCTTAGATTTGAGTGGGGCATTCAGTGTAATCTACATAACATGGGACCATCTCTCAAGATATGGTACTTGTGAACTCGAGATAGTCCTCAAGAGAAAGAAAAATTCATCTTCCTAATCATAATTGTAAACTACTTCTAAGGAAGGAAATGTGAATATCTAATCCTGATCTAACAATGCCAAAGAGACAGGGAGAGAGAGCATGAAAATAAAAAAATCCTAGACTACAGAGGTGATAGCACCAAGAAAAGGGGGTTGCTAATAAAAAATACAGCTTCTTAAATTTGAGAGGGGTGAGCAATGGAGAGGGTGGAGAAGATACACCACAGACCAAAGATAGATTTCACACAGAACACCATTTTAAACCCATTAAAAATATCTCTCAAAATTTGCAATGGACATCAGAAGTATGAAAAATATACCCTACAATGATGAGAGGCAAGAAGAGACAATAAGATAAGGAAGGATGGATAAAATGCATCACGAAACATATTTTTTGGTCCATGAGTTCACACAATACATCATCAATCGACAAGAGGCAAGTAAATGCCATTAGAAAGCTAGGAGAGGAGGCTTGAACTCCACATTCGACCCTAGAGAAGAAAGAGAGAGGGAGGTAGAAGAGAAGAATGACCAACCTTTTAGAAAATGCACTTCCTTTACAATATATAGAAGAATGAGAGAAGGAGAGATGGAAAAATTGAATCCTACTTCAACTACCCCAACAATGCATTGAATTCACCTACTCCAACCACCCCAAAAAGCATTGGAACTCACCTGCTGGGAGGGTTATTTAGAAAACAATTTGGAAAATTTTAGGGCCATTTCCCTCCTAGATGAAGAGACCAATGGCCTTGGAAGTATCCATCTGGCATAAATTCATGAATGATATCCTGATACTGATCTTTAATTTGAAACTTGAACTTGACTGCTTGCACTTGGTGACCCTGAGCCTTCCCCGCTATCCACTCTCTCAATTCTCATAAGAAAATCTTGAAGGTGAGATTTTTGAGAGTATAAAATTATATTGACCTAGACATTTCACCGAAACATTATTGGAACTAGGTCTATCTCCCTAAGCACTACCTCCAATGTACTATGCAGGAGCAACAAAACACCACAACACATTATGTACAAAACAGAAAGATCATACATGCCACAAGAGGAACATGCAAAGTGTACAAAAGAAATTTTTCTTCTCAAAGAAAACCTACCTACTCTACACTAACCGGAAGCAGAGGGGACTCAAAAAATTCTTGTGACTAGCAGGGAGAAGTAGCTTCCCTTTCTAAAAATTGGAAGCCATGATTGTGATTTGGAGCTGAACATGGCTGTTATTTTGGGTGAAAATTTGACAAGAGGTTGATTCTTCACTCAAATTACCAAAGTATCAATATCAATCAAAAATATCTCCTCAAGTTGATTGACATTGGACTCCTGGAGGTGATGATGGTGACCCTTAGTGATTTGATACTCATCCTGACACCATGAACTGAGCATGACTGGTTTTGGCTTATTCCTCTGATCCAATGAAGTCAAGTACCTTATAGGGCATGGTTTGGTCCTTTGAATGTGCCCATGGTTCTGAAATTCAACTTCAAGAATGGATTATTTTAGTGGACCTTCCTGGATGGATGGTGTGGAAGAGATGGGATATTTGTACTCTTTTCCTTCCTCTGTGGCAGTATGGAACTCTTCTACAATATGCAGCTCATTTTTATCGATTGTAACATCCAATGGAGTTGTTTTTGCATCATTATAATTTGTTGTAACACATTGTTGGCTCTGGAGTTCCTCCGTTGTTTTTTGAAGAATGACTTTCTCTTGGATAGCCTCTTCCTCTAGCATGGAATTTGTCAAATAAAACTCTTCAATTTACTGCTCTAGAGGACTATTTGGGGCAGCATGTTCTTCGTAATAGATCTCCTCCATCATGGATTCATCAATAAAATCATGCCCTTCAAATGAAAGAAAAAAATATTCAATAAGGCTTTCTTCATCAAGTGACTTCAACTCTGATTTTATCTCTTCCAATTTCTCCTCTTTAATAGGACTTGGAGATGATAGTTCTACCTCCCTCTTAACTTGTTGTGCAAATTGGATTAGATCAATATTATCTTCAGATAAAGTTCTATTACAGACACTGCATTATGAGCATACGGATTGTTGATCTTCTTCCTCTTTTTCTTGTTCTTCTTCTACTACAAACTCAGCTTCCACCACTTTTGGTCTTACCCCGACCTACTCTGAAGGTTTAACCATCAAGGGGATTTTTGTAATCCAAAATTTGAGAGCCGAGATCACCAAGATTTTGATCATTTCTCCTCTATTTGGCTCTCCTTGACTAGTTTTTGAAATTTCTTCCAGACATGGAATTGGGAAAGCAAGAGGAGAAGTAGATGGGGTTTCAACCCTTTTTGTAATTATTTTTGGTGGTTGGGGAAGTTGGACTTCTTGTTTTTTTGGAGGGGATGATTTCTTGGAAGGTAAAAAGAAAGAAGAATTGAGTTGAGATGGAAGAATAGGAGATGGAAAAGGAAAAACAACACTTGGTGCAACAGATGGAAATCTTGAAAATTGAAGCTCATGTTAAGATGGTGCTGCTTGTGGAATGGAGAGAAAATCACTAGATGATGGTGTAAGACTTACCTATTGACAAGGTTTCCTGGAACCAAGTTTGTAGGCCTCTATCTCCTTAGTCCACTACACAAGTTGGGGAAGCATTTGAACCATGAAGTCAAGCTTCTCCTGTGGGCTATAGTCTCTTGGAAAAGGGCCTTCCCATTGACAAGGTGCCTTGTAACCAATTTTGAATTCCTTTATTTGTGTTGTAGCCCAATACTGAACCATGTTATCCTTCTGTTATCACCGAATCACAGCACCCTCGTGTTTATACAAATGCATATACTTGAACTCACGGTGTGATTGGATAACATGGGTACTATCTACAAGTTGTGGGACTTGCTATTTGAGATAGACCTCCAGAGAAAGCTGGTTCTTGCTCCTAAACTACCTGATACAATCTACTCTAATGCAGGATAAGCTAACTGTTCTAATCTAAATTTCCAAGGGACCAGGGAGAGAGAATGCATAAAATTAAATCCTACACTAAAGCGGTGATACACCAGAAAAGGAGGGTGGGAGAGTAGTCTCCAAATGTGTGAAATACAGAGGGAAAGTGCACACTAGAAGAGGTGATGACAGTTCACCATAATCTAGCAAAATGCATTCACAACAACATTCCAAGCATACACAATGATAATAGATCCCTACAATAACATATTAATAGGCAAAATATTCTTGTGGAAAGATTAAAGGGGCAAGAAGAATGCAAGAAAGCACAGCAGGGGAAGATACATCCACAAACTGATATCTTTATTGCTTCATGATATGCACAGTTCAATCTATTACAAGACAAGGGCCTGGATCACCATGCAAGGAGTCCAATACAAGGGCCTGCAACACACTAGCTTCACAAAGCAATTTTGGCAGAGCTTTGCTACCCAAAAACTCTCCCCCACAATGAGCCCAACACTCCAATTTATAGAAAAAATGAGAAGAGAGAGAGAGGGGAAATTAGAAATCCCGAAATCTATCCTTCAACCACCTATAAGAAGCATTAAATTGAGTGAAATGATTGTATATTACTTGCAAAAGGCTCCCCATACTGTCCCATGTGCTGCAGCAGAGAAAGAATGATGACCATGCCTCTTAATTGCACTCCCAGCTACCAAATAAATCATTGTTATGAACCCGGCCACGTTTTGTTAAAAAAATCAATCAATTCCTCATCAAATCTGGAATTTATTGATTTTTGTGTGTCGGGATGAGAGCCATGATTCCAACGGTACCAATTTTGTGTGATTTCATTGAGAAATGCAAAAGTTATCACCTTCTGAGTGCGGGCAGCTATTTTGGGTCTGACAGGCGTTTTCTATCATTTGACGGGAATGAACATTAACTGAATGGAGCTGAATATGTTTCTCTTAATTAAATATGTTTCTGTGGCATAAAGGATGTCGTTCTCGTTGCAGAAAGTCCAATTTTGTGAAAATCAGAGCTCGGAGTCAAAAGTTATGGCCGTCTGTAGTTTCACGGGCCAAACGTTGACTTTTCTTCTCTGCCTTCGGCCGCTTCGGCTTTTCGCATCCCACGCGTCCCTTTTTCCCTAGTGATACGTGGGACAAATTCTTCCGAACCACCCGAAATGGGCTTCCATGTCTCTTTTCTTCCGGTGACACGTGGCGTGATCTGATTGGCTTTCGGCTCCTTCGGCTATCCGCGTCCCGCGCGTCCCTTTGTCCCACTTGGCATAGTGCTGAAATTTCCTGTTTCAGCAGAACCGGCCAGTTCGCGTACTCTTGTCCCGCATGTCCCAGACTGTTTGGGACAAATTTTCCCGATTCACCCAGTTCGGCCGGTTCACGCCCTTTTGTCCCAACTGTCCCGGTACGAAAGTTCTCATTTCAGCCGATCCGGCTGGTTCGCGTACTTCGCGTACCTTCGGCCCAACTGTTCCGGGCTGCCTTAAGTCTTTTCGGCCAACTTGTATCCTCCGCGTACTAACTGCCCAGATGTCCCAGACTGCCTATTTCAACAGTTAGTCAATTTTTTTCACTTTTCGGCCAGTTCGGATTTCCGCGTCCCACGCTTCCCTTTGGCCCAGATGTCCCATTTGCTTTGCAGACCGCCTGGCGGCCTTTTGGCCGGTTCGCGCCCATATGTCCCTTATGTCCCGACTATTGCAAGGACTAGGAATTAGCCATTTTTCATGATTTTTCCTAGCCCGAACTTGTTTTTTGTAATTTTTTCACATTTTAAAACTTGCTGGGATTTCTTCTTGGACAGAAGAGTTAGAAAGAACCCGAGGGGACCCCAGAAACATGATTTTTTGCCTTAAATCAATCTATTTTCCTAGGACTAAAGAATTTGATGCATGTTATCAAAATTTACCTTGAGGGGTGAATTTTGGATAACACCTTCATTATTTGAATCTTCTCCAGTAGATCAACATTATACGTACCCTTCATTATACGTACCCTTCATCTTGATAAGCTCCATAGCCAAAGTGGATTTAACACTACTTGTATGGGTAAGAATGATAGTTTTGAATCTGATGATAATGCTGAAATGGAGGAGTTGAGAAATGAATTGGAGGTGAGTTGCACTGCTATTGCTGTAAGTGTGAATTCCAGGATGACAATAAAGTCATGATTGCACAACTTCATGGAATGGAAGAAAATGAAAGATATGGAAATAATAATGGGTGGAAATGGATGGAAAGAAAGTCTGTAACTTAGAGGATGGGTTGTTGAATAGATGGAGTCGCCATATGTGCTTTATATGTGCCTCTTAAAGGATGAATCTTAACAGGAACACACCAACCTTCTAAGATTAAGTGGTAAAGTGCTTAAAATATGTCCCATAGGGCATGATAAAACTTTTGGTGAACAATTAGAGCACCCCTCAAATGGCCTTAGATTTTATTGGGGAATTCGGTGTAATCTGCATAATATGGGACCATCTCTCAATTTGTCGGAATTGTGAACTTGATATGGTCCTCTTCAGAAGGCCGGCCTCCTCTTCCTAATCCTAATGCTAAACTAATTCTAAGGAAGGAAATGCGACTATCTACTTCTAATATAATAATGCCAAGGAGACAGGGGGAGAGAGTATGAAAATAAAGAAACCCTCTGTATTCACCATAGACCAGAGATATAGTTCACACAGACTAGAGATAGAGTTCACCACATACTAGAGATAGAGTTCACATAGAACACCACTTCAAACCCATTAAACAAAACTCTTAGAAACTACAATAGACATCATGAATATTCACAATATACCCTATCATGATGAGAGGAAATAAGAGACAATAAAATAAGCAAGGATGGACAAAATGCATCACAAAAGATATTTTTTTGCTCCATGAGTTCGCACAGTACATCATCAGTGGGAAAGAGGCAAGAAAATTGCATTACAAATCCAGGAGAGGAGGCTTAAAATCCACATTTGACTTTAGGGAAGAAAGAGAGAGGGAGGAAGGAGAGAAGAGTAACCAAGATTTTAGAAAATGCCCCTCCTTTATAATATATAGAATAATGAGAGAAGGAGAGAGGGTAAATTCGAATCCTACTTCAACTACCACAAAAATGCATTGAATTTACCTACTCTAACCACCCTAGAAAGCATTGGAATTCACTTTCAAAAATGATGGGTTCCCTGATAGAGCCCTTGCTTCCATTAATGTTCCTTTATGGGTAAGAAAGGAATATCATTCTTCATTATGGTGGTAGGTGAGAAGCGTGACTTCCTCAAAATGGTAGATTGAAACATTCTAGAGGTGGGTGAGAAGCTGACATCGAAAAATTCCTCCCTTTCTCAAATCCAAGTTCCCAATTGAAAGGTATGGTTGTATGAAGGTCAGGGTCAAGCATTTAACGTGGGCTCGTAATATTAAAATCCATGCAATATCCACGTGGTAGCCCCATGTGCCATAATATTTCACCCACCTTCTTTCACTCTTGAATATTTGTCGATTGGACACATGGCATCGTCCGTGGTCCTACTACTTCATTTCAAATTTTCAATGGTTGGCACAACTTTCTCAAGCTCTGACCACGTGGGGAGTCTACGCTCATTTAGGGACCCCACTCATTTTGGAGTCTGACCACATTGAGACACATGGAGGCTTCCGCTGAATCCTTTATACTTTTTTGATTCAATAGCCAACTTTTCCTTTTCAGACTCTAATCACATGGAGGGGCTGAGCCTTTTTGTGGCCTTCCTTTTAGATTTTACCTTTGGAGTTGCGCCGATGAGGCACATGGAGGCTTCCATTGGCTCTTAGAATTTTCAATGATCGTTGAAAATTTCTAGGCCCTTGACACGTGGAGAGCTTGTGCTCATTTGGGGTATCTACCTTTTTTGTACCTTTAAACGTGCACTAATGAGACATGTGGCACCTTTTGTGGAAATATTGTTGCTTTTCTTAAAGTTTACTCACTCTAGGCTTGGTTTTGAAGTCTAGGAGTCAGGCACAAGGCAAAAAAGGGATATACAGAGAAGGAGTTTGCACAGGTGTGCACACAGGAGGAAGGAATACCTACAGAAGGCATGGAAATAGGGTGTGTAGTTGTTCAACTAAAGGAGGGTGCACGATAACATAGGGGAAAATTAGTGCGTAACAGGAAGATCTAAAACTTAGCTAATTTGGGAGGCATCTGCAGAGGGGTGTGCGAAAGAATTGCATGGCATGGGGAGTGCGTGGATGGACTACAACCTATAAAAATGGTTCCAAATGAGAAATCTTGTGGGTGTGTAACCTGAAATGTAAAGCATCAGAGCCAAAGTGAAAGTAAAATTCATCCAAATAGATGGGAGGGTTATTTGGATGACAGTTACCAAGGGATCTCTTTTGGTTGCAAGAGGTAATAAGGTAGGAACTTTATATCTATCTATCTATGTTACTAATTTTTTTTTTTTGATATTTACTATAGTTTACGATGTAAACATGTGGAATAATCGGCTGAGGCATATGAGTCAAAAAGGAATGCATATCTTAAAGGCTAAGGTTAAGCTATCAGAATTGAAACAATTAGATCTTGAATTTTGTGAGCATTGCATATTTAGAAAGAAGAAGAGAGTGGGATTTCTCAAGGTTGGGTCCTCAAAGAAGAAGTATAAATTAGATCTTGTACACTAAGATGTATGGGTGCCAGCTCAAATAGCTTATATTGGAGGATCCCAATCTTATGTGACTTTCATTTATGATGCCAAAAGGAAGGTATGGATATATTGTATTAAGATTAAATCTAATGGTTTATAAACTTTTAAAAGGTGAAAGACCTTGTGGAAAATGAAAAAAACTTAAAGTTGAAGTGCCTTAGATCTCACAATGGTGGTGAGTATTGCATCAATGATTTCAATGATTATTGTTCAGATAATTGAATACAAAGAGATATAATGGTTCCTATAACTCCACGGGAGAATGGAGTTGTAGAAATAATGAACAAAACAATCATGTAATGTTCTAGAAGTATGAGGATACTTGTCGGTTTGACTTTGAAGTTTTGGGAAGAAGTAGTGGATACAACAATGTACTTGATCAATTATGGCCCCTCAAGAGCACTGGATGGTTGGATATTAGAAGAAGCTTGGTCTGGAAAAGAGATAGATTTTTTTTCTTAGATTATTTGTCTTAGAAGGTTTTGTGTTTGTTGATAGAGAAAGTAGGAGGAAGTTAGATGCTAAATCTAGGAGATGTACTTTCATTGGTTATGGATCTGGTGATTTTAGATATCGATTCTAGGATTTAGAAGATTCTAATATTTATAGGAGTCCTTACATTGATTGGAATGAAAGAAGAATGTATTGGGATCAGGTTTTGGTGCCTAAAAATGAACAAGCTTATGATATTTTGAAGGAAAATCAACTTTTAGACCTAAATTAGACATCCACAGACACTGACGTCGATTATACAAAAACTGATGTCAATCAGGCTAACTGACATCAGTGACATGATCAGGTTCACAAAAGACAATTACAGTAACTGACATCAGTAGTCTTAGAACTGATGTCGTTAAGACAACTGTAGTTGATCGACAGATAGAGGAACTGTGGTTAGTTATAGGTGATCGGCGTCGGTCACTGACAAATATTGACATGAATGTGCAATAGAAACAAAATGAATCCTAGACACCCCATATCTCAGTGAGAATGTTACAAAGGGTAAGTAGACCTCTAGATATATTTTCACCTTCCTTTTCTAATTTATTATTGACTGATAGTTGTGAACCAAAAAGCTTTGAAGAAGAAATACAGGTAGATACCCATGAGCAGTGGGATCATGGCATAGATGAGGATATGGACTCCTTGGAACAAAACTAGACATGGGATTTGGTCAAGTTACCATCGGGTAAGAAAACACTACAAAACAAATGGGTTTATAGAATTAAGGAAAATTAGGATGTTCTGAAAAGGTATAAGGTGAGGCTTGTTGTAGAAGGGTTTCGTATAGAACTAAGGTACTGAATTTGATGAGATTTTTTCTCCTGTACTTAAGATGACTTCTATTCACACTATTCTAAGTTTGGTTGCAACAAAATATTTACATTTAGGAAAACTTTATGTTAAGACGACTTTTCTTCATGGTGATTTCGAGGAAGATATTTATATGCAACAACCATTTGGTTATGAAGTCAATGGTAAGGAAATACTTGTATACAAATTGAAAAATATCCTATATTAGCTCAAACAATCTCCAAGGAAATGGTATTTGAGATTTGAAAAAATTATGCATGAGCATGGTTATATGAGATGTTAATTTGACCATTATGTTTATTTTAATAAGCTAAAAAATGGGATTAATGTTGTTTTGTTACTGTATGTGGTTGATATGTTGATTGTAGGATCTGGTATGTAGTACATTGGTAAACTCAAAGAAATATTAGCTCACATATTGCAATTAAGGATTTAGGTTCTACAAGGAAAATCCTTGGCATGCAAATTCACTGAGACAGGAAAAAAAAAGAATTTGTATTTGTCTTAGGAGGCCTATATCAATAAGGTATTGGAAAGGTTCCACATAAAGAATTCAAAAACTGTTAAAACACCTATAGATGGACACTTCAAATTGATCAAAGAGAAGTGTCCTTCATCATATGAGGAGGTTGAGTGCATGACACATGTTCCCTATGGTTTGTAATAGACACAACATTGTAGAGGTAGTGGGAGTTATGTGCAGGTTTATGGATAATCCAAGTAAACAACATTGGGAAGCAATCCAATGGATTCTCAAGTATTTGAGAGGGACATCTAATATGGATTTATGCTATGGAGGGTTAGATACTTCTTTATGCAGATATGTTTATTCAGATATGGATGGATATTTGGATGGCAGGAGGTGTACCATTGGATATGTTTTTACAGTAGTTGGAATGACAATTAGATTTATTTCAAGATTGGAGAAGGTTTTTTCTTTGTCTACTACAGAGGCATAATATGTTGCATCTACAAAAGCTAGCAAGGACAGGATATGGATGAGAATGTTCATGGAAGATTAGGGTAAGGATAAAGAGGATTGTAGATTATTTAGTGATAGTCAAAGAATGATTCATCTAGAAAAGAACTCAACATTTTATTCAAGAAAAAAACACATTCAATTGAGGTATCACTTTATACGGAAGGTGTTGGAGGATGGGAAGCTAAAATTAGATAAAATCCATATAGATGAGAACCCTCCAGATATGCTAACTAATCCATTAATAAGGAGTAAGTTTCATCTTCACTCCACTTCTATTGGTATTCAATTTTGAGAATTGAAGAGGAATAAACAGTCCAAGGAAAATGAACAAAGGATGGTGATGCACAGTACAGTGCAATAATTGATCTCCATATGGGATATTGTTGAGTATGGATCTTAATTACTTCACAACAAAATTTATTTTATATGTTACTGGTTATGATAGTAACCGACATTAGTCAGGGGATGACTGGCATCAGTTAGGGTATAACCGAAATCGGTCAGGTTCGGACCGACATCAGTCACCTTTGTGATGGTGATTTTGTTCTTTAAATAGAATTAGAATAAATCACTTGTTTTAAAGATTATTTAATTATTTTAAAAGCAAATTTAGTTTCCTAGAATAGTTATATATGTATGTATGCATGTAATGAGGGTATGAGAGAAGAAAATAACAATTATTTTCATGTAAGTTTTCTTGGTGAGAAAGAAAGAGTAGCTGAATCATGGAAAAGCATTTAGCATCCTATGAGGTGTTGGAAGAAAGCTTATCTTTATTGTATTTCCTCTTTAAAGGAATAAATAATATTATTGGTAATTTCTTGGTGGATGTAGGCAACATTGGGTAAACCATGTTAAAAATGGTGTTATCTTTATCTTGTTTATTTTATCTTCTGGATTATTTCTGCTTTCATTGCTTGTATGTTTTATCTGATATTAGATCTGTGAAAAATGGTTATATGGTTTAACCCCAACAAATCCTGATGACAGATTGAAAATCATCTTTACTATCCAAAAAATTTATATTATGCAATTGATAAAATCACTTTGAGAATTGATTATTTAGAAATGGAGAGGCCGAAAAGAGATAATTCATATGTAGCCTCCATATCCATCAGCAATCTCCTTAATTTTATCCTACACCAAGATGTGGTGATAACTCTTTCGCTATCACTTCGTTCATCCTAATTTTTATATCTAGAGATCTATAAGATTTTTAGTGTCGATAAAATATTTCAAGCAAATGGAGATGCATTTGTTTTTGTTGGTCAAACATGTTGTGAAGGAGAATGCAGAGGATATTAGGTCATATAATAACAAAAATAGAGCTTCAACATATAATATATCAAAACTTACTTTCTCCCTCATTGAGAGGATGCCCATATATTTTTAAAACTAGAGCTCCTCCTATTACATTCACATAGACATTATAAAATAAATTATTATTTTTATTTACCTTGCATACCCTATGAAAATCCCAACTTCTTCTATATATATATTCAAAAATAATTTTTCAAAAGGAGTCGATATCAAACAAAAATATTCCTGGAGCCATACTTAGAAAATGATGGACCATAACTCTAATCTAACAATACATCCTATAGAAATTTTAAAGAAAGTAAGTGAAAATTCTATTAAATTTGGGACAAGGAGGCCATGCTAGGAAATAAATATCCATAGGATGAACATGAATTCATTTAAATCAGGTAGTTGATATTACTTTCAAAGACTCCCCCTTATTAACAAATACTACCTTCTACAATGCCCAAATGATATCTTTTGGTAGAAAAAAGTTTATTTTCCTAATGGCTGGGTGAAGATGGCTGCACATTGATCTTGAGACTTGTAAAATAACAAAATGATTTCTTGATTTTTTATTAGTTCTATGATGAAATGATATCATGTATCTATATGTTTACTCATCTTGAGAAAAACTGTATTCTTTGACAAATTTATATATGATTTATTGTCACAATAGATCCTTGTTGCCTCTTCTTGTTCTTACCTGAGATATTTCAAAATTCTTCTCATCCAAACTTATTGATATGATGCACTTGTGGCTGTTACATAATCTGCTTCATTTGATGAATGGGTGAAAATTGGTTCTTTCTTTGAAGCCCATGAAACTACACCTATTCCAAAATGAAAAACATAATTAGATGTACTCTTCCTATCATCAATTCTCCGTGAAAAATCAGTATATATCCTATCATATTAAACTCATTTGACATTTAATATTGAATTTCATAGTTCCTTGTGCCACTCACATATCATAGAATCCCTTTTCCTTCTTTCCAATGAGAAACTTTTGGAGACTTCGTGAACCTTAAAATGAGACCAACAACATGCATTATATCAGGCCTTATGGATATTAAATATATGAATAAACCATCATGTATTTTATATAAAGTTTGTTAAATTTTGGCTCCATCATCATCCTTTCTTAGTTTCAATCTTGTGATTATTGGTGTTGGAGCTGATTTTCAATTTGTCATATTCAACCTTTTCAAAATGGCATTTGCATACTTGGTTTGAGATATGAATATACCATTATCACTTTGATTAACTTCAATGCCAAGAAAATTCTTCATGATTCTAAAATAAATTATTTAAAATTCTTTTTTCATAGCTCCTTTGAACAAATCAATTGCCAAATCATCTGTGACTATCAAATCATAAACATACAAGCAAACAATTATTATCTCACCTTGACCATTCATATTGGTTTACAATATAGGCTCACTACTACACCTATTAAATACATTTTATAGAAGATATCAATTAAGCATACTATACCAATATCTTGGGGCTTGCTTAAGTCCATAGAGTGCCTTATTTAGCTTGTAAACTTTGTATTCTTGAGTCAAAATTTCATACCCAGGTTCCTTCTCCCTATAAAATTCTTATTTAAGATAGCTATTCAAAAAGGATGATTTCACATACATTTGGTAAAATTACCACTTGTTTTGAGTTGGTATTTCAAGTATATTTCTCACAGTGACTAGTTGAGCCACTGGAGAAAATGTATCATTTTAATCAATCATGGGCCATTGTGAATATCCTTTTGCCACTAGTATTTCTTTATGCCTTTTCACATCACCATTTGCATCTAATTTGGTTTTGTATAACCACTTAAATCCTATGACATCATTTCATTTTGGAAGGCTCACCAAATCATATGTATTATTCTTTTCAATGGAATATAGTTCTTCATTCATGCATATATCCATTTTTCATGTTTAATTGCACATTCAAAATGAATTGGATTATCTATTTGTGAATATAAATCATAAAAAAAATCAAACCTAAATTGTTTTCACATTCATTTTCCTCATAAATGTCTCTAATACTTATAATTTTTTGTCTCTTCATGCTTTCCAATGTAGGATTTGACATATCACTTAAACTAGACGTTACAAAATGTGGAATTTTTGGTCATGCACTAAAAATACCTATTGTAGATGGTGTTTGTTGTCACATTGTTGGAGTTCTTTCTTGTATATGTTAGGCTTCCATTACACTTGATGATGGTGTCTCTTATGGAAAAAAAATTTTGAGCTTGAATAGGTGTGGAAGGAGTCATTTTTGAAGGAGTATTTACTGGTATAAAAAGTTCATTTTCCTCATGTGGTGTGCTTGCAAATATTTTGACCATTTTTTCTACACTTCCATACCATGCTTCCTCTTCTATGAATTACACATCCCTACCTATTATAAATTTATTTGTTATTGGATTATACAACTTGTAAGCCTTTGATTCAACATTATATCCAAAAAATATGCATTTTCTCTTTTGATGTCTTTTTTTTCTTAATTCATCTAGCACATATGCATATGCAACACATCTAAAATTTCTCATATGAGCAACAATATGTTTTCTTCCACTCCATCCTTCTTAAAGAATCATATTGCTGAGAAATTTTGTTTTTCCATCTATTTATTATATAATTTTCACATGAAACAACTTCAACCCAATATTCATTTGACAAATGTTTTTTCTTTCATGTAGATTGTTTCAAAATATTTTCTCAACATTTGCAAGTTAGATGTATTTACTTTTTCTATTCCTTGATAGGTTGTTAGAAGTATATCCCATGCTTTACTGGAATTAGTTTCTACTACAATCCTTAGAAAAAAGCTCTCATGCATTGCTTGAAATATTTAGAATAGACCTTCTGAATCCTTCTTCTTATTATCCCTTGACATGTCTTTTTATTCTTGTGTCAATGTATTGTATGCTACTATATTAGATTGCTTTGGAAATCCATTCTCATAAAGATCCCAAATATCTTGACAAAAACACAAAGTTATAATTGTGATTCCCCAGTACTAATAATTCTTGTCATTAAATTATAGAATTGGTGGGTTTGTCAAGCTTATGCTTACTGCAATTGTTGACTATGAAAAATATTTTTTCTTCTTGAAAAATATTTTCCTTGAAATTCCCTTTCTGTGATAAACCTGCCTTGAAAAACTTTCTTGGAACCTCTATTTGAATATACCCTTAGCTCTAATAAAATGATAGCTTATAATATTCTTTGATACTAGTTGCAGGAGAAGGGAGAGGATATTAGTCCATAAAAAAAGTTAAAAACAAAGCTTCAACATATCATATATTAAAACTTATTTTTTCCCTAATTGAGATAACTCCCATACATTTTTTAAACTAGAGTTACTGCTCTTACATTCACCTAAACATTTAAAAAATATAATTTTTTTTAACCCTACCTACCCCTTACAAATCCGAGCTTCGTCTTTATTTATATATATTCAAAAATATGTTTCCAAAAGGAGTCAATACTCACATTAGATATAAAAAAATGCGTTGAGAAATACTTAGGAAATGTTGGACATTACCTCCAATATGACAATACTTCCTGCATAGATTTTAATGAAAGCAAGTCAAAATTCAATTAAATTTGGGATGAGGAAGCCATGCTGGGAATTGAATATTTACAGGATGAACAATAAAGAATTTAAATTAGGTATTTGGGATTACTTTCCAACATTTTTAATTGAGAAGAAGTTTTACTAGCCTCTCATCACCATGTCTGGAAAAAATATCGGTTGTCTCTATGTAATTTTCAATCCTTTTTTAGCAAAAACAAATACAAAAACATGTAACCATGAAAAATACAAAACCATGAAAATGGAAATTGAAGTGTTGTAAATGACATTAATTCCATAGAGAAAATATTTTCATATAATTTATCATCCTAGATGTACCTAAAGTATTATATTTTATTCTTTGATTACACTGTAACTGGTATTTTCTTCTATAGATATCCATAACAACAACAAGTCCATAGAGAAAATTTTGCATATAAATAGAATGTTCCATTGAATATTATCATGCACTACAGCTCCCAAATGGTTGTGAGCACCAATTTGGAAGATAGCCTCTTGTGTCATACTCCATGAGTAAATATATGGTAGGCTCATTGAAAATGGTCCAATATTTCATTTTTTCAACACACATTTTGAAACATTCTTCTACATATTGTGTAAAATCATATTTAAAAATAAAAAAATGAGGGAAAAAAATCAAATCTCTTCTCTATGAAAGATTCAAAAACTTAAAATTCATTTCACTGCTTAAAAGAGAAGCAATCTATGACATATTGGTTTAGGCAATTCCCATATTGGTTTTCCAAGATTCTTCGAAATTCATTAAAACAATTATCATAAATGGATAGATCCCTATCAAAAATAACATCCCAATCCATGCATAAGTGCTCTTTTAGATGAAAAATAACTATTCAAATTACATATTTTATAGATCATAAATAACAATTCAAATTACAAATTTTAAGCAACAAAAAATTGAAAGATGAATTCCTTTTTTTGAAGCTCATTCATAAAATCATTATAAGAGTTGGAGACTATAGAACTTATCTCTCCCCTACCATCTACAGATGCATAGGGTTGCCAAAGTTAAAAAATATTAAAATCAACTGATTATGTCTTTAATATTTTATAATGTAATTCACTTCCTGACGAAGATAAAAATAAATAAATGATTTCCATATTATAAAGAAAAATCCCAATAATGTTCCTTCATTCATCTTTTTTCTGAAGACTCAAAAAACCATTTATAAAATCTCCCAATCTTAATACCAAGAACAAAGTACATTGAGATATTACCTCCATAAGAGTTCCCATTTCTACCAAAAATAAATATTATCATCCAGCTAGATGTGTTGCAACAACTAATAATCTTTGAGTGCCTTTTTGTCATCCTCTTCATCATTGACAATAGTCTAGGGGCCTAGTTGCTGATTTTTATTTCTTCTATTCTATATTAATTAGGTTTTTATTTTGGTTTGATTTTTTATGGTGTCTAGAACTATACTTGGTACTAATTTATGTTCTCTCTAGCTCATTTTCATAAAATTGTCTTCAACTAATTATAAAATACATTCTCCAACAATGTACGACACCAAAAATAACTGGATCTTGTGCATGGAAAATCCTATAACATGCTACATTTATTACACACAAGATTAAAAACAATATTCATGGCTGAATCCTTCATTGTAAGGTCAAATATGAGTTAGCAACATTTACTTAGATCAGATGTATCTACACTTTTGTTCTTTGTGCCTTTATAATATGATGTTACTAACACTATTAGTTATTACAAGATCTTACAATAAGAATTGAGCTTCAACCCCCTCACGCATTCCATTAAATAAATTTTTATTTCATTTCTCCATGACCCATAATTAGTTATGATTGTATACAAAAAAAACCATGATATGTATGATAGTTTCATATACCACACATTTCCCTACTATTTTACTACTTTGAATTACTCATTCTATATGCCTATCAAACTCTCACAAGCACCATTGGATGATTTTGCTAATGATAGTATTTTTCCTAAGTTAATGGATGTGGTAATAGTTACAAAGATGAAGAGGCCAACCTGTTATCCAAAATTCACCCCTCAAGGTAATTTTGATAACATGCATCAAATTCTTTTGTCCCAAGCAATTATATTGATTCAGGGTGAAAAATTCATATTTCTAGGGTCCCCTCATATTTTTTCTAACTCCCCTGTCCAAGAAGAGGAGAGCAAGTTCTGAGAAAATGTAAAAAATTGCGAAAAACAAGCTCGGGCAAGAAAAAACCATAAAAATGGCTAAGTCCTAGTCCTTGCAATAGTCGGGACAGTTGGGACATCTGGACAACGAACCGGCCGAACCAGGCAAATCGGGAAAATTTGTCCTAAATAGTCCGAAAGCAAATGGGACATCTGGGCCACGAGTACGTGAACCAGCCGGATTCGGCCGAAATGGGAACTTCAGCACTGGGCCAAATGGGACAAAGGGATGCGAGGGACGTGGATAGCCGAAGGAGCCGAAGGCCAATCAGATCACGCCACGTGTCACCGAAAGCAAATGGGACATGGAAGCCCATTTCGAGCGGTTCGGAAGAATTTGTCCTGCAAAAACACTGGGACATATGGGACAGAGGGACACGTGGGATGCAAAAAGCCGAAATGGCTGAAGACAGAGGAGGAAAAGTCCAACGTTTGGTCCCGGAAACTTCAAACGGCCATAACTTTTGACTCCGAGCTCCGATTTTGATAAAATTGGACTTTCTGGAACGAGCACGACGTCCTCTACGCCACAGAAACTGGATTTCTTATTTTTAATGAGGGTAGATATATTTAAATGAAGGAAACGTGTTCAGCTTCAGTCAGTTAATGCTTATTTCCGTCAAATGACAGAAAACGCCTGCCAGACCCAAAATAGCTGCCTGCACTCAGAAGGCCATAACTTTTGTATTTCTCAACAAAATCACACAAAATTAGTACCATTGGAATCATGATTCCGATCCCGATGCACAAAAATCAAGAAATTCCAAATTTTATTAGAAATTGATTGAGATTTTTAAGAAAACGTGGCCGGGTTCAGAACAGTGTTTTATTTGGTAGCTGGGAGTGCAATTAAGAGGCATGGTCATCATTCTTTCTCTGCTGCAGCACATGGGACAGTATGGGGATCCTTTTTCAAGTAATTTATAATCATTCCACTCAATTTAATGCCTCTTATAGGTGGTTGAAGGAAAGATTTCGGGATTTCCATTTTCCCTTCTCTTTTCCTTCTCATTTTTTCTATAAATTGGAGTGTTGGGCTCCTTGTAAAGGAGAGAGTTTTTGGGTAGCAAAGCTCTGCCAAAATTGCTTTGTGAAGCCAGTGTGTTGCAGGCCCTTGTAGTGGACTCCTTGCATGATGATCCAGGCCCTTATCTTGTAATAGACTGAACTGTGCATACCAGGAAGCAATAAAATACAAGTTTGTGGATGTAATAAAATACAAGTTTGTGGATGTATCTTCCCCTGCTATGTTTTCTTGCATTCTTCTTGCCCTTTTATCTTTCCACAAGAATATTGTGTCTATTTATGTTCTTGCAGGAATTCATTATCATTGTGTGTGCTTGGAATACTGCTGTGAATGCATTTTGCTAGATTATGGAGAACTGTCATCACCTCTTCTAGTGTGCACTTTGCCCTTGTATTTCACACATGTGGAGACTACTCTCACATCCTCCTTTTCTGGTGTATCACCGCTTTAGTGTAGGCTTTCATTTTATGTATTCTCTTTTCCTGGTCCCTTGGAAGTTTAGATTAGAACAGTTAGCTTATCCTGCATTAGTGGAGATTGTGGCAGGTAGTTTAGGAGCAAGAACCAGCTTTCTCTGGAGGTCTATCTCAAGTAGCAAGTCCCACAACTTGGAGATAGTACCCATGTTATCCAATCACACTGGATGCTTAGAGTGATCAAACTAGAAATCTGATCAACATCCAGGGGTGCTGTGATTCGGTGATAACAGTGATCAAACTAGAAATCTGATCAACATCCAGGGGTGCTGTGATTCGGTGATAACACAACCCTTATTAGTTCCTATCCATAGATGGAAAAAAAGTATAAATTATTGAAAATTGATAAAAAGTGAATTTATGGAAGGAAATAACTATCCATAGCTTTTGATATGATAAGAAACACTTTTCAGCCAATGTACCATTATTATTATATGATATGAGATAAATACATAGATATGTTTTCTTTATATCACATGTACAAAGATGGTACATATATTAATGTCCTATCTAGTGCATGATATTTGAACATATGATGTGTTGCTTCAGTTTAGATGGATTCATAAATAAATAGGCATAATATATTTTCTAATTTATATCATTTTCTATTTTTTCTTGATGGTAACTCATTAATCGTTATATAACATGATATGCCTATTATCCAACATGTTCACGATATAACAATACATAATGCAACATAAAATAAACCATTAGATATTGGGCCATATGAACATGATTACCAAGCTCCAATAAAAACCTCTATATAAACGATCATATATAATAATTGAAATATATTACGAATATGCATAAGATATATAGTTAATATATGAACATGATTACCAAGCTCCAATAAAAAACCTCTAAATACACGATCATATATAATAATTGAAATATATTACGAATATAAAGAATATGTTAATATTGATATCTGGTATAATGAAATCTATGATAATATTTCTTCTAATAGTTGTTAATCTAACTATTTATCCCTTATAAAGTCATTATTACCTATTAGTCACGGCTTAATGCATCATATTACATACTTATCATATTTTCTTTTTGATTTTTCCTATTTTACACATGTGGCTTAAATCCATTCACGATTGTATAGTCATTGGGGTGGGATGATAGTCATCATAATTGATCATATTGATTTTAATTTTTGGGGTTTTTATCTCTCAATGTAACACCCACACTTTACATGAACAAATACAACCATTAAAATACCAGAATATTTCTTTTTAACTTACATTATAGTACACATGACACTACAAAAGATCACTTAGGAAAATGCACAACACATTATATGTTTGCATAAACATTAACCAACATGGATAACATGAAAACATGTGATGCACGTGAAGGACACTTTTTTTTCAAATGAAAAGGCACAATATAATGATTTAACTACTATGTGGATAAACATTAACCAACATGGATAACATGAAAACATGTGATGCACGCTGAAGGACACTTTTTTTTCAAATGAAAAGGCACGATATAATGATTTAACTACTATATAAATGCATAGAAAGGGTCTTTCCATGACACGATAATTTTTAGGGTTATATAATTATTATAATCATGTTTAAATCTTTAACTTAAGTTCTAGAAAGGCTCATAATATGTGAATCATGCATTCCTTTTCCTTTTTCTATATTTCCTTTCTATACTATTTAATATTTAACTTATGGTGTAGCACAATGAATAAGGATCATCTACATTGTTTCAATTACTTGTTTCATTCACTTGTTTGTTAATAGGGTATTTATTTACACTGAATGATACTAGGTATTATCCCTAGGATTCACTCCTAAGGGCATCCATCTTGACCATGTATAATACCTCAGTTACGCAACAAAACAAGTGTCATCCCAAAGGAGGAAACAATTAACATATTCTTCTCTAGGATTTAGGGTCAAGTTTCTTTCACTTGTTTATAAATTGGTAATTTATCTAATACAAAATAGTTATTATATACAAGGTAGGTTCTTTATTCACAACAAGAGCATTTAATTTTTTTTATTAGAGGTAAAAAGACACTACCTTGAACATCAAACACTCTCTATAAGAGAAGAAAACAACATTACAATAACATCAAAAAACCCTAATATAATTGTTCATAGTAATACAACAAGAGCATTTAATCACATTACAAATAAAATCTTCTTTTACTTTACCTGTAAAATAATGTCCCATGATTTGACTTCCCAAGGTCAAGCATAATTTATAAGTTTACCATAGTTATGTTACAACAATTAGTTAAGGATTTGAATGATCTAAACATGGCCACATACTTCCTTATTTTATTGTTTCTAGATTAGGTTTCAAGAGTATCATTTTACGTCTAACTTAAGAGGTTTTATTTCTCCCTCACTAGGTTAATATACCTTTTGTAATGAATTGTGTAACATATTGTTAAAATGGGCATTTGTATCCTCACGAGACTACTAGTCCCTCTCATAAGGGATATATCTCTAAGAACATGATCACATAGTTTCACATCAGATATTCATTACGTAATAGGTATAATGGGAGAGGAAGATGGAGTAGTCCATTGGTTCAAGGGTTAAGGTTTGCATTAGAAGCTACAACAATGTGTTATAAGAATGATCTAAAATTTCACCTATCTCTAAGTGCATCATCTTAGGGTTACATTTTAGCCAACTAGTCATAAAATAAACTTTGTTAAGTTTCACAATTAACTCTTCGTATTGCATCATAGAATCTAGATGACAATTGAGATTCGGTATAGATTTTATTTATAATCTGAACTCTTAATGGTGGTTGAAGATATTTTCCACATAACATTGTTCACTCTACATGTGTGTCTGAGCTAGAAGGTTGTACACTATGTTTAATGTTGGTTTCCTTTGTCACCCTACCCTTGGAGAACACATTCTCCTTAATACACACCTAATTATCAATCCTATGAGGGGACAACATATAGTGGAACAAATTTTAACCATGTTGTTCCTAATTTTTGGGTTTACTAGAATGTTACTAAGCATGTCAACTAGGATGGAAATCTCAACTTGGGATGTTATCTACTTAACAAGAAGGTTTCATCTATTGTAAATATTTTAAGTTCATTATATGGTTTTCATTTTATATTCTACAAAAAATCACATAGGAAGGGTAGTTATACAGGAATTTTATTCTAGGGTGGAATGTTTCGTTTAGATCTCTTTATTACATTTTTAAGGTAAGAAAAACAACAAACCAATTATTTAATCATATGTTGCACACTAGAATTGCACTATAAGCTATTAGATTCAATTTCATTTAACACATATCAAAATTTTACAATACAAACCTTTGGATTAAAATAACATCAATGTTTAGATAAACATTTCCCTTAAACACTAGCATCTTAAAAATGTCACAAAACTTCACCAATAAACCTTTCAATACTTCAAAAAATGTTGAACTATCCTCTACAATTTCACTTAACATATATATCCAGCCACCTTTTAACCATATGTAAATCTACATCAAAAGAATACATATAGTTAAATGCACATTTCCTAAAGCACCCCTAAAACTAACATCTTCTACATACTACCAAACTACAATAATAAGTTTTTCTATACAAAAATAAATATTGGTTAAGTCTCTACAATTACATTATTTCAAATATGAATTACAATAATACACAATTAATTATAACCACACCATTTCGACATCTTACTTGCAACTTGTTAAACCATGTGAGCATGAAATCAACGTTAAATTATTGTTTTGTCATCCACCTAAATCTAGCATAATAACCTTATTTTTTTCATTGGAATTTTTTTGAAAGCCTCAAAGGTCCATTAAAAAAAATATGTTACAATGAGGCTCTCAACAATATAAAAAAATAGGTAAAGAAGAGCCAGAGAAACTTGACTCAGATAACAACAAGAAATATCAACTCTGAATGTCCCTTAACAACAATGTCCTTGACACCCATATTTCCATGCAATCCTTATACCCAAGAGTAGTGTGTTATACTCAACAATATTGTTTGTGCACTCAAAATAGAGTTTAAAAGAAAATTTAAAACTCCTCTTGCCTTTGAGATATCAAAACAACACTAGGGCCATTTCTAGATCTAGAACGAGCCCCATCAAACATCAGGGTCCAAGGAGAACAACCTACTCAGAATGCTTTCACTCATCAATTTTATGCTCCTTAGAATCAGCATAGCCCATGAAGTTATCGACATCAACATGTGTGTACAATACTTGATAAAAAGTATTGTTAGGGGTCCTCAATAATATGAAACATTTTCTTCTCACCGTGTAACTTCACAAGGTTAACCTTATTTGATATGGTTGCATAAGACATATCAATTTTCACACTTCCACCAACACTAGTTGCCCACTTTCTAGATAATAACATCCACTATTTGGTAGGAAAGTCCAAAATAACCACATTCATGGTTAAGCACTTTCCTGGAAATGTTTCCAATTGCACTACTAACCCTTTGACATACCCAATTACTTGAACTTCTCTTGAATCCATGGTAGTACATTTCCCAAAATCTGTTATTACCTTGATATCTAACTCATTCATTACCTCAAGAGGCATTACGATTAATTAGGCTCATGAGTCAAACATGAATTTATGTACCAGGCTAGTCTTTAATAATCAAAGTGGTAAAAAATGGATCCACATTAAGCTGAGATTTAACCATAGAAGTTCTCAAATATACCTCACATGATTCACTCAGTTCCACCAATTCTTTGTGGTATTTCTGATTCTGCAATAATGGGATGAATCTCTATATTATTAACACTTTTTCCCTGAGTAATATTTTCTTCCTTAAATCCCAAATATTCGAATGCCCTTTTCCTATGCTTAGGGATCCTAAGTAATTGAAAAATGGGAATAGTGACCTTAAACTAACTCAATATTTGGGCTATGTCACAAGGAAAATATTTGGGGGAGATTCACAGTTTCATCTGATAGTATAGGATTTTTTAGAGTCTGGGCATGGGTAAGAGCTTAAGGTTTATTTGGGGTAATTAGGCCTTTTCCAGGTGTATCTTTCTCAGGGGTCTCTGGTACTGGTGAGGATTGGAAGTTTTGGCTTGGCTTGTAGCCCTCGCCCTTTGACATCCTAACTTTTGGTGTTATATTCTGTCCTGAGAAACTACTCGCATTCATCAATAGTTTCATGTCCTCTTCGGAAGGGATCCATCCATCATAGTTTTTAATCATAAAATCCCTTAAGTATTCAAAATCATGATTGGGAAAATAAAATGCTTGTACCATATCAATTTCAAAAGTATTAATAGGAGGAAGAGGTAATACCCAATGGATGCAATCCCATAAATATTTAGTTGTTATGAGACTTATCAATTCATCTGAGGTTGCCCCCTGCCGTGATTTTGTAGGGGCATTCCATCATGCACACATAATCATCTGTCTCATCATCATCAACTTCCTCAACGTCTTGATTTTCATCACATGGGGAGTATGGTAGGAAACGACTATCAAAACCACTCAATAACATTGGCCTCCTCCACAACAACAACCCTAACAGCCAAAGGATAAAAAACCAATCTATTCTCCCTGGGTTGAGTTTGTTTATTTCCTAATCCCATGAGTCCTTTCCCTCTGTCATCTAGTCTGTGACCACCTCTGGGATGATTTCAAGACCTATTCTTAACCATGTGGCTTATGGTGACCCTAGGAACTTTTTCCTATCCCCTTTTCTGCTATGGCTACTTTATAGGATATTTCTTTAACTACTCTCCGCGAAATTTTTTTACAACCTCCTCTAGATCACACCTTTTCTTGACTGAGGTTTCTTCAACATTGATCAACTTAACACCTTCCCTCTTAGGAGGCTTTCCAACTTCTTTTATGTTATTCTCTATTTGCAAAGCCATGGTGAAATCCTACCTTAATGTTCCTGGGTTCTTATCTCTCAAGTAATAAACAACCTTCCTATCAAAAGCATCAGAATATTTTATCAAACAAGAAACATCACTTGGCCTCATGATTAGAGGTAGACAATTCAAAGTCTTATTGAACCTAGTATTGAAGTCATGAATAGAATTCATTTGGATTTTTCTTTATATTTTCAAATTCAGATAAAAGGAACCTGGGATCTGTCTTATCTGCATACTACAATCTAAAGGCATTTTTCTTCTTGGTCCATGAATCTATTGAATTGTCTGGTAAATCCTTGTACCAGTCACATGTATCCTCCTTAAGTGTATGAATAAACAATTTTATATACATAGTCTTAAAACTCAATTTCAAATTCTTCCATCATATTTTTTTTTTTTTTTAAATGCTGGTCACAAGTGATGGCATTATTCCCTTGAACTTTTGGCAACCTTTTTTTGGCATCTTGTGGCACTATATTAGGATATCCATTCATACCTTTGAAATATATAGGTCCAAAACTATTGACAACAAATGGAGGTATAAGCTGGAGGTTGGGACATATTGCCTTGAAGGGGTGATCTTACAGGAGAAACAAAATGATAGGGAATGAGGGGTCTTTTGAGAAAATGAATATAATTGTTAAAATAGATCTTATCTAATGACTCGGATTCTTGGAAAACCCTATCAACCTTGTAAGAAACATGGGAAAACTGAGAATCACACTTCTCAGACACAAATGATGGCCACTCTCGAATTGGGGAATTCAAATTTACATAAAGATTACCTGATTCAAAATCACTTGAAGAGGTATGGTAATCTTTAACCAAAGATTGGTCACCCTTCAACACTGATATCTCCATTTTTGATTCTTGATCTCTAACAAACATTCCATTTTTTTTTCCATCTGAATTTGATTTTCCAAGCTCTTGAAATAGCTACCTAGTAGGGTCCCTAGTGAAGAAAGATCTTCTTCCTTCCATATTTTCACTAATCAATTAAAAATTTCACTTGACACAGGTTAGAATGCAATGGTAACTATTATAAATTTGAATTCAACACAGAGTCTTCATTAAGGATTTTCACCTTCATTGTATACATGCACTATAGGTAACTTGCCAAGTGTCTATCAATGCTTAATTTCTACAAAGATTAACAGAACTTACCTTCCTTTGCCCAAATTTATCACTATTAATGCAAATTTAGTGCAATAACCAATAGAAATTGGAAATACTACGTAATGAACACGTAATCTTACAAATATTGCCAAAGGATGATGCTTAAACAATGTATTTATACTTAAATCATGTAACAAACATTACTAGGGTTGGTATGTGTACACATTTGTTCAAATAATCCCTAGAAAAGGTGTCAATTTGGGTGTTGTTGCCGTAAAAATAAGTTTCAATCATCAAATAATAGCCGGAAAAGGTGCCACTTTGGTGTTGTTACAAAAAAAATAGGTCTTGGTGTTAAAATAATCCCAGATAAAAGCTCCACTTTGGTGTTTTTACCGCACAAATAGGTCCCAGAGTTCAAATAATCCCCGGTAATGGTGCCACTTCAGTGTTGTTGCCAGACATATATGTCTCGGAGTTTAAATAATCCTCGAAAACAATGCCACTTCAGTGTTGGTATCCAAATTAATTCTCCCTTGGGGGTTGAGCAACATCACAGAACTAACAGGATCCTTAGGGACAGACATACCAAGATATGAGTAATTTTGTAGTCAGGGATGAGATTCGTTTGACTCTTTGTCACTCGTGCATCAGGGAAGTTAATAGCACATCACTAAGGGTTTGATCTATCTCCACTACTTTAGGTTGCTCCTTTAACTAGGGTGAGAGGACCCAGTTTATAACCCATGTAAGTGAAGGACATCGAGAGCTCCTCCTTTGCAAAATCTTAATGAGAACCTTGAGGAAATATGATCAATACAACACAATATAACTCTCACGAGTTTTCACACTAGAGAGTGGAGATGTTTCGTGGAAAAAGGTTTGGATTACTAAAGATAATAAATGAGCCTTGATTTTCCATGCATACTTTGGCACTGGAATATTTTCATTCATGGATACATATTACAAATAGGGGTACTTCATGTAGGATTTGTTGTTTTAGAAATTTATTGGTGGGAAGTTAAGCAAGATAGAAAGGATTATACCAATTCTTTGAGAACCTTTAGAAAAACTAGAAAACTCACAAATATAATTCTTCAGAACAACAAGCATATTCCTTCAACTAGAAGTTGGGTATCAATGGAGGCCCAAAGATGCATGATTTCAAACACTCTTTGAGAATTCAACACAAAATATCATGCTAAAGACTTAATTAAATGCTAGAAATCCCTGGGTCATCATGCCTAAGATACACTGGTAGGCCTACAAATAATATTTATCAACATAGTGAGGGTAAAGTGATTTTAAATTGTTTATTTCACTACCAGATGAAGGATCTTCTTCTAATGAACTTGCAAATGCCACAATACTGACACACAAATGATATCTTGTGTGACTCAGAGAGATTTGTACATAACATTGAAATAGGAAAAAGAAAAACTATTGAAACCATTCTAAAATAAAAGTAGACACAATAATGCACATGATAAACATAGAGTCATTCAAAGTTCATTAGATTCATCAGCAAGGGAAAGTTTCTTAAACAATTCTAGAGCCTATCAATGGCTTTACACTTACAACCACCTTGACATAATTGAATCCAAAGACATAGTCAAATGAACTAATCTCTCAGGAAAATTGTTTATCTAAAACTATCTCAGAAAATTTAACCTCCAACCTTTTGCAACAGTATTCTCATTGCATTTATATAATTTCACTCGCTCACTCATCCCGAATTCCCCCCCCCCCAAAGAATAATATTTGAGGAATCCTTTGTTACAATTTTGTTCTAAAAAGTGATGTTTAACAAATGTACACCCAAAAGCTACCAGGTGGATAAATCATGAACTGATCACGTTTCTCAGACCCTCAACCATGACTAGGATAACATATCATAATTTTTAATACTATTCTCAATCATTCTTTCATTATGTTGTGTGAGAAATCATGTTTTAAATCATTTTCATGTGGCTCCATATGGCTGGATCTGATAAGAAATCCTTTTCATCTTTGAGAATACACCTTGAGAAATGAGTTCCCTCACATGGATACTTGCATTCATGCATTGCAAGTCTGAGTTGGCCTATTACAAAGAGGAGTCAGCCGAAGCCTCCACATGTTTCCTTGGCATAACTGCAAAGGAGAAGTCTAGAGGTAGGTTCCCAAATTAGCACCGACATTCCACGTGTTTAGGACCCTAGATAATTGCATAGGTTACATAAAAGTCAGAGTATGGGAAGGCCCAGCGGAAGATTCCACGTGTTTTTTTGGCACAACTTCAAAGATGAAGTTTAGAGGTGGGACTTCAAACAAGCGGAGGCTCTCCACATGTCCTGGGCACAAGAAAGTTTCCTTGGCCTTTGAAAAAGTATTCAGTATAGATAGAAGCTAGTAGAAACCTCCACGTGTCTCTTCAGCACACTTCTGATATGGTGCCCAAAAGTGGAGACCCCAAATAAGAACGGGCTCACCATGTGTCTCAACATAGAAATTTGTTGAAAGAGTTTAAGGACCAGCAGAAGGTGCCACATGCCTAGGGTCCGAGAAAGCCCTCTCAGCCATTGGAAAGTATAAGTATGGGTAGGTCCAGTAGAAACCTCTACGTTTCTCCTTGGCGTAACTCAAAAGGTCAAATCGAGAGGTGAATTCTCAAATGAGTGGAGGCCCTCCACATGGACAAGACTTGAGTTGAAGTGGGTCTGAGAGACCCAAAACACCCTGGTAACCCACCTGTCTTCTTTTAACTCTTGATGTGAGCCCTGATGGAGTTTTGGATCATTTCATAACTTCACTCCTTCATAAAAAAAGGAAAAATTCTAAAAAATGCTACTGTGACTCGCCTCCCTGCTTGTAACTTGAAAAACTACCACATGTCCTTCTTCACAGTCAAAGTAAAAAAATTTCCCTACCACTTCATTGTTTTGAATAGCCAATCAAAAACCATCTATGCCATGGGACTAATTTTACAATGTGATAAAAGTGACAAGTTTCACCAAAAAGACCCGTCGGGATGCATCCAATCAGAAAGGACCACGTTTCCACAGATGGCGGGACAAAATTTGACAGAGAAAACATGACTGTGGAAAAATTGAATGAAGGGGAAACCCCGAATTCATGCCTGAATTATAAATTATTTCTCATGGACAGATAAACTATAAACAAAACTGAGACTTCAAGTGATCCACTATCCAAGGAGAAGATTGACAATGGAAACCAAATGAAGGAGAAAGATTTCAAGAATCCATAGAAGGAGACATAAAATAATTTCAAACCAAGAAGACTGAGATGTTATGAATGAACAAGATGAAATTAAATTGAGCACCAAAAACACATTAAAATAGGGTTTCATATTGTTATTTATAAGTATTCATAAATTTCTCATGTGTTTATTGTCTTGTCTAGGGTCCTGCGGACTTATTTTACATTTTTTTGACCAGTTACGAAAACATCAAATTTTGGATCAGAGGTTAAAGAACCATGCTTGAAAACTATCTTCTAATGGGCACATGTACAATAGGTAAATTTTTACGAGTAATCCTATACACTAAGAATTTAACAGAACTGGTAGAATTCAAAACTTGAAAATGGTTTACAAATGGTGGTCAGTTTTTCGGGGCCACTAATCATAGTTGGGCTAGGTGTAACAACGCCTATATTTTAGCTAGAGGGCTAAGAAAACATCATATAAAAGTGACCTTCAATTGATGAATGTGCAAAATAAATTTTCACATATACTCTCCTATATATGGATAATTCACCAGAGTCGACGTAACTAAGAACTAACAAATGTGTTTCAAATAGTGATAAGTAATTTGGAGCCACCGGTCCTAGAGGAACTAGTTTAACCTAATCAAACAATGAATCGAGGCCTAAAAACTACATTTTTATAACTATTCAGAAGATTTTTTCCCCCAAATTGAAGTTTACAATTGATTGTCTAGTAAAAATACTAGAGATTTACGAAGGTGGATAAGCATTTTGTTCCTTCGGATTGAAACAACAAGCCGAAATGAAACCAAAATTTTCAGTTTTAGCATCTTTGTAAAAGTACAAAAACAAGGTATTAGGGAACCTAGAGGAGCTATGAAGAGAGAATACATGGTTGATTATGGTCGATCTAAATCCTGATGTGACTCTTCATATAACAAGGAAAACATACAACACTTAACATCTATTTTAGGGGGCTTAGAATTTTCTTTTCCAAGTCTCAAAAAATTACATTTTTCTAACCTTTAAATGTAGATGAAAAATACTCTTTAGTTAACGAATCATCAAGTTCTCACCAATACCAATGGACACGAACACCTAAGTTTGATACGCTGGGTCTAGTAACATAGAAGGTTGTGGTTATGACATAGTTGATTTTCAAATTGTAAGGTAGTAACATAAATCACGAGTCAAAGTTTTATTGATTACAATAGCCATCTGGTTAAAATATTCAATTGTTTAAGTATATAATGGTTTAATATTTTTATATACTACAAATAAAGAACCACATCATACAATTATTACAAAAGATAAATGTAAGAAGACCATGCCTACTGAAACCGAATTGGGGTATATGGAGTTCTCTACTTGGCTAGCATTCATGATCCATGGGACCATAATTCTTTGAGGCACTTCATCAAACATTTCACCTTATCCAATTATGACTCCACATTTTCCGCATCTAAAAAAAATATACACCTCCAAACATTTCTCAAATGACCATACCTTTCTCTAAAGCTCTTTTTTTTGCACCAACAGGTAGGATACTCATAATGATTGTAGGATTTTTGTTTAATACTTCCAATGGTATTTTTGAATACCCTCGTGCCTTCTCAACAACACCATTCTGAGTGGATCCTGCACTATTGTTCATGCACCACATTTTTTCCATCATGTCCATTGCATAAGCTTCCTATTTTTTATTTTATTTTATTTATCTACTATGACTACTACAACTACAATATCAAAAAAAACCATTCTATCCATTCCTTTCATGGAATCCAAAAAATTTCAAGTTCTCTTAAACAAAACATTTTGGGCATACCTTACAACCATTGCAGTCCACAAGTGCACATTTTAATTCTTTATAAAATTATTTTTCCAATGGTTCAAAATCCTTTCCTCAGCGCCAACATATCCTTCATAAAATAATTTAAACTTCCCATGATCCTAAGGAAATCTTCCAAAATTTATTTATAGGTATACCAAAGCACCACGTCCACACATCTGATAACAATCCACTCTTTGTTATACTTTAATAGCCATCTTCCTTGTTCACAAGCTCTTATTTTTGCATGGCATGGAGGATGCTAGGAAATGTTGTGGAAATAATATTTACACCTACCAATTACATGAATTTGAAGTTTTTACATTCCATTCAACCAATCCATTATGTGCATGGTGAAATCATTGAGATCAATAGACCACGTTTCTCCTCAGGAGAGGTTAAATGAGACACATGTTTTCACATTTACATATATCTACCATGACTGATTCACAAGTACCAAGTTGGAACTATTGGGAGGACTTTGGCACACTACAGAGTCTTCTTTTCTCCTCTCATCTTCATATTTATTTCCTTGAAGCCATACTCATCCAGATGTTGTTTTCCATGATTTGGAAGAACCAACTCCTTCCATGTGATTGTCAAATCTTTATTTTTTAGCTTTATTATAAGAAATTATCTCCAAATATATTTCTAAGCACTAGTCTTCCTTGCCCTAATGGAGTACCTCCTTAAACCCAATCTTATTCTTTCTATGCACATAATAAAAAAATGGTGGCTGGAATACATTTTCCTCTTAGAGACAATTAACCCACTTCAGATGCAGATACTAGTTCAAATCAATTGATTTGTGTGTAGTAAGGTAAGGAGATATTTTTATGTTATTCTATACTAGTGTGTAGGGCTGATTTAAACCATAATGTACGGATTTCATGATGGCTACAACGAGAGCTCCATTAGCAAATTTCCACCTAACATTATATTTGTTGATGCAAATACCAACTACTACTAAGTTTACAACGTTAACCTAGTTTTCAACATGGTCTACACCTTGGATCCCAAATATAGTGGTTGAAATATTATGCAAAGAAAATGAAAGTTTTGAACGCCATTTGGGAACCCATACCCTTATCGTCTCTTGACACACACCTATCTTTCTTCTCTATCTAATATATCCACCTACCAATCACACACTTCTCAATATATATATATATATATATATATATATATATATGTATATATATATATATATATATATATATATATATATATATATATATATATATATATATAATTTTAATATCATTTTTTACAGTCACTACATTTCCATCCCTTTATAATAGCATCATCCTCGATGCGACACAATGCCAACATTAGAAGATGGTACTTATAGGAAAGAAAGAAAATGATCAAGTAATAATTCAACTCATGAAAGGATACCTTTCATTAAAGCATGACCATAGGGAATAAGATAAGTTTGACAAGTGATTTTAATGTTATGTGATGATTTGTATCTCTAATTTACATTATTACCTATTTACTCTTTTCCATTAACGATATTTCTTTTAATGTGAAGCTCTTAATATTTTATTGTTTAATATTTCAGTTGTCTTGTCTTCATGGGTGCCTACTAGAAATTGACAACACAATACCACAACAGGGACATCATTATATGTACCTTCATGACTATATCACATCCCAAGAACTCAATTGAACCATGGAAATAACATACATATCCATTATAACATAGTACTTGTCACACATTCTCCAGAATCAAAATTACACACATCAAAAGAAGGCTACACAACATGGAATTCCCAACAGGTACACATATAAAGGTTTCACACAACTCAAGACAATAAATGTAGCTACATAGTTTCAAAAATGGGATCAAATCATACTCTGAATGAGGAGCATCAATCCTCGACATCCCAAAACATACCAAAACTCACATAAGTACACAGAAATAATAATATAATAACATACGTTGCTTAAAACATAAAAAAATAGATCCATACACCTCCAAAATCATCCCAAACAAACTTAATATACCTACCAAAGAATCACCAAACAAATCCATATGCCTCACAAAACATCAAAAACAAATACATATACCTCAGAAAGCATCACATAAAAAAACATCCAAGTACACTAATCACACACACACACACAAGTCTCTTATCACTCCATAAGTCTCTTAACTTTCCCTCAAGTCTCTTATCCACCCCTCAATTATTCTTATCTATCCCTAAAATAGGTCAGTATGTAACGCCTACATTTTAGACACAACAAATACAACAGTAAAATTACAAGAATGATTTTTTTTTTTACTTACATTTCTCACTACATAACACCATAAAGGATACAAGTAGAGAAACTCAAAAACACATAAGACACTTACATAAACATGAACCAAATCATACAATATAATAACATAGGGTACCAATCAATTTATACTTAACAACATAAAATCCAAAAAATGACCCAATTACAATAAGAAACCTCGGGTAGGCATACTCCATGAAATGGCCTTTTCATGGTTTACATATTCGTTAAGTTAAGGTTTCCATTGTATGAACTTATAGTTATCAAGAGAATTAAACACATAACTTTTAAGATTTCCTACTTTACAACCTTCAATTACTTTACTTTGTAAGGCAATATTCTTTAAAGTTCAATGCACAATTAAATTCCTTTATCAAATCCCATTAATTATACATAGACCATTTATTACATAAAATCACTTTTAAAAAACTATGAATCTCCCTATAAATCATTCTTACGTTAAGGGTTTGTTTCACAAAAAATGCATATTTGACATTTAATATTACTCTCATTATGCAAGGGAATCAACCTAAAGTTGACGAGGAAAAAATATTACGATTCAAAGGAGGTGAAGGCTGAAGTTTCCCTTCCCTATTAACTTATTTCCATTAGAAGTAAGATTTTCCTCATACTATGGTTGTTTTAGTTTTAAATTTATTTTGAGTCAATTCAGCATTTATATTTCATATTTTTATTTTTTATTTATTTTTAGTGGACTCCATATTGGCTAAAATGTCTAGTCACACCAAGAACAATTTTTATCCATTATTAACATAAAAAATTCAATTCTTAAATCAACTATAAAGACTTCAAGTGAAATTTAGTTCCTAAGCCATTATCACATATATTGTTTTTTTCATCTCATTTACACTATTTCTTAGGTCTCTTACTGGTGTCACTTTATAAAAAAGGAGTTATAAAATTACTTGACTAAAATAACGAACAAGTACTTGATTGTAAGAATTATGACTACACACAAAAGAAAAAGTGATTTACTTTCAAGGTAAGATCCCTTGTTTCCGCATTTCATGATTACAGATGTGGAATTTTTGTTCTTCTTAATGTTATAAAACGGAATAAGAAGGGATTACAAGACAAATTCTTTAGTTTCCTAGTTTCTCTTAAGAAAACATCTTTTAAATAAATTTCATTTGCAAGGAGTTACAATTTTCTACATACCAGTTAACCTCCTAATCAACCAAGGTTTAGTTTAATTCCAATTTATACTCAAAGCTATACCCCGCATTATAGAACAAATTAAGGTGTGAATACATATTTAACCTATTAATCTTTTCTAAAATACAAAGGCACTATATTGTCACTAGCCAAGGTAACACATTTAGTTATTTGGAATTAAAAATATCATTAACAAGAGTTTAAGTCATATAAAAACTATTTCACTATCTCCATTTATGACATTTGGATCCCACAAGGAATTCATTCAATGATGAAGTTAATTTTTAGATCTAACTTCGTGAGACTTGGTAGTCCACTAGGATACTAAGGAAGTGATAGTTCCACATACTCCATATATAGTAAGGTTACACCACATAGTCTTTGCTTCGAATAATGAATCTTAAGGTGAATTACAAGGAGATATTAACCACTCAACATGGTGTTAGTCCTGAAGAGAACACATTCTCCTTACCACATGCATGGTTACCAATCCTAGAAGGGAACCACATACTCTGGATAAAGATTGACCATGTTATTCATAATTGACAGGTTCGCGAAAATGTTGCTAAACATATGACTATGGAAATAACAAAAACTAGGGAACTTATTTATGCAATCCATAAGGTGTCATTGAATGTAGAGATTTAATTTCATTGTAAGGTTTTGGTTGCTTTTGTGTTAATAAAGGTCGTGTGAGGATGGTAGATAAGCACAAGTTTTAAACTAAGGTTGACTGTTATAATAATTTTTTTCTCTATATTTTATAGTTAAATAATACAACACTCTTCAGATTTCATCATAAATTTCACAATGATAATGCAAAATAAGATATTTGGTTTGATTTAATTTTACATACATATTGAATTTTTTTTACCATTCATAAATCTAAATCAAAATGGTACCTATGATTAAATGAACATTTCCTAATGCATTCCTAAATCTAGCATCTCATACCAATTACCAAATTTCAAATATAAATTTTTGTAATATGCCAATACATTATACATATAAACATTTTCGAATAACATATATAAATTACAATAATAAACGATGAATTACACCATGCCTTTTTGCCATCTCACTTTTATCTTCTAAAATCATGTGAGCATGAAAATTATTGGCATGACATCCACCATAATCTAACATAATTAACATTTTTAGTTTCCCATTTACATAAAAATATTAATAATTTACATTCAGAAGGAGAGGATTAGAGACACATATTTATTTCATTTTAGTTCACTTCATTTCTTAACCAAGGAGAGAGAAATAAATAGGGAAGAGATAGAAACACTATTTTATGAAAAGTCTAATTTCACAAAACAAGTCACACAATAGAGTTTCAAACAGTTATTTACAAGTGTCAGCAAGTTTCCACTATGGTTTGCAAACCCAAAATGGGTCCTACAACTTTATTTTACGTTTTCCTACTAGTTGAAAAAATGTTCAATTTATGCTAAGAGGTGAAGAAAGCACTTACCAATGTTGTTTTCTGCTGAGAAATCAAACCACGGGTAAATTTATACATTTCCTCCTTTAGACCAAGAATTCATAAGAACAAACGAAATTTAGAACTAGCAAATGGTTTATGATTGGAAGCTAGTTTTCCGAGGCCATTGGTTGTAATTGGTCAAGTTGCAAATGATCAAAAGTTAGCTTGAGAGCTTAGAAAACACGTACAAAACTAATGTTTGGTGGAAGAACGTTCAATGAGAAATTTCCTACAAATACCTATATATATGAAGAATTCATCAGATTCGATGGGACTGATAACTGGAAAACAAGTTTCAAACGACGATAATATTTCTAGACCAACTGGTCATAATTGGTTCAGTTTGACCTAGTCAAACTACAATTAGAGGCATACAAAACATATTTTCTAAAATTACTAGGAATTTGTTTTTCCCAAACCAAAGGTTACATGAAATTTTCTTGTAAAACTAATAGTGGTTTGCGAAGGAAAATAAGCTTTTTTTTCCCTCAAGGTTCAAAATAGTGGGTCAAAACGAAATCATACTTTTACATTTTAACAGCTCCCTAAAACTACAAAAAGTAGTGACAGGGCTCCTAGAGAAGTGGCGAAGAGAGCAGAAATGGTAAAATAAGGTAAATTTAATGGTTTAATGGACCTCTCCGACATATTTCCTTTGTGTCGGGTTTTTGGACCTCTCCGACATATTTCCTTTGTGTCAAGTTTTTGGACCTCTCCGACATATTTCCTTTGTGTCAAGTTTTTGGACCTCTCCAACATATTTCCTTTGTGTCGGGTTTTTGGACCTCTCTGACATATTTCCTTTGTGTCTTGTTTTTGGACCTCTCTGACATATTTCCTTCGTGTCAGGTTCTTGGACCTCTCTGACATATTTCCTTTGTGTTGTTGTCTATATTTACCCGGTGGGTAGATATATATAACAATTTGGAGACTCAATGAGATTACTTGCATGCTAGGTAGAAGATCAGTGGCTTTTTAGCAATCCATTGGGCATGGAGTCATAAGAAATAACCTGATATCTAATCCTGAGCCTAATACTTTAACTCCTTCTCCAAGAGCACGATGAACTGTAGAAATTCAACCTAGGAGAAACAAAACCTATGCCGAAGCACTTAGGGAAACTAAAACCTAACTATAACAAGACAATGCGCATACGCACTCAGAGGAATTAAAACCCAAGGCTACTATTTACAAGGGTAAACATTTACTTTTCAGTAGCAATGTTTAAGATAGATTTTGTTAATTGGAATTGGGAGTTCTTCTCCGTCCAATGTAGACAATTACAAGGCATTGCTATTCTTACATCCCGTGACCATGTAGGGGCCACTCCAAATGGAATCAAACTTGGAATTCCTTCCTATTTTTTCTTGATCTACATCCCATTTCAGAACTAGGTCCCCTTCCTGGAAGGTCCTTGCTCTTGCTTTCTTATCAAACCATCTTTTTACAACAGCCTAATCTTTCTTAATCATTTGAACTGCATGTTCTCTGATTTCTTCCAATTCCATCAACTCTGCATACCTGACCTCCATTGGTTTAAACTCATCTAACTTGAACTGCTTCATGAGCTCCAATGTAGGTAGTTCTAATAATATAGGAAATACTGCCTCTTTCCCATAAACCAGCTTGTAAGGGGAATTACCTATAGACCTCTTTGGTGTTATCTTGTCAGCCCATAACACTGATTTTAACTTGGTATGTCATGTCCTTTGATTTTCATCTGGAGTCCTTATGATGATTCTTAACAAATTCTTATTCGTGGACTCTACCTATCCATTACCTTGTGGGTAATAGTTTGAAGAGGTGCTCAAATAGATTCCATTCTTGACAGCCCATTCCATAATCTTGGAACCTATGAATGCCAATGCATTATCAGATATGATAGTGGCCAGCACAATGAACCTGGTCACTATTCCTTCATAAAATTCTAGTATGTTAGACTCATTTGCTTCTTTGAGCGCAACTGCTTCGGTCCACTTGGTGAAATATTCCATTGCGGTGAGAATCCACTTGTGGCCCTGCCTTGAGTTTGGATTGATGATCCCATAGAAGTCCAATCCCCATTGCATAAATGGTTGGTCAACCAAAATTGGGTGCAATGGAAGTGCTGCTAGTCTTTCTTTTCCCATGAAGAGTGCACATTTCTTACACTTTCATATATCCATGTATAGCAGTCACTGAACAATGTGGGCCAATAATACACTGCCTTCATTATCTTGAGAGCTATTACCCATTGGGTGAAATGTCCTCCAAAATCTTTGTCGTGAAAATATCGTAACACCCTCTTAATTTGACCTATCCCAATGCACCTCAATAAAACTCCATTGATGTCCGTCTTGAACAAAACACCATCAAGAAGCACATATGGAATGGCTTGTAGTCTAAAGTATCTCCTCTTTGTTTTTATCATTTCTGGAGGGCATATGCCTATTTTTAGGAAGTGTATCATAATCTGATTCCAACAAGGAGTGGGTACATCATCATTTTCCTGTTCTTGACCATCCTATAGTACCAAGAAAGTCTCTTTTTCATCACCTGCTTCAACTTGCTGACTTAAGGCTATTTGTTCACATAGTCCTTTTCCACGGACCAGCTTAGTGACCTTAATTTTGATGTCATATTTTATGACATGGGTGATCCATCTTGCACGTTTCTCATTCAGATCCTTATTTAGAAGGAAGTCCTTGACTCTCGCATGAGATACCAATAATTGGATCTTGTTGTTTAAGACTAGGTGCTTGAATTTCTTTAAGTTCCTGATCACTACAAGGAAATGCTTTTCAATGAAAGAGTATCTAGGTTCATATTCCTCTAAGCCTTGACCGAAGAAAGCAACTGGTTGTTCTGATCCCTCTTTGTTTTGTTGTACTAGAATTGCAGAAATTCTGTCCCCACCACCAAAGTCATATAACATGAAATCCTTGGAGAATTATAGATTGATGAGAGTTGGAGCTTGAGATATAGCCTCTTTTATTACCTAAAAAATTTCCTTGCATTTAGTTGTCCACTTAAATGCCATGATCTTCTTCAACATCAACATTATTGGATTTACAAGAGCTGTAAAGTTTGACACAAATTTGTGGACAAAATTGATCCTTCCTAAGAAGCTCTGAAGAGCCTTCTTCTGACTTGGGAATGGCAATGCTCTAATTGCCTCAACTCTTTCTGGCTCAATCGTCAATTCGTCCTTTGAAACAATATAGCCTAGAAGCTTTCCTTCGTGAGCTAGGAATATGCATTTTTTGGGATTGAATGATACCCCAAATCTCTTACATCTCTGAAATAGTTGTCTTAGATGAAAGAGGTGATCTACTGCATTTTTAGAGAACACAGTGATGTTGTCAAGATATATCAGAACTATTTTATTTATCAACCCCTTGAATTCTATATCCATTGCCCTTTAGAAAGTGGCTCCAGCATTTCATAGCCCAAATGGAATCTTCTTGTAGGAATAGGTGCCCCATTTGGTGGTGAAATCCATCTTAAAATGGTCATCCTCTTTCACCATTATCTTGTTATACCCTGAGTAGCCATCTAGGAGAGAGAATCTCTCCGAACCAGATACCACTTGTAATATTTTCTCCATTGAAGGAAGTGGGTAATGGTCTTTGAGAGATGCCCTGTTGAGGTCTCAGAACTCCATGCACAGCTTGATCTCTTTGTTATTTTTCCTTACTGGTACCAGGTTTGCAACCTAGCTTGAGTGCTTGATCAGGAATATAATGCTTTCCTCTATTAGCTTGTTTAGCTCTTTCTTCATTAGAGGATGAATGTAAGGGTTGACTGGTCTTTGTTTCTGCCTGATGGGATTAGCATCTAGATCTAGTTCTATTATATGTTGTGCCAACTTTGGGTTGAATCCTCTCAATTCTTCATAGCTCCAAGCGAAAACATCTGGAAATTCTTGGCAAAGCTGCATGAAATATGACTTTTCCTGCTCAGTGGCCATTTTACCAATTTGAATTGTTTTTCCTTCCCCAACTGGAATTGGCTCTAAATCTTCTCTCTTGACCTGTATGTTGGCTTTCTCCTTATGGAACTGGTCGTTAGGATTGAAGATAGATTCCAATGTTACTAAACCCTTGGGAAGCTTATTTTTCCACAGCTGCACTACTTGATCCCCATATTGCTACTCTAGTATGTCCTCATTCCTAGCTGAGAATTCAGCCTCTTCTTGCAAGAAAATGACAATTTGTTGATCATTCTCAAAAACCTACTAGCTTGTGTTATTATCTGGCACTGCTGGCCTCAAAATCACATGGATATGTGGCTATGTTTTGTCCTTTTTTATGTATTCAACCACATCAAATGTTGCTCCAGCTATTGTGAGCCTATCCGTGGCTTCATTTTTCTTCCTGGGTATGAACACAATGTTGAAAGGTTTGAAATCCTCAATGAGTTCCCATATCCTATTCTTGTAGCTTTTTAGCAGGTCATTCTTTGTAGCATGTTATCCCCTGACTTGGTTGATGATTAGCTCACTATCTTCGAACACCTGAAATTTTTTTATGCACCTTTTCCTAGCCTAATGAAGTCCATGAATCAAGGCCTCATATTCAGCCGTGTTATTTGAACAGGAAAAATTGAAACGAAAAGCTAAATAATATTTGATGTCTTTTGGTGAAATCAACATTGCACAAACTCTAGCACATGGTCTGCTTCTCGAACCATCGAAAAATAGTTTCTGAACTTCATTTTCATCCTTTTGTTCAGGCTTATTGATGTCAGGAATGGGTGAATTTTCTTCATCTACACAATACACACCCAATTCAGATTCTTCAATTTCCTCATATAGGTCGAATCCATGACTTTTTTTTAGCCATTCATCCAAAGTCAAAGAAGGAATTCCCTCGAACTTACTACCTGTTTCTAGATCATTTGAAAACTCCTCCTTATCAAAGGCTGAGCAATTTGCATTGATAGAACTTGTACAATGAGGCGCAATATGGAAATTGGCAATGAGTTTTGACCTGATTGTTACTTTGGCCACATACCTCGTCATGAAAATCACGTGTGACCAATCTACAGATAAATATCCACCAAGTTTTGCAGTGAAGTCTCTTGATAGACACAACGCAAAGAGTGGCAAAAGGTCAATTACAGACACATCCTGTAGAACTATGAAATTAGGACAAGAATGTAGTGTTAGGCTTAACCCTTTACTGACCCTAATTGTTCCTACTGCCATTCCATCTAGCTACACTACTCCTTTTAGCACTAGCTCATACTTACGACCTAGTTGATCTGTTATTTGCTTCGGCATCACTGAACTACTTGCCCCTGAATCTATCATGCAGTTGTGTACCAAGTGGTTCCCAATAATCAATGAGACATAGAATGGTGGAGGATTCAAATTTTTTCTTATCTGGCCCCCATCATGTTACATTGCATTAGTGAGAACTTTCTCATGATTCCAGTTTCATACATTTGAGGCAGACCAGTTAGCCATTGCATCTTGCAATAAATCTCGTTTCCCTGGGATCGCCAGTGATTCTCACATGGAAATGTTCACATGTGTCTTCTTCATTTGATCTATGATGTTGAAAGGGGATGAATTTTACTTTTGTTGTCCCTTACTTGGTACAACCTTTTTTGGAGCTTGAATAGGTTCATGTGTTGTTACAACAAGTACCTTAGGCTGATTTTGCACATTTGGAGCTGCGTTTGGTCTACTAAACCCTTGTTGTGTAGGAGTGGGCTGAGGAAAAACTGGATTAGATAGTTTTCCCTCTTCTATGCTTCTCTTCTTTGAGCATGTGTTAGCAGCCATGCCTTGAAAAGGTTGTTGGTTAACTCCACAGAAGTCTTCTGTTTGGTAATTGGTGAACGTGGTTTCTATTGGAGGTCCTTCTTATTGTGTTTCTTGCTGTTGATTCCCTTCTTGGATTGGTTCTTGAGGCACACCAATGGTTTGCACCATCAAGGCCTGATTTAGTTCACCATTGAAACACGTTGATTGATTATGAGGTAAATTATAGGGGTAACACTATTCGTACTCCTCTGCCATGTTATTTTGTGTTGGGACCAAGGATCTTGAGGATTTTATTGTATTTGGATCATATGGTCAAAATGGCCTGACAACTTGAGGTTTTCCTTGGTTTTGGTTTTGATTTGCAGTCTGAGGTGGTGGTCTATTTTGTTGGTATGAGGGCCTAGCTTGGTACTATGCTTGAGGCTGATACGGCCTATAACTTTGAGCTTGCTTTCTTTTAACAGTCACTAGATCATTTCCAAGGTTCTATAGTTGTTTCATAACCTCCTACAATTCCTTTGAAGTATTTAAAGAAGTTGATGCCTCATTATTGATTTGATTCCTAGGGGTTGGAATGGGATTCAATTCTGGTGTTTGAATAGTAGTAGGATTTCCCATATCTGGATAGAGAGGCATTGGTGGCCTTGGTGCAAACTTACTGTTATCACCGAATCACAGCACCCCTGGATGTTGATCAGATTTCTAGTTTGATCACTCTAAGCATCCAGTGTGATTGGATAACATGGGTACTATCTCCAAGTTGTGGGACTTGCTACTTGAGATAGACCTCTAGAGAAAGCTGGTTCTTGCTCCTAAACTACCTGCCACAATCTACTCCAGTGCAAGCAGGCTAACTGTTCTAATCTAAAATTCCAAGGGACCAGGGAGGGAAAATGCATAAGATGAAAGCCTACACTAAAGCGGTGATACACCAGAAAAAGAGGGTGTGAAAGTAATCTCCAAATGTGTGAAATACAGAGGCAAAGTGCACACTAGAAGAGGTGATGAAAGTTCACCATAATCCAGCAAAATGCATTCACAACAATATTCCAAGCACACACAATGATAATGAATTCCTGCAAGAACATAATAAATAGACACAATATACTTGTAGAAATACTAAAGGGGCAAGAAGAACGCAAGGAAACACAGCAGCGGAAGATATATCCACAAACTGATATTTTATTGCTTCATGATATGCACAGTTCAATCTATTACAAGATAAGGGCCTGGATCACCATGCAAGGAGTCCACTACAAGGGCCTGCAACACACTGGATTCACAAAGCAATTTTGACAGATCTTTGTTACCCAAAAACTCTCCCCTTTACAATGAGCCCAACACTCCAATTTATAAAAAAGAATGAGAAGGAAAAGAGAAGGGAAAATGGAAATCCCGAAATATGTCCTTCAACCACCTATAAGAGGCATTAAATTGAGTGAAAAGGTTGTATATTACTTGCAAAAGGCTCCCCATACTGTCCCATGTGCTGCAGCAGAGAAAGAATGATGACCATGCCTCTTAATTGCACTCCCAGCTACCAAATAAAACACTGTTCTGAACCTGGCCACGTTTTCTTAAAAAAATCAATTTATTTCTGATAAAATCTAGAATTTATTTATTTCTGTGCATCGGGCTCGGAACCACGATTCCAACGGTACCAATTTTGTGCAATTTTGTTGAGAAATGCAAAAGTTATGGCCTTCTGAGTGCGGGCAGCTATTTTGGGTCAGGCGTTTTCTGTCATTTGACGGGAATGAACATTAACTGAATGGAGCCGAATATGTTTTTCTTAATTAAATATATCTACCCTCATTAAAAATATATGTTTCTGTGGTGTAGAGGACGTCGTGCTCGTTCCAGAAAGTCCAATTTTGTGAAAATCGGAGCTCGGAGTCAAAAGTTATGGCCATTTGAAGTTTCGCAGGTCAAACGTTGACTTTTCCTCTTCTGTCTTCGCCCATTTCGTGCTTTCGCGTCCCACGTGTCCCTTTGTCCCATTTGGCACAGTGCTGAAATTTCCCATTTCGGCTGAACCGGCCGGTTCGCGTAGTCGCAGCCCATATGTCCCGTTTGCTTTCGGACCGTCTGGGACAAATTCGCCCGGTTCGGCCGGTTCGTGCCCTTTTGTCCCAACTGTTCCAGGACAAAAGTTCTCATTTCAGCCAGTTTGGCCGGTTTGTGTAATTTTTGTCCGCGCATCCCAGACTGTTTCGGGCTGCCTTGACTCATTTCACCCGGTTCGGCTGGTTCGCGTCTTTTTGTCCCGCTTGTCCCAAAGGCGACCCTCTCAGCAGTTAGCCAAATTTTTTTTCTCTCTTTTGGCCAGATCGGCTTTTCGCGTCCTACGCGTACTTTTGTCCCAGATGTCCCGATTGCTCCTTGGGCTGCTTGGAGGCTTTTCGGCTGATCCGCACATTTCTGTCCCAGATGTCCCAATTGCTCCTAGGACTAGGACTTAGCCGATTTTCACAATTTTTTCTGGATTAACCTACTTGCCTTCTGCAACCATTTTTCGCATTTTCTCAGAGCTTGCTCCTTCCTTCTTTGCCAAGGGAGTTAGAAAAATATCTGAGGGAACCTCAGAAACATGATGTTTTCTCTGAATCAATCAATGTGCCTGGGACTTGAATATTCTGATGCATGTTATCAAATTTACCCTGGGGGTAAATTTTGGATAACACTTACTAGCTTGGATCAAATAGTTCTCTTCTCTGATAGTTGTGTCGTAGGCCCCTAATAGTGTTGTTCCTCCCATTGATTGGATCATCATGGCTATGTCTAAATTTATAGCCTTTAAGAAATAAAGGAATACTCCTACGGCAGTTGGTCTAACAGCTATTGGAATCCTGTCCCATGTTTGTTGGAATCTGAAGTTGAAATCTTTCATTTATTCATTAGGAGCCCTTTTGATTGTTGTCAGTTGTTCCAATAAAGACAAATTGTCTGCCATCTACCCGAATTGGTTACAAAGGACTGAAAAAGTTGGTTCCAATTCGTAATAGACCCTGCTACTAGGATCCTAGACCATTGGAAGGCCTTACCTTTGAAATATGATGCCAAAACTTGACTGCAACATCTATTTCATTTATTTTGTGGATTGCACATGTATTAGCAATATCCTGGATGTGGTCAGTAGGAGTAGTATGATTTTCTCCTGTGAAATAGAGGATATTCTTTAGCATTGCAACCGAAACTTGATTTTGAGCATTTAGGGAAAGTGGAATACTACCCATTAAATTGACAAAGGGATTTAGTGGTAGATGCTCCATATGATTGTCCTAAGAACCCTAGTTGATGCCAGAAAAGTTCTGCTAGGTGGAGGTGTAGAAAAAGTCCTATTAGGTGGAGATGGTGATATTTGTGGTCCTCTTCCTCTCCTTCCTCTACCTAGTGATAGTTGCAAGTAGACAAATAGCCCCTCTTCTCGAGTATCAGACCTGGTTTGAATTCTTCTGATGTGCCTAGGGAACTTTTTATGCTACATCGCTGAATTCTATCCCTTCGGAGTCGCCAAATGTGTTAGAGAATGGGCCTCAAAAGGATAGATTTTTCCAAGTTACACAACAAACTTGACAATATTAAAAGTAGAATTTAAAAGTTAGAAGGACCCAAAGGATATGGTCTTCAATTCAGAATTTGGGTCTTGTTGTACAGCTACTAATCCCCAAAAATTACACGCGGAAACTCAGGTCATGCAATGCAACTTACAAAACCTGAATTTCCATGTGTCAGAACTTGGGACATGCTCAACACCCCAGAAAACCTAAAATGACTATTGTTGGGAATAGAAACATGCAATGCATCCCCCAAAACCTGAAATGAAGGAGTTGGGTCTTCTTTGATGTTCTCCGACCTTGAAAACCCAAAACACTAAAAACCATGAAATTTTGAAAGTCAAAATCTCAAAAATATAAGGATACCCTTTTGAAGATTATTCCCTGATCTACCAACTGGTGAAATTTTTACTTGTCTTGAGCAAATTAAGCCCTTGGAAATTGATTTCAGGGTTCATCCTAGAAGGTGAAAAATCTAAAATTGTAAAACTTGGAATTTCTAAGTCCAAATTTCTTGAAAATTCCTTCAAATCTTATGGAATGACCTAATGGTCCCACCGAGAATGCAATAATTTTTTATTTCAAATCACAACACCCCTGAATGTTTGCAACTCGATGGGTTGAGACTCTCAGTGTGATTACATAACATGGAGCTTTTCCCAAGTGTACAACCTTGCGAATCAGGAAAGCTCTCCGGATGAAGGCCATTTCCTATTCCTCTACTCAGATGCACACATAAAAATGCAGAGGGTATACTCTAAAACCTATTCTAACTTTCCAAGGAGATAGTGTTAAGAAGATGCAATAAAACAAACCTAATCTAACCAAGGTGATGCACCAAAGGAATGAAGAACACTTATCCTCCCAATGAACACAAACCATTAAAATGCAATGCAATATCATGCATAGATAACCAAATTTGTAATGAAATATTAGGAAGATGAAAATAAACATAGAGAGGGTTGAGAATCATCCACAAACATGCATTATTTTCTCCAAAGATTGATACAATACACTAGAAATTCCAAGAGGTTAGGTTGCATTATAGTTTTGAATGGGAGGTTTTAACTCCAGAAATTCACTTTCCAACGAGAAGAAGGGAGGGGAAAAACAAGAATTTTCAACCTTTAGAAAGAAGACCCTCCTTAAAATTTATAGGAAGAAGAAGAGAGGGAGAAGAGAGGAATTCAAAATCTACCCCAACCACTTCCAGACTATATTTAATTCATCTCATTATGGTGGTAGGTCAGAATCTTGGCAAACCCAAAAAATGGTGAACTGTATTTTAATTTTTTGAAGAACTTGTTCTCATCCAAATGGGATCCTAAGAGCTTTTCGAAAATTCCAACCTTGAGTGAATCCGAGCTCCTTGTGAAAATTTATGGTCATTTGAATATCTCCCATGTCAGGGTCTACTTCCTTTCGGGTTCGGGGTTCTCCTTTGCATTTGCATCGGGTTTGGAGGGTGCCTCAACATGTGTTTTTGCCCCATGTTTTCCCGACTCAGAAACCCTATTTTCCTAGGTAGTGTTTAGGGTTTTTCAGAAATCCCAAGCATCGGGACATACCTTGTGATTTTCATGCTTCATGTCTCATGTTTCCCGAAACTTGAAACCTGAAATCCTTTGTGTCGGGTTTTTGGACCTCTTCGACATATTTCTTTTGTGGTGGGTTTTTGGAACTCTTCGACATATTTCCTTTGTGTCGGGTTTTCGAAACTCTCCGACATATTTCCTTTGTGTTGGGTTTTTGGACCTCTTTGACATATTTCCTTTGTGTCGGGTTTTTGGACCTCTGACATATTTCCTCTGTGTCGGGTTTTTGGACCTCTCTGACATATTTCCTTTGTGTTGGGTTCTTGGACCTCTCTAACATATTTCCTTTGTGTTGGGTTCTTGGACATCTATGACATATTTCCTTTTTGTTGTTGTCTATATTTACCCGAGGGGTAGATATAAATAACATTTCTTGTATCATTATGAAAGGAAATGACAAGTCTGAAAAGTAGTAAGGATATGTCATTATCAATGTTTTTCTGGAAAAACACTGCATACTACGCTACCTAAAAATACCCTTCCACAATCCAACACGTCACCTCATACTCCTAGTACATGCATCTCATTGTTTTTTAACATTATCTAATTTCATTTTTCTTATATTTAGTTGGGCACTACATATCCCTCCCCTTATAAGAGCATCATCCTTGATGAGACACAATACCAAAGATCGAAGGTTAGGTGTTGGTGTCCAAATTGATTCTCCCTTGTAAGATGAGCAGCATCAAAGATTTAACAAGAAGCCTAGAGACAGATAAATTATTGTGTATGTCATTTTGTAGCCAGGGAGGTGATTCAGCTTGCTCTTTGTTACTTAGATGTTAGAGAAATGAGTAACACCATCTAAAAGTATTTGATCTATCCTTGCTAATTTAGGCCGTTCCTTTTGACCAAGGTGGGAGGACCCATTTTTTTAACCTTTGTTGGTGAAGGAGAATGAAGATATCCTTCTTTGCATAAATTTGAAAGGAAACCTTGAGAAAATATGATCAATGCACCAAAATTTAACTCTCACGAATTGTCACTTCTAAAGAATGGTGATATTTTCTAGACAGGGTTAACCTTACTAAAGACATAATGGAATCTTGATTTCCTCTACATATTTTGGTAGTAGAATTTATTCATTTGTTGACATATAGGGAAAACAGGGGTAATTCGGGTAGGATTTTTTTTTTTGAATAATGTTTTGTGGGATATTAAGTAGGATAAACTTAATTTTGCTTGATCTTTGAGAACCTTCATAAAAACTAGAAAACTAAATGAAAAAATGCTTTAAAATAACTAAAATATTCCTTCAACCAGAAGGTGTGCATCAATGGAGGCCCATATATGCACGGTTTCACACTATCTCCAATAATTTAACACAAAGAATTGAGCTAAAGACTTAATTAAACACTAAAGACCCATGTTTCCTCATGTGTAAGATACACTCAAAGGCTTATAGAAAATCTTTATCAACAAAATGACAATAAAGTGATTTTCAATTGTTTATCTCATTACAGAAATTGTAAATGCCACTAAACTATCATAGGGATGAGATCATGTGTGATTTAGATGGATTTTTACACAACATTGTAGTAGGAACAAGAAAAACTACTTGTAGACATTCTGAAATAAAGCAGACACAAATTTTCCCAAGATTAACATAGATTAATTTGAAGTTGATTATATTTATCAGAAGTGGAAAGTTTATTTGAACAGTCTCGGAGCTTGTCAATGGTTGTACACTTGCCACCAACATGACATGATCAGATCTAAAACATAAGATATTAATAAGTTTTTCAGATGGTCTCTCAGGAAGATGGGATTTCTCAATTTTTTTTGTAAGAATTCAATGCCCCGACCTTTTGAATGACTAAATCATTATTTTTATAAGACTTAATTTACATCTAATCTTTCCCCCAAGAAATAATATTCGAGGAAACTTTTTTTGTTACATGTTTGATCATGATTTCTAGAAAGTGATGTTTAAAAGATTTACAAAAAAAGTTGTTAGATGTTTAAAAGGTTAATCATTCCAAATATTTCCATCATTGTTTTAACTGGGACATCCAGTAATCTCCTCTAGTAACACGTTTTTCATCCTTTGCACCTATAGCTTCCTTCTCCTCATTCTTTCCTCTACAACTTTGCTTGGCATCCATCTTCTTTAGTAATTTAGGTTTTTTCAAGTGCTTAAGCAATTCCAACTTCAAAATATCAACCTTTACATTCCTTGGACTCACAAATTAAGCTCTAAATCCATTCAATAACACTTTGTAGAAAAAAATGACAAGGAGTTTCATCAAAAAGGGATGAAAAACAATGTGTATTAAAATCTCTAGGAGTCTTGGAGTGAAAATGGCAGCAAAATCAGATGGCAATGCACAACAACAGTTGATTTGCGCTTTCCCACCTTTAGATTAGAGTTGTTCACATGGAAAAATCTTATTCAAAGCAGACCTGGAGTTACCTTTTGCATTTTATGACTTTTGGATAAAATGCACAATTTCATATTTTTTCCCCACCCCTCTGCCTTTGAAATACAAGCTCAACATGTGGCTTAATTTGGGCCTTTGATGGATTCATGGCTCATTTCTTAAATTTTACCCTTTTTAACAAAAAGGAAAAATTTCCAATTTTCCTCTGCCAACCCACCTTCCCACTTATAACATTTGATGTGAGCTCCAGTGGAGTTGTGGGTTATTTCATAACTTTTCTTATTTTTCAAAAAAAGGAAAAAAACTTCAAAATGTTCCGTCAACCCACTTCCATGCTTGTAACTTGAAAAATTGCAACATGTCCTTCTTCAGGGTCAAAGTAAGGTTTTTTCCCTCCCGCTTCATATCTGTTGGATAACCATTTAGATGTTGTCGAGGCCACGACGACGATTTGATGTTTTTTGCAAATGTGACAAAAGTGGTAAATTTCACCAAAAAGACTCTCCGAGGCCACATCCAATAAAAAATGAACACATATAAACCTTAAAGGAAAAGAAGAGAAATTCACCCTGCCTTTATAAATTTGACTAGCCAATCAAAACTCAATGGGGCCGTGGGGAAAAATTGATATTTTTGCAAACATAGACAAAAGTTACAAGTTATAAAATAGACCCGAAATACCTCATTCAATGAAAGAGACCACATAGTTAAAGATGTTGACATATCTTTTCACAGGGATAACCACGCCCGTCAAACAGTAAGATGTAGGGGAACCTCACTATTTATGCCCAGAATTGAATCTTTTTTCAAGGAAAAAGAATTTACAAATAATTCATGGCTTGATAGCAATCCACGACCATAGAGAAGCATTACAATAACACCCTAATAAATTTAAAACTTGTACGCATCCATTCAGGGAGATAGAAAATATGACAAACCAGGGTAGATTGGGAAATTTTTAGAACAAACGGGGGTGAGATCAAAATCGAGCACCAACATTGGCTCCGACTTAGGGAGTGCACTCCCTGTGAGTTCCATAATAACAATAAAGAAGACTATGTGTCAAAAAACCATTGGGAAATGGAGTCAAGAGCTAACCCTCTAGGAAAAAACTAAGAAACCAACAAAAATTGGTCACTAGGGACCAAGAAAAACCAAAACAAAAGAACATGAAACTAGAATAAAACAAAAATACTATACATTGTTTAATGGTGTGCATCCATATTAAGATAAAACAATCAAGGAAAATTTTCAAGTTCCCTAGATTCTAGATATAACCATGCTAATATTTTATGATACATCTTTAACAACTAGTCATATGATTGTTTCTCTTTTCCATCCAAGTTGCTATTTGAACACATTTTTCAGGATTATCCTTTGTGCCTATGTCAAGTTTTTCAACATCTCTCGAGTTTTCATCAAACATCAAAGTATCAGGAAAATAAACTTGCTGAGGATATCTGTATTGATCAATTTCATACTCCTTGAAAATAATATAGCTCACAAAGTTATCAACATCAATGTTTGTTTGCAATACTTCATAAGAAGCATTTTTGGGGTCCTCAATGAGATATAACATTTTTTTTCACCAAGTAAATTCAAAAGGCTGCCCTCAATTGGTATGGTGGTAGAACACATGTCAATTTTCATGCTTCCACCCACACTAGCTGCCCACTTTTTAGATAATAACATTCCCCACTTAGCTGGAAAATCCACAATTACTACATTCAAGGTTAAGTACTTTCCTAGACACACTGCCAATTACACTACTAAGACTTTGACATATGAAACTTGTTGGTGCTCAAATTAGTCTCACCCCTTTTTTCATTGAAATTACTCCATTTGTGGCCTCCTTCATGTTTTATGTCTCCCCATATTGGTGCTTGAAGACTCCGTCCTCAATTTGGTTGTCATGATCAGTTTCTTGGTCGAGGATTACTTAAAAGGTCCAGAATTTTTTTTTCATTTCTTTGTCCATCTGAGGGAGTCTGTGGCTTGACACATGGCTTAATTTGGGACTTTAATGGAGTCGTGGATCATTTACGCAAGTTTACCCTTTTTAAAAAGAAGGCATAATTTCCAATTTTCCTCCACCGACCCACCTTCTCATTTGTAACTTTTGATGTGGGCCCCAGCAGAGTTGCGGGATATTTGATAACTTTGCTCCTTTTTCAAAAAAAGGAAAAAAAACCTCAAAATGTTCCGCCGACCCTCTTCCCCACTTGTAACTTCAAAAATTACCACGTATCTTTCTACGGGGTCAAAGTAAGAATTTTTCCCTGCCATTTCATATCTATTGAATAACCAATTAGATTTATCGACACCCTGTGGAAAATTTGATATTTTTAACAAATGTGAAAAAAGTGGAAAATGTCACCAAAAGACCCATCGGGCCGTAACTAATAAAAATGAACACGTATACACCTTTAGGGAAAAAAAGATAAATTTTCTCCGCCTTTAAAAATTTGACCAGCCAATAAGAACTCAATAGGGCCATGGGGCCAAATTGATATTTTTGCAAACATAGCAAAAAGTTACAAGTTATAAAATAGACCTGACATGCCTCATCCAATGAAAAGAGACCACATAGCTAAAGATGCTGAGATATAATTTGACGGGGAAAACATGCCCATTGAACAATAAGATGCAAGGGAACTTCACCATTTGTGCCAATAATTAAATCTTTTTTCAAGGACAAAGAAATTTGTAAATAGTTCATGGCTCAACAACAATCCACAACCATAGAGAAGGATTTACAATAAACACCTTGGTAAAGATAAAACTTATACGCATCCATTCATGGAGATATAAAATAAGATGAACCAGGCAGATTGGGAATGGGTGATATAAATCAAGCACAAACATTGGCTCTGACTCGGGGAATGGGCACTCCCTGGGAGTGCCACAAGAACAATAGAGTAGACCATTTGCCAAAATACCACTGGGAGGATGCCAAGAGTAACTCTCTAGGAAAAAACTAAGAACTAACAAAAATTGGTCACCAGGGACCAGGACAAACCAAAACCAAAAACATTTAACAAAGCATAATGAAACCAGAAGCTCATACACTATTTAATGGTGTGCACCCTGATTTCAAGAAACCAATCAAGGAAAATTTTGAAGTGCCTTTGATTCTGGATAGAACCATGCTAATAGTTATGATACATCTTTAAGAACTGGTCCATATAGTTGTTTCTCTTTCCCATCCAAGTTGCTATCTGACCACTTTTTTAGGGCTTATCCTTTGTTCCTATGGCAGTTTTTCACAATCTCCTCAGGCTACATCAAACATAAAATCTCAAGAACATCAAACCTACTCAGGATAGTTGCATTTGATTATTTCATACTCCTTGAAAACAAATAGCTCATGAGTTATCACATCAGTGGTCTGTGTGCAATAATCATAGAAGCATTGTTGGGCTCCTCCAAGAGATTAAATTTTATTTTCCCACTAGGGAACTTCACAAGGATCCCTGATTTTGGTATGGTGGTGTAAGAAAATGTCCTTTCCTCACTTCCACCACACTAGCTTCCCACTTCTAGATAATAACATTCACGCACGTAGGCAGGATAGATCCACAATTAACCACATTCAAGGTTAAGTACTTTCCTGGATCCATTGCCAATTCACTAAAAGAATTTGGGCCATCTAACTACTGGCACCCTCTCTTGATCATGATAAACATATCCATAGATCTCTTGTTACTTGAGATCCAACTCATGCATGACCTCAAGAGGCATTACTAGATAAGTTCCCCCCCCCCTTAATAATCCTTAATATAGAGTTAATTGTATTAAAAAAAAAGGATCCACCTTCAGCTGAGACTCAAATAGATAAGTTTCCTAAAATAAATCAATGTGGTTCACCCAATTCCTCCAATTCTTTTGTTTTTTCTAATTCTTGGCAATGGCAAGATGAACCTATACATTATTTTAGCCTTTTATCCTGGGTGCAATTTTCTTCCTTGGCAAAAAATACCAAATGACCTCTTCTATGCTCAAGGATTCTAAGAGATTCACATATGAACAGTAATCTGATCTGAATAAAGATGTGGTTGTAGATATATCAGAACTATTTTATTATCAACCTTGAATTCTATATCATTGCCCTTTAGAAGGGCTCCAAGCATTTCATAGCCAAATGGAACTTCTTGTAGGAATAGTGCCCATTTGGTGAGTGAATCCATCTTAAAATGGTCATCCTCTTTAACCATTATCTTGTGATACCCTGAGTAGCCATTTAGGATGAGAGCATCTCTCCGAAACAGATTACACTTGTAAATATTTCTCCATTGAAGGAAGTGGGTAATGGTCTTTGGAGATGCCCTATGTTGAGGTCTCAGAACTCCATGCACAGCTTGATCTCTTTGTTATTTTTCCTTACTGGTAACCAGGTTTGCAACTAGCTTGAGTGCTGATCAGGAATATAATGCTTTCCTCTATTAGAGTGTTAGCCTTTTTAATTAGAGGATGAGTAGGGTTGACGCGTCTTTGTTTCTGCCTGATGGGATTAGCATTAGCTCTAGTTCTATTATATTTTGTGCCAAGTTGGGTTGAATCCTCTCAAGTCTTCATAGCTCCAAGGAAAACATCTGGAAATTTCTTGGCAAAGCCTGACCACATTGAAATAGCTTTTCGTCAGTGGCCCATTTTACCATTTGAATTGTTTTTTCCCTTCCCCAACTGGGAATGGTTAAATCTGCTCATCTGACCGTCTGTTGGCTTCTCCTATGGAAATGGGCTCGTTAGGATGAAGATAGATTCCAATGTACTAAACCCTTGGGAAGCTTATTTTCCACAGCGCCACTACTTGATCCCCATATTGCTACTCTAGTAGTCCTCATTCTAGCTGAGACATTCACCTCTTCTTGCAAGGGGAAAATGAAATTTGTGATCATTCTCAAAAAACCTACTAGTTGTGTTATTATCTGGCCAATGCTGGCTCAAAATCACATGGATATGTGGCTATGTTGTCCGTTTATGTATTCAACCACATCAAATGTTTGCTACAGCTATTGGGTATGAGCTATTCAGTGGCTTTCATTTTTTCTTATGGGTATGAAAACAATGATTGAAAGGTTTTTGAATCCTCAATGAGTTCCATATCCTATCTGTAGTTTTAGCAGGTCATTCTTGTAGCATGTTATCCCTGACTTGGTGATGATTAACTCACTATCTTCGAACCCCTGAAATTTTTTATGCACATTTTCCTGCCTAATGAAGTCTATGCATCAAGGCATCATTTCAGCCGTGTATTTGAACAGGAAAAATTGAAACGAAAGTAAAAATATTGATGGTCTTTTGTGAAATCAACATTGCACCAAACTCTTAGCACAGTGGTCGCTTCTCGACCATCGAACAATAGTTTGAACTTCATTTGCATCCTTTTGTTTCAGGCGTATTGATGTAGGAATGGGTGAATTTTCTTCATCTACACAATACACACCCATTCAGATTCTTCAATTTCCCTTCCGATCGGTCGAATACATGACTTTTTGTAGCATTCATCCAAGTCAAAGAAGGAATCCCTCGAACTTCCTTACCTGTTTCTAGACATTTGAAAAACTCCTCCTTATCAAAGGCTGAGCAATTTGCATTGAATTAGACCTTGTCAATGAGGCGCAATATGGAACTGGCAATGAGTTTTGACCTGATTGTAATTTGAGCCCACATCCTGTCATGAAATCACTGTGACCAATTACAGAATAATTAGCCACCAAGTTTTGCAGGAGTGAAGTCTCGTGATAGAAGACCACCAACGCAACCGAGTGGCAAAAGGTCAATTACAGACACATCCTGTAGAACTATGAAATTAGACAGACTGTAGTGTTAGGTTAACCCTTAATGACCCTAATGGTTCCTACTGCCATTCCATTAAGCACACTACTCTTTTAGCACTAGCTCATATTAGACCTAGTTGATCTTGTTATTTGGTTCGGCATACTGAACTAATTGCCCCTGATCTAATCATGCAGTTGTGTACCACGTGGTTCCCAATAATTCAATGAGAAATAGACATGGTGGCGGATTCAAATTTTTCTTATCTGGCCACCATCATGTTACATTGCATTAGTGAGAAACGTCATGATTCCAGTCATAATTTGAGCAGACCAGTTAGCATTGCATCTGGCAATAAATCTCTTTCCCGGGGAGCCAGGATTTCACAGGGAAAGTTCACAAGGTGTCTTCTTCATTTGCTCTTTATGGGAAAGGGGATGAATTTACTTTTGTGGCCCTTACTTGGTACACCTTTTTTGGAGCTTGAATAGTTTCATGTGTGTATACAACAAGTACCTTAGGCTGATTTGCACATTTGCGATCTGCGTTTGGTCTACGAACCCTTGTTGTGTAGGAGTGGGGCGAGGAAAACTGGATAATAGTTTTCCCCTTCATGTTCTTTCTTTGAGATATGGTGTTAGCAGCCATGCCTTGAAAAGGTTGTTGGTTAACTCCACAGAAGTCTTCTGTTTGGTAATTGGGAAAAACGTGGTTTCTATTGGAGTCCTTCTTATTGTGTTCTTGCTGTGATTCCTTCTGCGATGGTTTGAGGCACCACACAAGGTTTGCACACCATCAGGCTGATTAGTTCACCATTGAAACACGTTGATTGATTATGAGGTAAATTATAGGGGTGGTACACTATTCTAATCCTCTTGCCATGTTTATTTTGTGTTGGGACCAAGGATCCTGAGGATTTTATTGTATTTGGATCATATGGTCAAATGGCCTGACACCTTGAGGTTTTCCTTGGTTTTGTTTGATTTGCAGTTGACGGTGGTGGTCGATTTTGTTGGTATGAGGGCCTAGATGGACTATGCTTGAGGCTGATACGGCTATAACTTGAGCTGCTTTCTTTTAACGTCATAGGATCATTTCCAAGGTTCTATAGTTGTTCATAACCTCCTACAAGTCCTTTGAAGGATTTAAAAGAGTGATGCCTGATTATTGATTTGAATATTCCTAGGGGTTGGAATGGGATTCAATCTGGTGTTTGAAGTGAGTAGGCGTTCCCATATCTGGATAGAGAAGGCATTGGTGCATTGGTGCAAACTTACTGTTATCCCGATCACGCACCCTGGGGATGTGATCAGATTTCTATTTGATCATCTAAGCCATCCAGTGTGTTGGATAACATGGTACTATCTCCAAGTTGTGGATTGCTATGAGAATAGACCCTCTAGAGAAAGCTGGTCTTGATCCTAAACTACTGCCACCTCTACTCCAGTGCAGCCAGGCCTAACTGTTTCATCTAAAATTCCAAGGGACCAGGGATGGGAAAAATGCATAGATGAAAGCCTACCACTAAGCGGTGATACACCAGAAAAGAGGGTGTGAAAGTAATCTCTCAAATGTGTGAACTCAAGAGGCAAAGTGCACACTAGAAGAGGTGTGAGTGAAAGTTCACCAATCCAGCAAAATGAATTTTTCCACAACACAATATTCCAGCACACCACAAGTGATAATGACTTCCTGCAAGAACATAATAAATAGACACATATACTTGTAGAAATATAAAGGGGCTAAGAAGAAAGCAAGGAAAACACAGCAGCGGAACGAGATATATCCACAAATATATTTATTGCTTATGATATGAACCAGTTAAATCTAGTAACAAGATAAGGGCTGGCTACCAGACAAGGGTCACTACAAGGGCTGCCAACACACGCGATCACAAAGCAATTGAAGATCTTTGTTACCCAAAAACTATCCCTTTACAATGGCCAAACCACTCCAATTTATAAAAAGAATGAGAAGGAAAAGAGAAGGGGAAATGGAATCCCGCCTATGCCTTCAACCACATAAGAGCATTAAAATTGAAGTTGGAAAGGTTGTATATACTTGCAAAGCCTCCCCAGACTGTCCCATGATGCTGCAGCAGAGAAAGATGATGACCATGCCTTTAATGAACTCCAAGCTACCCCAAATAAAACACTGTTCTGAACCTGGCCACGTTTTCTTAAAAAATCAATTTATTTCTGATAAATCTAGGAATTTATTATTTCTGTGCTCGGGCTCGGAACCACGATTCCAACGGTACCAATTTTGTGCAATTTTGTTGAGGAAATGCAAAAAGTTATGGCCTTCTGAGTGCGGGCAGCTATTTTGGGTCAGGCGTTTTCTGTCATTTGACGGGAATGCACATTAACTGAATGGAGCCGAATATGTTTTTCTTAATTAAATATATCTACCCTCATTAAAAATATATGTTTCTGTGGTGTAGAGGACGTCGTGCTCGTTCCAGAAAGTCCAATTTTGTGAAAATCGGAGCTCGGAGTCAAAGTTATGGCCATTTGAAGTTTCGCAGGTCAAACGTTGACTTTTCCTCTTCTGTCTTCGCCCATTTCGTGCTTTCGCGTCCCACGTGTCCCTTTGTCCCATTTGGCACAGTGCTGAAATTTCCCATTTCGGCTGAACCGGCGGTTCGCGTAGTCGCAGCCCATATGTCCCGTTTGCTTTCGGACCGTCTGGGACAAATTCGCCCGGTTCGGCCGGTTCGTGCCCTTTTGTCCCAACTGTTCCAGGACAAAAGTTCTCATTTCAGCCAGTTTGGCCGGTTTGTGTAATTTTTGTCCGCGCATCCCAGACTGTTTCGGGCTGCCTTGACTCATTTCACCCGGTTCGGCTTGGTTCGGTCTTTTTGTCCCGCTTGTCCCAAAGGCGACCCTCTCAGCAGTAGCCAAATTTTTTTTCTCTCTTTTGGCCAGATCGGCTTTTCGCGTCCTACGCGTACTTTTGTCCCAGATGTCCCGATTGCTCCTTGGGCTGCTTGGAGGCTTTTCGGCTGATCCGCACATTTCTGTCCCAGATGTCCCAATTGCTCCTAGGACTAGGACTTAGCCGATTTTCACAATTTTTTCTGGATTAACCTACTTGCCTTCTGCAACCATTTTCTGCATTTTCTCAGAGCTTGCTCCTTCCTTCTTTGCCAAGGGAGTTAGAAAAATATCTGAGGGAACCTCAGAAACATGATGTTTTCTCTGAATCAATCAATGTGCCTGGGACTTGAATATTCTGATGCATGTTATCAAATTTACCCTGGGGGTAAATTTTGGATAACACTTACTAGCTTGGATCAAATAGTTCTCTTCTCTGATAGTTGTGTCGTAGGCCCCTAATAGTGTTGTTCCTCCCATTGATTGGATCATCATGGCTATGTCTAAATTTATAGCCTTTAAGAAATAAAGGAATACTCCTACGGCAGTTGGTCTAACAGCTATTGGAATCCTGTCCCATGTTTGTTGGAATCTGAAGTTGAAATCTTTCATTTATTCATTAGGAGCCCTTTTGATTGTTGTCAGTTGTTCCAATAAAGACAAATTGTCTGCCATCTACCCGAATTGGTTACAAAGGACTGAAAAAAGTTGGTTCCAATTCGTAATAGACCCTGCTACTAGGATCCTAGACCATTGGAAGGCCTTACCTTTGAAATATGATGCCAAAAACTTGACTGCAACATCTATTTCATTTATTTTGTGGATTGCACATGTATTAGCAATATCCTGGATGTGGTCAGTAGGAGTAGTATGATTTTCTCCTGTGAAATAGAGGATATTCTTTAGCATTGCAACCGAAACTTGATTTTGAGCATTTAGGGAAAGTGGAATACTACCCATTAAATTGACAAAGGGATTTAGTGGTAGATGCTCCATATGATTGTCCTAAGAACCCTAGTTGATGCCAGAAAAGTTCTGCTAGGTGGAGGTGTAGAAAAAGTCCTATTAGGTGGAGATGGTGATATTTGTGGTCCTCTTCCTCTCCTTCCTCTACCTAGTGATAGTTTGCAAGTAGACAAATAGCCCCTCTTCTCGAGTATCAGACCTGGTTTGAATTCTTCTGATGTGCCTAGGGAACTTTTTATGCTACATCGCTGAATTCTATCCCTTCGGAGTCGCCAAATGTGTTAGAGAATGGGCCTCAAAAGGATAGATTTTTCCAAGTTACACAAACAAACTTGACAATATTAAAAGTAGAATTTAAAAGTTAGAAGGACCCAAAGGATATGGTCTTCAATTCAGAATTTGGGTCTTGTTGTACAGCTACTAATCCCCAAAAATTACACGCGGAAACTCAGGTCATGCAATGCAACTTACAAAACCTGAATTTCCATGTGTCAGAACTTGGGACATGCTCAACACCCCAGAAAACCTAAATGACTATTGTTGGGAATAGAAACATGCAATGCATCCCCCAAAACCTGAAATGAAGGAGTTGGGTCTTCTTTGATGTTCTCCGACCTTGAAAACCCAAAACACTAAAAACCATGAAATTTTGAAAGTCAAAATCTCAAAAATATAAGGATACCCTTTTGAAGATTATTCCCTGATCTACCAACTGGTGAAATTTTTACTTGTCTTGAGCAAATTAAGCCCTTGGAAATTGATTTCAGGGTTCATCCTAGAAGGTGAAAAATCTAAAATTGTAAAACTTGGAATTTCTAAGTCCAAATTTCTTGAAAATTCCTTCAAATCTTATGGAATGACCTAATGGTCCCACCGAGAATGCAATAATTTTTTATTTCAAATCACAACACCCCTGAATGTTTGCAACTCGATGGGTTGAGACTCTCAGTGTGATTACATAACATGGAGCTTTTCCCAAGTGTACAACCTTGCGAATCAGGAAAGCTCTCCGGATGAAGGCCATTTCCTATTCCTCTACTCAGATGCACACATAAAATGCAGAGGGTATACTCTAAAACCTATTCTAACTTTCCAAGGAGATAGTGTTAAGAAGATGCAATAAAACAAACCTAATCTAACCAAGGTGATGCACCAAAGGAATGAAGAACACTTATCCTCCCAATGAACACAAACCATTAAAATGCAATGCAATATCATGCATAGATAACCAAATTTGTAATGAAATATTAGGAAGATGAAAATAAACATAGAGAGGGTTGAGAATCATCCACAAACATGCATTATTTTCTCCAAAGATTGATACAATACACTAGAAATTCCAAGAGGTTAGGTTGCATTATAGTTTTGAATGGGAGGTTTTAACTCCAGAAATTCACTTTCCAACGAGAAGAAGGGAGGGGAAAAACAAGAATTTTCAACCTTTAGAAAGAAGACCCTCCTTAAAATTTATAGGAAGAAGAAGAGAGGGAGAAGAGAGGAATTCAAAATCTACCCCAACCACTTCCAGACTATATTTAATTCATCTCATTATGGTGGTAGGTCAGAATCTTGGCAAACCCAAAAAATGGTGAACTGTATTTTAATTTTTTGAAGAACTTGTTCTCATCCAAATGGGATCCTAAGAGCTTTTCGAAAATTCCAACCTTGAGTGAATCCGAGCTCCTTGTGAAAATTTATGGTCATTTGAATATCTCCCATGTCAGGGTCTACTTCCTTTCGGGTTCGGGGTTCTCCTTTGCATTTGCATCGGGTTTGGAGGGTGCCTCAACATGTGTTTTTGCCCCATGTTTTCCCGACTCAGAAACCCTATTTTCCTAGGTAGTGTTTAGGGTTTTTCAGAAATCCCAAGCATCGGGACATACCTTGTGATTTTCATGCTTCATGTCTCATGTTTCCCGAAACTTGAAACCTGAAATCCTTTGTGTCGGGTTTTTGGACCTCTTCGACATATTTCTTTTGTGGTGGGTTTTTGGAACTCTTCGACATATTTCCTTTGTGTCGGGTTTTCGAAACTCTCCGACATATTTCCTTTGTGTTGGGTTTTTGGACCTCTTTGACATATTTCCTTTGTGTCGGGTTTTTGGACCTCTGACATATTTCCTCTGTGTCGGGTTTTTGGACCTCTCTGACATATTTCCTTTGTGTTGGGTTCTTGGACCTCTCTAACATATTTCCTTTGTGTTGGGTTCTTGGACATCTATGACATATTTCCTTTTTGTTGTTGTCTATATTTACCCGAGGGGTAGATATAAATAACATTTCTTGTATCATTATGAAAGGAAATGACAAGTCTGAAAAGTAGTAAGGATATGTCATTATCAATGTTTTTCTGGAAAAACACTGCATACTACGCTACCTAAAAATACCCTTCCACAATCCAACACGTCACCTCATACTCCTAGTACATGCATCTCATTGTTTTTTAACATTATCTAATTTCATTTTTCTTATATTTAGTTGGGCACTACATATCCCTCCCCTTATAAGAGCATCATCCTTGATGAGACACAATACCAAAGATCGAAGGTTAGGTGTTGGTGTCCAAATTGATTCTCCCTTGTAAGATGAGCAGCATCAAAGATTTAACAAGAAGCCTAGAGACAGATAAATTATTGTGTATGTCATTTTGTAGCCAGGGAGGTGATTCAGCTTGCTCTTTGTTACTTAGATGTTAGAGAAATGAGTAACACCATCTAAAAGTATTTGATCTATCCTTGCTAATTTAGGCCGTTCCTTTTGACCAAGGTGGGAGGACCCATTTTTTAACCTTTGTTGGTGAAGGAGAATGAAGATATCCTTCTTTGCATAAATTTGAAAGGAAACCTTGAGAAAATATGATCAATGCACCAAAATTTAACTCTCACGAATTGTCACTTCTAAAGAATGGTGATATTTTCTAGACAGGGTTAACCTTACTAAAGACATAATGGAATCTTGATTTCCTCTACATATTTTGGTAGTAGAATTTATTCATTTGTTGACATATAGGGAAAACAGGGGTAATTCGGGTAGGATTTTTTTTTTTGAATAATGTTTTGTGGGATATTAAGTAGGATAAACTTAATTTTGCTTGATCTTTGAGAACCTTCATAAAAACTAGAAAACTAAATGAAAAAATGCTTTAAAATAACTAAAATATTCCTTCAACCAGAAGGTGTGCATCAATGGAGGCCCATATATGCACGGTTTCACACTATCTCCAATAATTTAACACAAAGAATTGAGCTAAAGACTTAATTAAACACTAAAGACCCATGTTTCCTCATGTGTAAGATACACTCAAAGGCTTATAGAAAATCTTTATCAACAAAATGACAATAAAGTGATTTTCAATTGTTTATCTCATTACAGAAATTGTAAATGCCACTAAACTATCATAGGGATGAGATCATGTGTGATTTAGATGGATTTTTACACAACATTGTAGTAGGAACAAGAAAAACTACTTGTAGACATTCTGAAATAAAGCAGACACAAATTTTCCCAAGATTAACATAGATTAATTTGAAGTTGATTATATTTATCAGAAGTGGAAAGTTTATTTGAACAGTCTCGGAGCTTGTCAATGGTTGTACACTTGCCACCAACATGACATGATCAGATCTAAAACATAAGATATTAATAAGTTTTTCAGATGGTCTCTCAGGAAGATGGGATTTCTCAATTTTTTTTGTAAGAATTCAATGCCCCGACCTTTTGAATGACTAAATCATTATTTTTATAAGACTTAATTTACATCTAATCTTTCCCCCAAGAAAATAATATTCGAGGAAACTTTTTTTGTTACATGTTTGATCATGATTTCTAGAAAGTGATGTTTAAAAGATTTACAAAAAAAGTTGTTAGATGTTTAAAAGGTTAATCATTCCAAATATTTCCATCATTGTTTTAACTGGGACATCCAGTAATCTCCTCTAGTAACACGTTTTTCATCCTTTGCACCTATAGCTTCCTTCTCCTCATTCTTTCCTCTACAACTTTGCTTGGCATCCATCTTCTTTAGTAATTTAGGTTTTTTCAAGTGCTTAAGCAATTCCAACTTCAAAATATCAACCTTTACATTCCTTGGACTCACAAATTAAGCTCTAAATCCATTCAATAACACTTTGTAGAAAAAAATGACAAGGAGTTTCATCAAAAAGGGATGAAAAACAATGTGTATTAAAATCTCTAGGAGTCTTGGAGTGAAAATGGCAGCAAAATCAGATGCAATGCACAACAACAGTTGATTTTGCGCTTTCCCACCTTTAGATTAGAGTTGTTCACATGGAAAAATCTTATTCAAAGCAGACCTGGAGTTACCTTTTGCATTTTATGACTTTTGGATAAAATGCACAATTTTCATATTTTTTCCCCACCCCTCTGCCTTTGAAATACAAGCTCAACATGTGGCTTAATTTGGGCCTTTGATGGATTCATGGCTCATTTCTTAAATTTTACCCTTTTTAACAAAAAGGAAAAATTTCCAATTTTCCTCTGCCAACCCACCTTCCCACTTATAACATTTGATGTGAGCTCCAGTGGAGTTGTGGGTTATTTCATAACTTTTCTTATTTTTCAAAAAAAGGAAAAAAACTTCAAAATGTTCCGTCAACCCACTTCCATGCTTGTAACTTGAAAAATTGCAACATGTCCTTCTTCAGGGTCAAAGTAAGGTTTTTTCCCTCCCGCTTCATATCTGTTGGATAACCATTTAGATGTTGTCGAGGCCACGACGACGATTTGATGTTTTTTGCAAATGTGACAAAAGTGGTAAATTTCACCAAAAAGACTCTCCGAGCCACATCCAATAAAAAATGAACACATATAAACCTTAAAGGAAAAGAAGAGAAATTCACCCTGCCTTTATAAATTTGACTAGCCAATCAAAACTCAATGGGGCCGTGGGGAAAAATTGATATTTTTGCAAACATAGACAAAAGTTACAAGTTATAAAATAGACCCGAAATACCTCATTCAATGAAAAGAGACCACATAGTTAAAGATGTTGACATATCTTTTCACAGGGATAACACGCCCGTCAAACAGTAAGATGTAGGGGAACCTCACTATTTATGCCCAGAATTGAATCTTTTTTCAAGGAAAAAGAATTTACAAATAATTCATGGCTTGATAGCAATCCACGACCATAGAGAAGCATTTACAATAACACCCTAATAAATTTAAAACTTGTACGCATCCATTCAGGGAGATAGAAAATATGACAAACCAGGTAGATTGGGAAATTTTTAGAACAAACGGGGTGAGATCAAAATCGAGCACCAACATTGGCTCCGACTTAGGGAGTGCACTCCCTGTGAGTTCCATAATAACAATAAAGAAGACTATGTGTCAAAAAACCATTGGGAAATGGAGTCAAGAGCTAACCCTCTAGGAAAAAACTAAGAAACCAACAAAAATTGGTCACTAGGGACCAAGAAAAACCAAAACAAAAGAACATGAAACTAGAATAAAACAAAAATACTATACATTGTTTAATGGTGTGCATCCATATTAAGATAAAACAATCAAGGAAAATTTTCAAGTTCCCTAGATTCTAGATATAACCATGCTAATATTTTATGATACATCTTTAACAACTAGTCATATGATTGTTTCTCTTTTCCATCCAAGTTGCTATTTGAACACATTTTTTCAGGATTATCCTTTGTGCCTATGTCAAGTTTTTCAACATCTCTCGAGTTTTCATCAAACATCAAAGTATCAGGAAAATAAACTTGCTGAGGATATCTGTATTGATCAATTTCATACTCCTTGAAAATAATATAGCTCACAAAGTTATCAACATCAATGTTTGTTTGCAATACTTCATAAGAAGCATTTTTGGGGTCCTCAATGAGATATAACATTTTTTTTCACCAAGTAAATTCAAAAGGCTGCCCTCAATTGGTATGGTGGTAGAACACATGTCAATTTTCATGCTTCCACCCACACTAGCTGCCCACTTTTTAGATAATAACATTCCCCACTTAGCTGGAAAATCCACAATTACTACATTCAAGGTTAAGTACTTTCCTAGACACACTGCCAATTACACTACTAAGACTTTGACATATGAAACTTGTTGGTGCTCAAATTAGTCTCACCCCTTTTTTCATTGAAATTACTCCATTTGTGGCCTCCTTCATGTTTTATGTCTCCCCATATTGGTGCTTGAAGACTCCGTCCTCAATTTGGTTGTCATGATCAGTTTCTTGGTCGAGGATTACTTAAAAGGTCCAGAATTTTTTTTTCATTTCTTTGTCCATCTGAGGGAGTCTGTGGCTTGACACATGGCTTAATTTGGGACTTTAATGGAGTCGTGGATCATTTACGCAAGTTTACCCTTTTTAAAAAGAAGGCATAATTTCCAATTTTCCTCCACCGACCCACCTTCTCATTTGTAACTTTTGATGTGGGCCCCAGCAGAGTTGCGGGATATTTGATAACTTTGCTCCTTTTTCAAAAAAAGGAAAAAAAACCTCAAAATGTTCCGCCGACCCTCTTCCCCACTTGTAACTTCAAAAATTACCACGTATCTTTCTACGGGGTCAAAGTAAGAATTTTTCCCTGCCATTTCATATCTATTGAATAACCAATTAGATTTATCGACACCCTGTGGAAAATTTGATATTTTTAACAAATGTGAAAAAAGTGGAAAATGTCACCAAAAAGACCCATCGGGCCGTAACTAATAAAAAATGAACACGTATACACCTTTAGGGAAAAAAAGATAAATTTTCTCCGCCTTTAAAAATTTGACCAGCCAATAAGAACTCAATAGGGCCATGGGGCCAAATTGATATTTTTGCAAACATAGCAAAAAGTTACAAGTTATAAAATAGACCTGACATGCCTCATCCAATGAAAAGAGACCACATAGCTAAAGATGCTGAGATATAATTTGACGGGGAAAACATGCCCATTGAACAATAAGATGCAAGGGAACTTCACCATTTGTGCCAATAATTAAATCTTTTTTCAAGGACAAAGAATTTGTAAATAGTTCATGGCTCAACAACAATCCACAACCATAGAGAAGGATTTACAATAACACCTTGGTAAAGATAAAACTTATACGCATCCATTCATGGAGATATAAAATAAGATGAACCAGGCAGATTGGGAATGGGTGATATAAAATCAAGCACAAACATTGGCTCTGACTCGGGGATGGGCACTCCCTGGGAGTGCCACAAGAACAATAGAGTAGACCATTTGCCAAAATACCACTGGGAAACGATGCCAAGAGCTAACTCTCTAGGAAAAAACTAAGAAACTAACAAAAATTGGTCACCAAGGACCAGGACAAACCAAAACCAAAAATTTACGAAAGCATAATGAAACCAGAAGACTATACACTATTTAATGGTGTGCACCCTGATTCATAGAAAACAATCAAGGAAAATTTTGAAGTGCCTTTGATTCTGGATATGACCATGCTAAATAGTTATGATACATCTTTAAGAACTGGTCATATAGTTGTTTCTCTTTCCCATCCAAGTTGCTATCTGACCACATTTTTTAGGGCTTATCCTTTGTTCCTATGTCAAGTTTTTCACAATCTCTCAAGGCTACATCAAACATAAAAGTCTCAAGAAAATCAACCTACTCAGGATAGTTGCATTGATTAATTTCATACTCCTTGAAAACAACATAGCTCATGAAGTTATCAACATCAGTGTCTGTGTGCAATAATTCATAAGAAGCATTGTTGGGATCCTCAATGAGATATAAAATTTTATTTTCACTAGGTAACTTCACAAGGATCCCCTGATTTTGTATGGTGGTGTAAGAAATGTCCATTTCCTCACTTCCACCCACACTAGCTTCCCACTTTCTAGATAATAACATTCACCACTTAGCAGGATAATCCACAATTACCACATTCAAGGTTAAGTACTTTCCTGGATACATTGCCAATTACACTACAAAGAATTTGACACATCTAACTACTGGCACCTCTCTTGAATCCATGATAGAACATATCCCATAAGCTATTGTTACTTTGAGATCCAACTCATGCATGACCTCAAGAGGCATTACTAGATAAGTTCCTTAATAATCCTTAATAATTAGAGTTATTAAAAAAGGATCCACCTTCAGCTGAGACTCAAATAGATAAGTTCCTAAATAAAACTCATGTGGTTCACCCAATTCCTCCAATGCTTTTGTTTTTTCTAATTCTGCAATGGCAAGAGGAACCTATACATTATTTACCTTTTATCCTGGGTGAAATTTTCTTCCTTGAGCAAAAAATACTCAAATGACCTCTTCTTATGCTCAAGGATTCTAAGCAATTCAACAATAGGAACAGTAATCTTGATCTGAATAAAGATTTGGGCTATGTCATAGGGAACATATTCAGGTAAGGCTGATTTCGGAGTAAGGTTTACAAGTTTATCTGATGGCATGGGATTTTTCACATTATGAGCATGGGGAGGAACACAAGTTTTATTTGGGGTGACAAAGCATTTTCCAGATGCATCTTTATTAAGGGTTTCTTTAGGGATACTGGTGAGAACTAGAGTTTTTGGTTTGTCCTGAGGCCCTGCCCCTTTGAAAACTTTTCTCCTGGTATAATGTTCTTTTTTGTGGCCAACTACTGCATTTAGTAACAACTAGTTTTCTTCTTCTGAAAGAATTCCTCCTTCATACTTCTTAATCATTAATGTCATTAAGTACTCAAAATAATTATTAGGAAACTCAAAAGCTTGTACCATATAAATTTCAAAATCATTAATGGGAGGAAGAGGTAACACCCACTGAATGCATTCCCATAATTTTTCAATAGTTCTGGTACTCATCAGCTCAGCTGAGGTTGCTCCCTACTCTTAACTTGTAGAGCAATCCATCGTGCATGCATCATCGTCTGTCTCATTATCATCGGCTTCTTCCTACTCTCAGTTTTCAACAACACATGGAGAATGTGGCAAGAAAATACTATCACACCCCTCAATTTTATGAGCTTCTTCAACAATAACAACTTTGGCAGCTAAAGGATTATACACCTATCTATTTTCCTGGGGTTGGGGCTATCTATTTCCTAATCCCACAGGCCCTTTACCCCTGTCATCTGATCTATTATCACCTTTGGGATGATTTCCAAATCTTTCTTGACCTTCTGGCTTGTGCTGACCTTGGGAACCTTGTCCAATTCCTTTCTTTTCTCTCACTAAATTGTAATATATTTCTTTAACAACTATGGCAAGATTTTTTACAACCTCTTCTAAATCCGCATACTTACTTGACTGAGGCTTCTCTAAAATGATAAGCTCGATACCTTCCCTCTGAGAAGGCTTACCAAATGCTTTGATATTTTTTTCAATCTACAAAGCCATGGTGAAGGCCTACCTCAATATTCATCGGTTCTTATAACTCAAATAATAGGTAGCCTTCTTATCAAAAGCATCAGAATATTTTATCAGACAGGAAACATCACTTTTCCTCAGGATTACAAGTAGCCTATTCAGGGTATTATTTAACTGAGTATTGAAGTCATGAACAAACTTATTAGGATTATTCTTAATATTCTCAAATTCTAAAAAAAGAAACTTGCGATCTATCTTATCCCCATAATGTAATCTAACAGTATTTTCCATTTCTATCCATGAGTCTATCGATTTGTCTAGTAAATATTTATACCATTCACATGCATCCTCCTCTAGAGTATGAAGAAAAAAATTTATGTACACATCCTCAAATTCAATATCAAATTATTCCATCATATTGACAAAAAGATTTAAGTGTTGATCACCATTAATAGCATTATTTCCTTGAAATTTAGGCAGCTTATTTCTAACATCTTGGGGCACAACATTTGGATATCCATCTATACCTCTAAAATTTATAGGACCGAAGGTATTGAAAATAAATGGAGGTCTTGGCGGGGGCTGGTCCATGCTGTTTTGAGGTGGTGAATTTATAGGAGATACAAAATGATGAGGAGTGAGGGGTATTTAGGGCACATGCATGAAATTCTCAGAATGAATGTTCTCGAAAGACTAGATGCAAGCAAAAGAGACAAAGAATCTAGAATCGATCACAAATGTGTTTTATCACTGTACATATTAATATAATACATTATAAAATATCCAGGAGGCAAGGAACATATTCCAATCTTTAATGGAATGCCTGAACACATTCCAAAAATTCCTTTTCTAAAAGGAAAGTGGAGCCTGCAAAACAAAGAATGTCAAACCCTTTACAATGAAACCCACCTTTGTCTTTATAGATTCAATCAGAGAGAAGAAAAAGAGAGAGAAGAGCAGGAAAAATAGGTTGAAGCTCAACCACTGCTGTTAATTCCTAAGACAAAATATGCCCCCAAATTCCTCCTTACTGCATCAATCTTTGGTTCAATGCCTTGAAGGAAGAGGAAACAATGGAAAATATCAAATCTGATCTGGTTGTTGAGGCAAGGAGATCTTGCATTAAAGGCCTGAAGATGTTTCTCAATTTTTCACCTACTAGGTCCTAGGAAAATTGAATTTTTATCTTTCCATGGTGTAGAAGATGTCGAACCGCTTACAAAAGTGTCGCATTTGTGATATTTCAAGCCCTGAATCAAAATATATGCCCCTTCAAAGTTTGTATCGAGTCCGCACAAATGGGTGGGAAAACAATTTTGAAAAATGGGTCCCCCTTTACATATGGGACATGTGACAACCAGATTAGGGAAAAAATTGAGTTCGCGGATCTGTAATTTATCCTTTTCCCTTTTTCCACAAAAAATTACAAAATTAAAAAAACCCCCGCAGCTCCAATGCTCTACTTAGACACGTGGTACTCTTTGGTTTAATGGGGATATGCACTTCCATCTTTTTCTTTATGCCCTTTTTAACAAAAGGAAAATTTTCAGCTTTTCCTCTGACTCCCCACTTTTTCTTTGACTCGGGATCAAACGTTGAGTTTTTCCCTTTGGCATATTCGTGGCCCATTTTGTAACTTTTACACCTTTTGGGGTAAGGAGTAAAAAACAAACTTTTCCCCTGATGAACCACTTTGACTCGGGACACGCGACAGCACCGTGCTTACTTGAAATCCCAGTTCAAATTTTTCCTTTGGAGGAGCATCGAGTTGACACTTTTCGGTCTACACTGGTCTATGAAATTTTCAATGGTCCCTCTTACTTTTTGGACTTTGGGGTACGTGGCGATCTTGCGTTCATTTGGGTCTCTGTCCTGGGACTAACTCTTAGAGATGCACCACACTGACACTTGGCATTCTCTTCTTTTACTTTTATACTTAGCCAATTTTGAGGCCTTCTTTGTCCACCTTTTGGCTCTGTTTGACCATTTGCTATGTGGAGGGATGGTGCAAGTTTGAGTCTCTGTCCTACATTCCCATTTCAGATTTACGCCGAGTCGACATCTGGCACCTTCTTTCTTAGTTGAAGAATTTTCAACGGCCTCACAACTTCTTGAGGTTATAGATGCATGGCATCCTTGCATTCACTTGACTTTATTTTCTGGATTTTAACTTTGGAGAAGTTCTGCATAGACACATGGTTCTCTCTGATAATTTCTCCATACTCATTTTTTGGGCTCCTTTCCAAACCGTTTCGAGTCTGAAGACTTCAAATCTGTACCCTTTTTCCCCTTCTTTCTCTTGGTTCCTCTAAAACACTTCCCTTCTTTTCTGAATCTTCTATTCCATGGTTATGTCTACCTATAACTTGAAAAATGGATTCAACACACAGAAACAGATCGAAAGAGTCATTTCTTTTGCATAGGGTCATTTAATATTTCTCATCCCCCACCACTCCATTTTTGACTCCTTCTGTGACCTATTTATAGATCTGAATGAGCTTTCTAAGGTTATTTCTATGCAGGGTCATGACTGATCCAATATTCAGCCTGGGGGTGAAATGTGGATAACAATTTGGTGAATCACAGGGGTATCTTCCTGCTAGATGAAAAGACCAATTTCCTTGTCATATCCATTGGGCATGGAGTCAATAACAACGGTATGATATTGATTCTACCTATGATTCACAAGCTCAACTATTTGCACTCTCAATTTTCATAGGAAATATCGAAATGAAGGTTTATGAGAGTAGAAAATTATTTCAACCTGTGGCTTCATCTTTCTCTCTGAACAGACTTTATACAAAATTTGAAATCATACATGCTCCAAATATAACATGTAGAGCATGCAAAGAAGTTAGGAGAAAAGGAACCTAAACTACAACAAGACAATGTGCACAATCACTTAGAGGAAAAAGAAACTAAAATAATATATACAGGGTGAGAAATTCCCTTTCAACAGCAGTGTTTATGGTAGATTCCATTTACTAGAATACGCAATTCCTCTCCATCCAAAGTAGACAATTGGAAAGCATTGCTACTTTTATATCTTGTGACCATATAGGGGCCACTCCAAATGGCATCAAACTTGGAATGCCTTCCTAGTTTTTCTCGATTTGTATCCCATTTAAAAACCAAGTCGCTTTCCTATAAGATCCTTGCTTTTTCCCCTTTTTCAAAACATTTCTTTATTGAGGCCTCATCCTTCTCTATTGCTTGAATTACATGCTCTATGGCTTCTTATAATTCTATCAACTCTACATACCTGGCCTCCATTGGTTCAAATTTAGACATATCTAGCTACTTCACAAGCTCTAATGCTGGAAAGTCAAGTGATATAGGAAACACTACCTCTTTCCCATAGACAAGTTTTAATGGAGAGATGCCTATAGATCTCTTGGGTGTTATTCTATCATCCCATAAGGCTGATTTGAGATTTGTGTGCTAGGTTCTCTGATTTTCATCAAGAATCCTTTCGATGATCTTTTGCAGGTTTTTGTTTGTGGACTCGGCTTGACCATTACCTTGAGGGTAATATTTTGATGAAGTGCTCAAGAAATTCCCACTCTTAAAAACCCATCCTATGATCTTGGAACCTATGAAGGTCAATGCATTGTTTGATATATTGGTGGTTGGCACTCCAAATCTAGTCACTATCCCTTTATAGAAATTTAGTATACTAGACTCATTAGCCTCCTTGAGTGCTACCGCCTCAGTCCACTTGGTGAAATAATCTGTTGCTATTAGAATCTATTTGTGTCCTTGGTTGGAATTTTGATGGATTAATCCAATAAACTCCAATCCCCATTGCATACAAGGTTGGTTGACTGAGATTGGGTGTAATGGAAGTGTTGCTAACCTTTCTTTTCCTTTGAATAATGCACAACTCTTACACCTTTGATCCATGCATAGAAATTACTAAACACTCTAGGCCAGTAATAACCCACCTTCATGATATTGAGTGCTATTACCCTAGGGGAAAAATGTCCTCCAGCTGCTTCAACATGGAATTTTTGTAACAATCTCTTGACCTGATTTGCCTCAATGCATCTTAGCATAATGCCATTGATGTCTCTTTTGAACAAGACACCATTAATAAGAACATATGGGATGGCCTATGGTATGAAATGTCTCCTTTTTGCTTTACTAATACCATGAGGACACAAGCCTATTTGAAGGAAGTGCACCATGTCTTGAGTCTAACAAGGAATATGTGCACCATTAGCTAGCTTCTCTTGATCATTCTATAGTAGCAGGACAACCTCTTCTTCTGATTTTGACTCATCATGTGGTTTAGAAGCATGATGCTCACACAATCCTTTGCCATGAACCAGCTTGGTCACTTTTATTTCAATTTCATACTCCATTACAAGGGTGATCCAACCTACTCTCTCCTCATTCAATTCCTTGTTTAGGAGAAAGTCCTTGACACTAGCATGAGACACTAACAGTTGGATCTTGTTGTTTGAGACCAAGTGTTTGAAATTCTTCAAACTCCTAATGTTAGCAAGGACATGCTTTTCAATAAAATAATACCTTACTTCATATTCTTCTAGGATCTGACATAAGAATGGTATGGGCTGCTTTGATCCTTCTCTATTTAGTTGCATCAAGATAGTTGAGATTGTGTCTGATCCTCCAAAAGCATACAAAATGAATTCCTTTGAGAAGTCAGGGTTGACAAGAGTCGGAGGCCATGATATTGCATGCTTGATGGCTTCAAAACTCTCTTTTCCTTCAGCTGTCCACCTGAGTGCTAAGCTCTTCTTCAACATCAATGTTATTAGCTTAACAAGGGTAGCAAAGTTTTCTACAAACACGCGGAAAAATATGAATTTTCCCAGGAAGCTTTGAAGAGAATTCTTGTGGCTTAGCAATGGCAATGCTCATATTGCTTCCACTCTCTCCGGGTCAATTTCTAATCCTTCCTTTGATACAATATGATCTAGAAGCTTGCCCTCATGGGCCAAGAATATACATTTTTGGGGGTTCAATTATACTCTGAATCTCCTACACCTTTGGAACACCTGTCTTAGGTGGAAAAGGTGGTCTACTGCATCTTTGGAGAATACAATAATGTCATCCAGGTAGATCAGCACTATTTTATTGATCAACCCTTTGAATTTCATATCCATTTCCCTTTGGAATGTGGCTGCGACATTATACAATCCAAATGGCATTTTTCTTTAGGCATAGGTTCCCCATTTGGTGGTAAAATTCATCTTGAATTGATCATATTATTTCACCATGATCTAGTTATACCATGAGTATCCATCTAGGAGAGATAATCTCTCTTAATCGGACACTACCTACAAGATGTACTCCATTGAAGGGAGCGTGTAGTGATCTTTGAGAGAGGCTTTGTTTAAGTCTTGAAAATCTACACACAACCTAATCTCTACATTTTTCTTCCTAACTAGGACCAAGCTTGTGAACCATCATGAATGTTTGATTAGAAAAATGATACTTACCTCTATCAACTTGTTCAGTTCTTTCTTCATCAGAGGCTCAATATGTGGGTTGGTTGGTCTCTACTTCTGTTTGATAGGCTTAACAACTAGATCTAGCTTAATTGTGTGTTGGGATAACTTTGGATTAAACCCTCATAGGTCTCCATAACTATATGAGAATACATCTATAAATTCTTGGTAAAGGTGTATGAATTCATACCTTTCTTGCTCGGTGGCCACCTTCCCAACTTGTAGTGTTTGGCCTTCTCCAACTGGTATTGACTTTGAATCTTCCCCTTCGATCTGTATGCTAGTTTTCTCTTTTCTAGACTGATCATTAGGATTGAATATAGACTCCAATGTCACCAAGCCTTTGGGAAACTTGTTGTTATGCAGCTGTACTACTTGACTCCCGTATTGCTACTCTAATATACTTTGATTTCTAGCTAAGAATTTAGCTTCTTCTTGCAAACAATTAATGATCTATTGATAACTCTCGAACACATGCCAACACGTGTCATTATCTGGAACTATTGGCCTCACAACTATATGGATATGTTGTTTTTATTTTTCTCTTTTGATGTTGTCGACCACATCAAACGTTACTCCAACTGTTGCAATCCTATCAGCAGCTTCATTCTCCTTCCCAGGAATGGACACAATTATGAAGTCTTTGAAATCCTCCATGAGATCCCATACCCTACTCTTGTAGTTCTTGAGTAGGTTGTTCTTGATAGCATTCAGTCCTCTGACTTGATTGGCAACAACTTCACTGTCACTAAACACTTGTAAGTTCTTGATTCCTAGCTTCCTTTCCCAATGAAGACCTTGGACCAAAGCTTCATATTCAACAGTGTTGTTTGAGCAGGAAAATTGAAATCTGAAATCCGAATAATATTTCATATTTTTGGGGGAAACAATCATGGCACCTCCTCCAACTCATTATCTACTCCTTGAGCCATCAATGAACAACTATCATACCTCATTGTCATCCCTACATTTTGGTTTAATTAGGTTAGGAAGAGGATGATCCTCTTCATGTACATAGTAGACTCCTAGTTCATATTCTTCCATCTCCTTATAGGGGTCAAAAGAATGTTTCTTATTGGCCCACTCATTGAGAGTCAAATCTAGGATACATCCCACCTTGGTGTCTTCTTCACCAATACTTAGGGGGTATTCTTAATCAAAAGATGAGCAGTTGGATTGATTGGGATAGGAACATAAGATTCAAGATGATAATCAACAATGGGTTCATACCTGATTGTGGCCTTTGCCCCATATCTTCTTTTGAAGAGCATATGTGACCAATCAGCATATAGATAGCCTCCAATTTTTGAAGTGAAGTCCTTGGAAAATCACAAAGAAAAATGTGGTGGCTTATCTATGATGGATACGTTCTATAAAATAGTCACATTGGGGTGGGCATGTAGAGTGAGGTTGAGATATTTGATGATTCTAACAGTTTTCACTGCTATCCAATCTAGTTGTACTACCCCTCTAGAGATGACTTCATATTGGAGACCCAGTTGATCAGCTATTTGTTTGGGCATCATAGAACTACTAGCCCCATAATCAATCATACAATTATGCACCAATTTGTCTCCAATAATCAATGAGACATAGAATGGATTAGGTCTCAGGTTCTTACATTGTTGTTCTCCATGGTTCCTCCTAGGTTGACCTGTATTGGCAAGTACTCTCTTGTTGGCTAGGGGGTTGATTTAAACTTAACCAATTGTGTATAGTAATCTGTAACAGATCCCTCTACCCATGAATGGCTAATGACTCCCATAGTGAAATGTTCACACTTGTCCTCTTCATTTTCTCAATGATGTTGAATGAGCTATCCTTATGTTGCCCCTTCCTAGGCACATTTCTTTTGCACATGTGTTGTCACAACCGGTGCTTGAGTGGATTTGGAAGGCAGCTTAAATTGGTTTTACACATTGGAAGTTGTATTTTGAATGCCAATACCTTGCTGAGAAACAAAGGGTTGAGGGTCACCTGAGCTTGGTGAAATTATTTCTCTAGTATTTCTCCTCTTAGACAGTGTATTAGTAGCCACACTTTGATAAGGAGACTGATTCATCCCATAGAAGTCCTCAACTTTTAGCTTGCCAATTAACAAGCATAGTTTCACATGGGGGTCCTTCTTGCTGAGATCCTTGTTAGTGATCTCCTTCTTGGCTAGGTTCTTGTGACACCATGTTGTTCTGTACCATCAAGGCCTAATTCAATGCACCATTAAAGCACATTGATTGGTTATGTGGTTTATTGCATGAGAAGTACCAATCATATTCTTGTGCCATATTGTTCTCTGCTAGAACCAATGCGCTTGATGTTGAAGCTATTTTTTAATCATATGACCTGAACGGTCTAGAAGCTTGACGTTGTCCTTGGTTCTGGCTCTGACTTACAGTCTGAAATGGTGGTATATTTTTTTTATACTGCGGCCTAGCTTGTTACTAAATCTAGGGATGATATAGCCTATAACTCTGAGCTTGTTATCTTTTAATGGTTACTAGCTCGTTTCCTAGGTTCTAAAGTTTTTTCATGACTTCCTAGAGTTCTTTATAGGTGTTAGATGATGAGGTGGAGGATTCAGCTAAGCTTTGACTCTGAGGAGTAGTTATAAGGGCTAATGTGGGTGTTTGGCTGATATCTGGGCTTCCTAACTCAGGGTACAGAGGCATGGATGGCCTAGGAGTGAGTTTACCAACCTGAATCAAATGGTTCTTATCCCCTATGCAAAGGATATAGGATGTAGGTAAGGTTGTGCCCCCCATTGACTAAATCATCATTAGTGGGCTTTAATGATATTGGGATCCTATCCCAAGTCCACTAAAATCTGAGGTTAAATTTTGTCAGCTGCCCATTGGGACTCTCTTGATTGTTGTTAGTTTATCCAACAAGGGTAAGTTATCACCCTTCTCTCCAAACTGGTTGTAAAGAGCTATGTATAGATGGTTCCAATTTTAGATAGATCTTGCATCGAGGCTCCTGAACAATTTTGAAGCTTTACCTTTGAGTGAAGAGGCGAAAAACTTGACTGCAATGTCGATCTCATGGATTTCATGGATTGTAAAGACATTTGTAATATCTTAGAGATATCACCAGGAGAAGTCTGGTTTTCCCTAGTGAAATATGGGATGCTCTTTAAAGCTACTATCGGGATCAGATTTTGTGCAAACAGAGAAAGTGGGGTGTTGCCGGTGAAGTTGACATAAGGATTCGGCTAAGCCATCGTGATCGGCCTGAGCACCCCTCTTGATTGAGAGAACAGCTTTCTGAGAGGAAGTGTTGATAAGGCCCTATTTGATGGAGATAGATACCTATAGGTTATTCTTCCTTCACTCCGTCAATCTGGGGATAAGTCTACATAGAAAAATAATCCCTCTTCTCTAGTTCTTGATTGTGTTTGTATTATATTCATGAACTTAATTAGACTGTTGAAACTAGTGGATTTGTCTCTTTTGGAGTCGCCAAATGTGCAAGTTTAGAAATTCTTAAAAGTTAGACTCACCGCAAGTGCACATCAATCCTATTGTAATAAAAAGAAGACTTCTCTGTCCCACCGAATGTTTCGAAACTGTTAGTGCATAATCACAACACCCCTAAATGGGTTCTATAGATCTATTTTGCTAAGGCAAATTCATTTGGTGTTATTTCACAATATTGAGCTTTCCCCAAGGTGTGGGACCTTACAAAAATGGTAAAACTCTCTAAGTTAAAGGTTATTTCTTATTCCTCTGATTATGTGCATACGTGAGAACTTACAATGGATCTATCTCTTTACCTAATCTAAAACTTTCCAAGGAGACAACGATAAAAAAGGGTACAAGAAATAGGAAATAAGTAGGCTATAAGATGATGCACTAAAGGAATGATGAACACTAGTCTTGTTAATAGACACAAACCAACAATATACTTACAATGATCACGCACAGATAATCATATTTATAATGAAAGACCAAATGCTAGAAAAAGGGACAAAAAGATCTAGAATCAATCACAAATGTGTTTTATTACTCTGTAGATTGATATAATACGTTACAAAATAGACAGAGGAAATGAACATATTTTAATCTTTAATGGAAGGCCTCAACTCCATGAATTCCTTTGCTAGAAGGAAATGGGAGTGTAAGAAACAAATAATGTCCAACCCTTTAAAATGAAACCCGCCCCTATCTTTATAGATTCAATCAGAGAGAAGAAAAAGAGAGGGAGGAGCGGGAAATGTAGGTTGAAGCTCAACGGCTACTGATAATGCCTCTGAAAAAATCAACAACTTTTGCATAGGGTCACTTTATCTTTCTTTGCCCCTACCACTCCTTTGTTGAGTCCTTTTGTGACCTATTTATAAATATGGATAACAATTACCAGAATGTGGTGTTCAAGTTCCACCAATATCTTCCAGGGATTTCAGTCCTACAATATTATTTAAAAGATAAGTTGGACAATGTTTTTATAGTCAATATTGTTTAGATGGAAGTTTTGGTACGTGCGACGGATTACCTAAACAGTAAATTTATATCCATAAGAAAATTGAAGGTGTAATATGACAAAATTTAGTTAAGTTTGATAAATATAAATTAGTACCATACCAATTGAAATATCTAAAGGAGTCTAAATGGTGGAGCTACTTATAGAACATATGCCTATTTTTCAATTTATGAGAAAATATAAGGATGAAATTATTTATGAGTATGCTAGGAATACACACAAATCTCTATGGTTTGATGAATAGTTCAAGATATGCAAGGACACATTTCTTATTGGTACTATTGTCACAGTGGTCAATTTTATAGAGAATTATAGGTTGTAACCACAAATGGAGGTTCAATTGTAATATTACAACTTAATACAGGTTTCCATTTTTGTGCATATAACATTTATACAATCTCCTGACAGTACAAAGAATGATCAATTTTTTTAAGAGAGTACAACTTTTATATCAGTGATGATCATACTCATTCTAATAAATTTTTGCAAGGGTATTTCCAGTAATTTTATGGAAACTTGTTTGATAGGAACGTTTTCTTCAATTAACATTACATATGGTCAGATAATTATAAGTATTAGTTTAAAAATACACAAATGTATTTTCAGATGAGAAGGATGCCTATCAAGATGGGTGCATAACATATTTGAAGATTTTTTGAGGCTGGAAATAGAAAATGAGAGCATGACGGTGCAGGGGCATGTGTGAAAAGAGCTCTTCTAAGAGAAGAGCTAAAGTCAAAAGATTGTGCTAAATTGAAAGATTCAAAGAGCATGGTAGAATGGTGTAATGACAACATGGCCAAAATTTCTCAAGAAAATTCCATTGTTCGTAGATATTTTTGGTTTATAGAGGAACAAAAAATTGCTAACTAAAAGGATTCTATGACACTCACAGGGTCTAGTGATCTAAACTAATTTTGTATCTCACACGCTACTTCATGGGCCATATGGACAAGAAAGTTGGCATGTTTTTTTACATCTTGTACTGAATTTGTCACTACTGAGTGTGATTCACAAGAATAGGTGGATGGATGGATGGATTTATAGGCCTTTAACATCGCTTCCAAGTTATCATCCTATACGATAATTACGACTTGTTTCTCAATATGAATTTGCAACATCAAAGTACTTTGACGACATTTTGATTTTGGTGCAATAAGTTAAATGATTATTTACAATTTTTTTATTGATTAATGTCCATTGAATTTAATATGTATTTTAAATTTGAGTTAAAACCTTTGTTTTTTATAGGGCATGTGTTTGTATTTATTGTGATAGAAGATAGTGAAGAAGGAACAGACTATTTCTTATGTCTTTGTATGGAGGAAAGAAAGAAGTTGACTTCTCCTATTATATATGGAAAAGATATTGAGTACCCTATAGGGTAAGTGGTAGTTACTAGAACTTGTCTTTGATGGTAACCATTAAAAATTACTTTATTTAGGTGTTTGAAAACTTTGAGACACATAGGAAAATACTCTTATATTCACATCTAGTTCTAGCAATAAATATTCAGTTGTATAGATATCAAGGGAGGACTAATAACAAGATTATTTGGAAGGTTTGAGAGGAAAATCATGAGGTAATCCTATCCGCTATTCATATTAGATCTGATCTTGATGGTTTATTCGAATGAATTTACATGCTCACGTATGGTATAGATAATTTATTTGAAGTGTTTACATTTGTCAACTAGATTCAAGTTCATATATTTTATTAAATTTTTGTATTGTGTATATATCTAGTATGGTTTTGATTTAACTTAAATTTATTTGACTTTAACACTTTTATGTAGGTTAATGGTTCAGAAAATATTCCACATTCATGACCTAATTGTTCATTGGAATGAATTTACATGTTCAAATTGTATATATAATCTCTTTGAAGTGTTTAAAATTGTCAACTAGATCATTCAAGTTCATATATTTTATAAACTTGTATTTTTTATATATCTAGTATGGTTTTTATTCAACCTAAATTTCTTTTAATAACACTTTTATGCATGTTAGTGGTGCAAGAAAAGCTTCCACTTTCACATCCTGATGGTGAAAATTGGAATGAATTTACATGTTTTTCTGGTATATATAATTTATTTGAATTGTTTAAATTTGTCAAATAGATTCAAGTTCATATATTTTATTAAATTTGTCTATTTTTTATATGTGTAGTAAGGTTTCGATTCAACTTAAATTTCTTTGACTAAAACTCTTATACAGGTTAGAGTAGCCAGAAAAGCTTCCACTTTCATGTGGTTGGCATTGTTAGTAGATAATTTTATATTTTCAAAGCTGAGAAAATATTTCATTGTTTTACAAGCAAAGAGAAGAAACTAAAAATGGTTTATGTACCTCTGGAGGGGGTTCTTGGTTCTAGAGGAGACATCCCAGAAGCACCAGGGGCACGGGGAACTGAAAAAATGCCTTCCTAAGTGTTTAAAAGGACATATCTATACGTGTGCATATTCATTTTGGTCCCATGACCCAATGTTTAAAAAATATAGAGTTAAAAAACCTTACACTGGCTCAAACTACACTATTTGGTTCCTGTGTAAACAATATGGCAATGAGACCACATATTGGAGACAGAAAAAAATGACATAGAATATTGTAGAGGGTCCCTAGATCGAGGTGTAGGATCTAATGAGATGTCTCTAGGTGCCATGGAGGCTAACTAATCACCTGTCTAAGTTGTACGATTTTTTGGTCTCATGGATTTTAAGGGACTACACCCCAAAGAAGTATCCTTGAAGCAACGACATTGTCCCGCACTGAAACCACACCTCCTATAGTGTTTACCTAGACACTCAAACATGATGGTGTGGTCCGTTTTCTGCACAACCCATTATTTTCAAAATAAAGTGTTTCATAGCCTTACACTGGCTCAAACTGTACTATTTGGTGCATTTTCAAATAATAAGGTAGCGATAGCATCGATTGGAGGAGGAAAAAACAAAGATAGGCTATTATAGAGGGTCCCTATGTAAAGGTGTAGGATCTAACAAGATGTCTGTAGGTGCCATGGAGACTAAGTAATCACCTGTCAAAGTTGTTTAATTTTTTGGTCTAAGGACACTTAAGGGTCAATGCCCGATCAAAGTAGCCCTGAAGAAATAACATTTTCCCACACCAAAATGACATCTTCTCTAACACTTACCTGGCAACTCAGATTTGTTGGTGCCGTCGGTTCAGTGCCACGACATCCCGAGGCATGAAGTCTCACTAATCAGCTCCGTTCATTTCCTAAGAGTACCTATAAATGGAAATTTATGAACATTTATGCCACAAAGGCTTAATGAATGCCAAAACTCTAAATTCTTTGGTGTGATTAGAAACCTCCTTTACACAATTTTTTTCTCAGACTATTCTTAGTTTGGATGACCAAACGCCAAGTTGTGATTGTCAGAAGTTTCTACTGAAAACATGAATTGGGATGAATAAGCAAGGGGTTCTTGTCTCTAGATCAGGTGGTCTGACTCCAAACCAAATCTCCCTAGAGACCACTATAGCATCCGAAGGCATATACCCCCCAATCAGATGTGTTGGCGGTGGTAGTTTTCTCCCACTACATCTCGGGGCATGAATTCTCAATACTTGGGATGCATCAATGGGAGTGCAATAAGCTAAAAAAATTACCATGTAAATACTCTAATGATGGTTTGATCTCTTTTTAAAGCATATAAATACACAATATAGTGTTAATAATATTTTTTACATATGCTGTGCCAACTAAACTACAATGTTTATGTATTTTTTTAAGCAAGTGAATTCAAATTCAGACCTTATTGTTACACACATATATAACACTTAATTTGGACTAATACTTAACAAATAAATTGTAAGTACACTAAAAACATATAAAATGACTAGTAAAAAATCCCTTAATAAATTTTTTAATTGTTTACATTGTGTCCCACTTTTGAGTGTGTTTACCACATGCTTAAAATAAGAAAAATTATATAACTCGACACTCGAATATACTAAGAAAAAATAGATCTTTCACCCAAGAATCTTCAAAACCATTATATAACATAACATCATATATCATATATCATATATCATATATCATAATAATAACATAACATCATATATCATATGTATGATATGGATAATGGTCACATAATCGAGGCCATCAAATCAAATCAAACATAGAAGTAATATCGTTATGAAAACCAACATGTATATAATATATGAAACAAAGTGTGCCATACATATAGGACCACATGCAGTCACATAAGGTTGTATACATGAAATATCAATAATCATAAACTATGACTAGATATCATATATATCTATACATGGGTCATATGAATCTAATCATTAAACATACTCCCTCTCTTTGCCCTACTAGAAGAAGCATGTCCACAACCTGTGGGTGTAGTGGAGGGAGATGCCACTACACATTTAATCTGTGTGGTCATAGATGTATCTAAGATGGCATGCAACCTAGCTTGCACATTTAAACAAATCAAGTTTTTAGCACCCAAATTTATAAAATACATTTAAAATTTACAATTTTTGAATTTTTAATGCATGTGAAATCTTACCACAATCTCATAATCCCTATCAATTTTTCATCGACACACTGCAGGGTCAATGGTAGGCTCACAAAGTGTAGGATAAATATAAATAAATACTTAAAATTAAATATTTCATGTATAATTTGATATTGTAGATAAGTAGTAAGAAAACATTCCCCTATAATTTAAAAAATTTGAAATTTTTTACCTAAGTTAGTGGATCTACTGACGCTATGGCAGCATCTACAACAACCTCCATAGTGTACATATAGGGAAGAGTCTCTTTGGTAGTCATAAGTTGTACAAAGAACATGTAGATCAACATTAATTGAAAACTATAGCAATACTAGTAGCAATAAGGCCTAAAACAAAGAGCTATGTAATATTGCAAGTGTATGACCGAACCAATAGGCTAAACACCTTATGATAAAGTAGAGAAGGATAATTATTCCTATTTATTTACATAATATCTCTTCAGTGTTAATATGGGAAGGTCCTACGGGTGATGTAGATCATAATCATAATTATTATGTGTCTTGAAATTGCATAATTTGGTTTGTAGAGCAAATTGTAGGCTCTTGGGTTCTATCTAGGTATTTGAGTAACTTTTGATTGTACAGGTGAATCTTGCTAGAAATTTAAAATTATCTCTTTTTGTGCATGAATTAAAAGACCCCAATATTTCTTGGTAATGGATATAGTGTAGTTAAATTTTTCTAGATAACAGTTATTTCAAGCAACTTGGTAAAAGTACAGTGTACAAAAATGAAGGAAAATGTCAAGATTTTGACTATAATTAGATAAATCATGATTGTAGACTAGGTATGAAGGTTATATCAGGTATGAATGAGATGTTTGAATGATCTTAGGGGTGTGGGAATATAGAAAATGTCATTAGTTGAATGAAATATGAATGTACATGACATTATTAAGTCATAAAAAGGGTTATTAGAGATATTCAAGAAGTAATCCATTAAAGATATGGATTTTATTTGTTATGTAGAACTTGGTTCTAGGAAGGTCACTACACTATATCCATTATACATGAGAATGCAAATATAGTGAAACTTGATGAATAAAATATATATTATGAGATTGGGTGTATAGAATTACATTGGGAGTATTGGTGATAAACATGAACCAAGAGACCAATGATATATTTAGAAGTGTAGGTAACTTATCCCATATTGTCATATCTTTCTTGTTTAGAGAGAAGAGGGTTGATAAATAATGAATAGAACTAACAATGTTGGAAAGGTCAGTTATGCATACATCCTAAGAAGTTTAAAGAGATCTTTAGAGGCAAGGGATTATCGAGAAATCATTAGAGATAGAGTTATCTAGAAACATGTCTAGGATAGAGGTTAGTGTCAATGATCATGCAAAAAGGAGAGTTTGTATATCTAGGAGAGTGTTTACTAAGCCATTGCATCATAAGATCTTAATGTGATGATCAAATTGTACTCGCTAGAGTTATGAAATTGAAAACTACTATACAATTCCACAATTAGAAACAATGTGTAAAGAGAAACTAACCTGCACAAAATTCATGTGCCCAGAGCAGATGATGACCCTCTAGGATCTTGTGTATAAAAGAAAAACATTTTAATATGTACATGTACATGTGAAACACTATTAGTTTTTACATGTATGTACATGACGTAATCAAATACATATATATTAAAGTGACAAATGAAATAAACTATTGTATATATATATATATATATATATATATATATATTATATCTATTTGACATTTACTTATGAAATACCAAGATCATTATCACCAGTTCTAAAAAAATACATGATCATCTCATCTAGAGAAAATAAATCATGTGATCTAGAAAATGATGTCTCGCTTGCAAAGAATATGGAACTGCATGATCCTACACTTCATTTTAATTTATTTCTATGATTAAGAGAATTATTTAAGTGTTTTTAGTTGTATATGTTCATTCATTATCCATATAAATGGAGAAAAGTACAGAAAGGAAAGACATACATCTCATTACACAAAAATATATTCATTTATTCATCAGGAATAATTGTGCATATTTATCTCACACAAGCTGTGAGAAATAAATAAAGAAAACGAATGCATATATTTATGAAATTGAAAATGTAAAGAGGTAAAGGAAACCCATAATTTCCTTGAGGAGGTTTTCTTTCCTTCTGAAATGCTCCTCTAGCTGTCCTCTATAAGCTACATCATGTTACCCCAAAAAGGGAAGGAAATGGTGTCAATATTGAGCTTAGATTTTTATTTTAACACCTTATATTTCCAGTTTAAGAAAAACATGCATTCAAAAGTGAAATTATGGTATTCACAGTAAAGTTGTGAGCACATATCTAACAAATTTTAAGATTGGAATAGATAAGTACAAGTACAATATATCATAAGCTAAGAAGAGAACGGTATCTAAATTTTCAACATCACTTGTTAATTTCAAAAGAATTCATTTTCATCTTTCAAGGAAAGGTACAGTGTTCATAAATGTAACAGGTGCAAAAGATCTAGTAAAATTCCATATATAGCCTACAGCTGACATGATCCGAAAGGATGAAATGTTTAAAAAAAATTTTTATCCCCAAGGCATAATATTAAAGGAGAATACAACTTCAAATTAGATAAGTTTTCAAGAAACCATGCTATAGATACCCATGAAATGAACCATAGAATGCAAGTTTCAGAAGTATAGTTTTGAAAGGAGAAATTAGATCATTGATTACAAATATAATACAAAATTGTTTTTAGTATTGTTTGAGTCCTAAACCTTACAAAGATATATTGCAAAAAAGACAAAATTCAAATATCCATGCTTGAAAATTAAGATAATTTTCAGAGCTAAGAATAATGTCGAATCAGATTAAAGAAGCATCTCTACGTAGAAATTCATGATAGAGCGTGTTACCTCGAGCTCCAAAAATAGAGGAAGTTATATCAAATATATCAAATTGCAATAGAAAAATTAATACAGAAACAAATTCAATCAAAACAGAAGCCACATACAGGTTAAAATATATCCCAAAATTCATATCAGAAGAATGATCAATTAGTTAAATTCCTAGATCTATGTTACGACGAACTCACCAGTGGAAAAGGGTTTTTAGAGATTAAATAGAGATTCACGTTATTAACAAATGAATGTCATGATATAATGTGACCTTCTCTTTATTTCATCAAGACAATAAACACAAGCTCATTTACAGGTAAACAAAAATCTCGAGCTTTCATTGGGAAAATTAGAAACAACAAGCAAAGTTAAGAGTTGTCAAGTAATATTATGAGAAGGATTTAGCTTCTCCACAATGGCTTAAAAGCATCACTAGGAATGATCAAGAATGGTGAGTTAAGAAATGCTCCAACCTTTCATTCGTGCCACATTGAAATGCCAAATAAACTCAAAAAATAACAAACCAAATGGAAACAAAATCCTCAGGTTTATAGAAAATATGAGTCACAGGAAGAACTACACGCAATAAACAAAAGGTAGTATCTTGATCTTCTTTATTTTTCCAAAACTCAGTAGAATACAAAGAAGAACACTAAATATAACTTACCAAAAAATTACCAGCATTTCCCCTCTCTCACAGAAATTTCTCCATGTCTTAAATTTAGAGAACGTAAGGAACCTGGAAAGGGTTTTTCATTAATTTTAAAATAAAGATACTAAAGGCTCCAAGAATTCCATAAATGAGTCCTACTAGTCGAAAACAACAAAACCAGAGCTCCAAACTTATTCACAAATCAAATTCATGGCCCAGATTTAAGGAAAAGGAGAGTGCAAGATCAAAATATTAGGTCATGGACTATCCGTTTTAAATATTTCAGCAAGTACAAAGAAGATTGAATGAAAAGCATGATCAAAAATACCTATGTCAAAATTCCTTGAATCTGATATTTTTCGATCAAAGGATTAATACCCATTTTAGGTTAACCAAAAATAAAATTTTGAGTCAAAATTTGAAATTAGACAAGTCCAAATAAAGGAAATCATCCATTTTTATTCAAAAATTTTTAAATATTTGTCATAGAGTTGTAAGAAAAGGCTCAAGGATTGACCAAGAACTTACTATTTAGTGTCAAGGTTAACAAACCCTCGAAAATCATCGAATATGGAGCCAAAAAAAGCACACCTAGTAGCCATTTAAACTCTTCATTACAGAAATAGATCCAGAAAAGACACAAAAATGACAAGGGTTTTAGCCATTTTTAATTTACAGTGATCAAATATTGGATAAATGAAGGAAATGGATCATCTATGTAAGTAAAAAAAATGATAGTGACAAGGATTCTTACCTTCGGGAAAATTTTCAATTATAGATTCTCAATTATCAGGCTCAAACTCGTGTGCAAAATAAAACTATAAACTTCTCTGCAGAGTTTGTTTTATAGATGCACTAATTAGAAGCCAAAAACGTAGCTTTCCATAATGAAAATCCATACACCCAGCTCAAAACATTGGAGAGAATGTTAAAACATCATAAGATATAGTAGCCTTAAGCCTCAATCCATGGCGGCAAGACAAATTTTTCATATTATTAAGGGAAAATCCACCAATCCTCAGAAAGAATAAAATAAGATCTCATATTTTTTACAAGAAAAGGATCTAAAAGATCAATCAATCCCATTTCAAAGTGAAATAAAAAATACCCATATCAGAAATAAGAAATGCACAAGTCAACAATACAAAGAACCAAAAATTTATGCTCAAGGGTCAAAGATCAAAGTTGTACCAGTGATACAAATAAATATATTGATTTCAAAGTATTAATGTTACTATAAGGTTGAACTAATGAAGCAAACAGTTACATGTTACAGAATCAGAAGCCTCACCTTCAGAATAGCCGGCATGAGCATTTATCAATTCTTAGAAACCCAGTAACAGAGAGATGGCTGTTGAAAAAAGCATAGAAGCTGAAGAAATCTCTTAAATCTCTAAAACCCATTACAATGGCGACTTTGTTGGATAAATAAGAGGTTTAAATACAAAATTCTCAAAGTAATATCCATGAACAGCCATGATCGTGGAACACAAAATAAAGCAATGGTGAAGCATACTCAAAATCCTCCAGGTCGAGCCCCAACAGAATGAAAAACTTCATGCTCAAAACTTTAGGGAGCTCAAATTCATAAAGAAAGAATGCAAAATCTTCATGATGGTGCCCAATGACTACCAAAACCTCTTAGAGCTCAGAAAGGTTAATTTTTTTTAGAAGAATCAGATATTCATTCGTAAGTTTTCCATAGAAACCAGAGGTCCTCAGAGAAAGCTCAAGTAATCATGGCGACCATAAAAAAATATCAATAGAGGTTTCTCAACTCACAAGGAGCTTGTAGCACAGTGCAAAGAATGATTAGGTTTTTGAGATATTTTGTGGCTTAAACTTAGATTTGAGTCAATTAATTTAACCCAAAGATCATAATTACAGACATGTAAATATCATAGCAAACCCTAACCCAGGTGGAGTTAGACAACACACCGACAAATCTCAAGGGTCAAATCACCATGGGGAGGGGGTCTATTTTCCCACTCATGATTATGTTTTTAAAACCATAGTATATGAAATGATCCGAGTCAATTTGAAAAGGAGGCATCATATGATTTGTACCATGTAAAACAAGCTCCATGATTATTTAATCATAATATGTGCCGAGTTAAGGAGGAGTCTATGTTAGGTTAAAAATATACCAATCACAAAAATAGCAAAGTGCATAGTCAACATTGTTTTACCCCTAATATATTATTGTTACCTTATCCAAGAAGCAATATTAGATTGCACATACACAAGTTAGAAGATACAAAGAGTATGTTTAGCATGCGATCATGAAGGGGTTGATGATGAGAATTGAAATATTTTACCTTGAAAATTGGCTAAATACCTCGTACCCTTAAAGTGGTAAACATCAATGGTGATCCCCACGTGGGTTGAAAGTTTTGTGAAGTGTTGAAACCAAATACATTATTTTTGTATGCATAGGAATATTATTCTTGCATGTGTACAAGTGGCCAACAAATTGTAACAGAAAAAATTTGAACATGTATACATCAAAGGTGGTTCCCACACATCATATGTCACATCATCAGATAGAAGACAAATTTCATGCATTTGAGAAGAATTCGTCATCAAGAAATTCTTATTGTTAGCCAATATATTCATCCAACTTTTAAAAAATATAATAGTCAACTTCAGTTTGACTAAGTTGTATTTTTGTAACCAATGATTTTAAATGCCTCATTGTATTAACATGTCTATTTTTATTCCTTTATTTATTCATGATAAAGGGATAAAAATAGGATGCATGGGAGAGTAAAATTTTTAGTCTATTTTTACGAAGGGTGGGATGAATAATTTTTTTATATATTGTGTGCATTAGAAAAGCATGGAGGAGGGCAGTTTTGGACATAGGAGTGCTGAAGCTGATTTTTCCATTTTTTCCCTTTGAATGAGAATTTATTTCTATCTTCCGAATTATTTTCAGTGTCGTGTATACTTTATTATTTCTTGTGAATGTCAAAATTCCCTGATTGATCATCTTTCCTTGCTGCAAATTTAGTACTTTCTGCATAATGTTAGTGTGCATGCTTATCTTAACAATATTGTTGTCAATCTTTCCCTCAATACATCAAGAATTTTTCCTTAATAATCTACTGAAAACTATTGGTTTGTGCATACAGAATCCATAATCAAATATTTTTGCATGTACTTAGTCAAATCCCTTAATAACTTTGGTGTATCAACCCAGTTTTAAATTAATTTATAATCATCCTTTTACCCTCAAAACCCCAAAAAATTAGTTTAAGATACATCAAGAAGGAACCATCCTTCATACTAGACACTCACCTCAATAATAGCTATACCCATAGACTTGAGGTGTTTCCATTGTATGTATGAAAGAGAGAGATCCAGAGCAAGCTTAGAACCCCTACAGTCATCTCTCTACAGGGTGCACTTTCGAGAGATAAATTTTTTTGGCATGCCTGGTGGCACGAGGAATAGAATTACTATTGATGGATTCTGAAGATTCAAGATCTAAGAATAACTCATCTCGTGACTTCGTAAATCTGATTTCAAATCAGTACAACACTTTTCAACAACATTAAATTTTTCATCTAAAAATTTTCAGGTATTTTTCATGAAAATCACATCTATTACTTTGATGTTATTAGCTATTTTTATGAGCAGCAGATCTCTTTTTCATAATTTCAATATTTTACGAGGTCCTGTAGCCATAAACCCTCATTTTTAGTAGTATTATCAACCAAACCAACAACCCTTTTATCCAATTTCACCTTCATACCATTTTGATAACCCTTACCAAAATGAATATCCTTATGCCCAAACCTTGGAAATCAGTACGATTATCAATATGATGATCATTACATTGTTCAAGGTCAAAGTTATACAAAGGATTATGTTTATTATGAAAGGTGAATAGGTCTCGAAATTGAGCTTAATAAACTCAAGCAATCATTTTTAGTTTTCAAGGAACTATATGAGAAATCATTAGCAGTAAAAGATGATAGGCACCAGGTTTTTCATAACTCAGTGCCTATATATCCCCCTTGTACATCAAAGCAGCCCATCCATCAGTTTTTGAATCATCAGGGTATTGCAATTCCATCTTTTCCTACCCTGCATTCATGTATTGAACCTAAATTAAATTGTTCAAGTTTCCTTTTAGATGTTGTCCTTCAAATAGAGCTTGTACCCTAGCCTCTCTTTAAAAAATTTCTAGTTAAGGATGAGATTAGTCCCACTCCTCCTTTCCTCATATTTTTAGTCTAGGAAAAAGAGGATCATAATATCATTATGGAGGGACAACCAGTTGAAGAAAATAATAGGTTGCAACTTTTACAGAAGATAGAGAAATGGGTTTCTAAATTTTAGTTCGAGCATACTCTAGAATTAGAAGACCATCCCATTCAAAAGGTACAGTCTTTTTGTCCTCTCACAATTTCCCCTCTTTTGAAATTTAAAAAATTGAAAATTTTGAGTTGACATCTTTTAATGATGATTTAGTGAAGTGAAAATTTGAGGAGATAGTGAAAATTCATGTTTTTGGAGTCATTTTGGTGATTTGCGGGTCTGTTGGACATATTTGTCCCACATGTTCCAAGTTCCATTGGGCTTTCTGTTCCCCAATCACCTGTATTCCCCAAAAATCTTTTAACTTTCGGTTCTGTCGAAACTTTTTATCCCACATGTCCCAAAGTCTGTCGGACCTTCTGTTCCTCGATCGCTTGCATCGGCCACATCGGGTCTATCACATACATTTGTCCCATCTATCCCAAAAGTGTTTGTGACTTCTATCCCCAATTTTCCCACATCACCTGCATCAGTTGAATCATGTTTTCATGTCCCTCACATTTCCAAGTTTTAGAACTACCTGTCCTCATTTGGACCACTTTACCTGCATCACCCATGTTAGCTAGATCACGTCTTCATGTCCCCCATGTCCCAAATGTACCAAAGACCATCTGGGCTAGGTTTTTTGGCTCTTCCATATTCTTTCCTTTTTGAGTCAGTGCATATGAATTTAATGCACATTTATGACCTTTTCTCTCCTAAATGGCTATTTAATGGGACCACCCTCTACACATTTGACACGCTGCTCACTTGTTATCATTCGCTCGAATCCCTGCAATCAAGATCGTTTGCTCGTGCTCCCATTCCATTTGTATTTTTCATTGTGGATTCGATCTGTGAAGGTTGTTTCTTTGTACGTTGCAAATATGAAGATTAAATTCTAGGGTCAAGAACATGTGTCACCTCTTGAGTCCTTTGTTCCTGATATCGGGGATAGTGAGGTTTGGCACCTAGATTTTGGTGATTTCTGGAACAGATTTACTAGCCCTAATCTTTCCCCCATGGCCCAAATGATCAATGACAGTGGCCTTGCGTATGTGGCAGGCTTCCCAATCTCAGTACAATGTGCCAACACCGTGCTCACCTGTGGGGCTCACTTTAACCCAAACACCATGGAATTGTCTAATGTGCACGTGGAGCTGATTACTAAACTAGATGTTTTTGCCATTACTACTGCTCTACGGATTCCAGAATTTGAAGAATCCATTGTTATCACTCAGGCTCAATATCAAACTCTATTGGAGTAGGAAAACGATAAATATAAGGTGAGGATAGAAAAATCATGGTTGAAGAACCCTAAGAAGGGAGCATCTTGAGTTTCCAAAGCATTATTTAGAGCTGATTTCAATAAAGAGCTATCTAATTTCATTATCTTACTAGCTCTTGTCATGGGATTTCCCTCTACCAATGAATTTAACTTTTGGATGTGGCCGCTCATCAACATCATCTGCGAAGGTAGTCAAAACATAATTTGGGTAGAAATCATTTACATGAATTTGACAGAGCAATTGTCTAGTGTGCAACAGACTAAGAAGTTCTATATGACTTCCTATCTCATGTATACCCTAGTAGCATCCCGGTAGTGGTTTGGATTCACTTACATAGAGGGTCAGAAGGATGAACCCATTTATGCATAATGCCCTCAATTAACCCTTGAAATTAGTAACCACAACTTTAGGAGGGTGAATGATGCTTTTACCATGTATCTTGTGAGGCTTTTAGAAAGTGATACTACCAAGAGATTTTCTGATGAGGCCATGAACCTGATAGCAAAGTATGGAGCTTTCTTCATTCAGTTCAGGAGGTTTTCATATATCAGGTTGGCTTGTTATGAGAACACACCTCTCAATTTCCCCATGTTTTTTAATGACAACATGGCTTTGATTAAAGTGTGCACACAAATGGATAAATTACATAGAACTTGGAGGAAAAAGAAAATTTCTAGTCTGCATTTCCCTATTTCCTTGGGTAACTATACATGCAAAACAACCTTGGATGCTCAAAATATAGAAAGGACCCTCACCCCCATCATTGTTCACTTTTTCATTCCTAGGACCTGTTTTGATTTGAAGAAGTTCATTGAGCTGAATCTCAGAATTAACTATCATCATAGGTTAGATACTGAGGACTATTGGTCTGATTGTGCAGATGAATTTGAAGCAAGGCGGATGCACTATGGAACATTCTCTCTATAGCTGATACAGGAGCTCAATCTCTACCAAATTCCTGAAGGGTTCCAAGATGAGAATGAAGACTTGTTTTCTTGTGGATATGAGACATTGAACAAGCATACTCCTTTAGAAGATTTCAACTTGTATAAGAAGGAGAAGGATGAATTGGTTGAGATCTTGGCCCCTATCCTTGTAAGAAGAAATATTTGGTTTGATAGAAAGGTTCGAGAGCTTAAGAAGAATCCAAGTGGATATTCCTCCAAAGATACTTCAACACCTAGGAAGGAATCACATACACCCAGCACAGAGGTACCTGCAAAAACCCCTCCTCCTTCCCCAAATAAATAACCTAAATCATATAGTCCCTCTTCTTATACTCAATTGTACCAAAAGAAGGTAAAAGAGGTTAAACAAGAGTCAATTAAGGAATAACCCATTCTAAGGAATTCAGAACTACCTTCAAGGACAGAGAACGTTATTTTTCTTAGTGAAAGTGATGATAGTGAAGTACCACACCTTGCAGGAACTTCAAAGGTTACAATAGATAAAGAGAAGGAAGTGCCTAACACTGAACCTCCAAGTTCAACTGATTCCTCTACTCAAGAAGATAGAAATGCCTCACTCACATCTCTACTAGAAGTAATAGTGGTAAATACTCTAAATGCCATGAGCTCACTTTCTCTTGGATCTCTTGTTCCTCCTTCTTCCTCAACTTTTTCATGGGTGCAACCCTTGGTTGACATCAGGAAGAGAAAACCTTATTCTTGATTGACAAGGCTAAATTTTGATGTTGTGTAAGCCTTTTTGGTCACTAATCCTCCTGCTCCAACAAAGAGAGCTAAAAAAACTTCAATAATAATGACGGATGCTCAGGGCCAACAATTTCTATAGGTTGCAAAGCCTAAAGTTGATAAGGCAGAGAAAGATCTATTAACCTCTATCCTTGAGCTTTCTAGGATTCCAATGGGAGAACCTACCTCTAAGAGTGAGGTGCATAACCTCCAGGAAATAGTAATCAAGGTTATTGAGAGAGTAGAAAGGGGTAAACATAATATAGAACAGCTGGAAGAACAAAATCAAGTTCTTTCTAGCTTCATCAATTCGTTATTAACTAAGTACAAGGTTTTGGATCCTACTCCACTTGCTACCCTTCCACCCCCTATGATTCTCAATCAGAATGAGGTTCAGAGTATCAAGTATATACGTATGTATTCCACTTATGGGAGGGATATGGAAGCCATGGTTGATGACATGATCATTGCAGGCTTGAATTTCATTGTAGAATCCTTCAAACTCAATGAGAAGGTGGCCAACCTGCAACAAAAAATCTCCTCCTCTATTGGAACAATGGACAAAGAACTGAAGCTTTAGAGTATTTTGATCATAGATATTCTCCTGATGGAATAGGAAAATGAAAAGATATTGATGGCCAATAAATTTTTTGATGATGCTAAGGAAAACTTATCAAGTTCATGGGTTTTCAGTGTGGAATGGAAAATAACAGTTCTGGAACAAGCCTTGGGGGAATTGAGGAACAGTTGGTAGAAGGGAGAAGCCTTCAAAACATGTGTTGTGTCTGCCTTCAAAGATATTCACTATCATCTTCATGATTAAACTTCAGGTATTCCTTTCTCTCTCCAAGAGATTAAAACTCAATTCAAGGCATTTGTTAAAGAAAACTTGTTCAAGGAGGAATTGATTACCAAAGAGAAGATAAAGGATATTTTCTCTCTTCAATCTAATATTGAAGAGGCTAATGAATAATACCTTGAACATATTGAGTTCGATAAGGATATGGAGAAATGTCTAGGTACTTGGTCTCAAGCCACTACAAACACATTAGTCCCACAAGGCAGAGAGATAGCTGAAGCAATGAAAATATTTAGGCAACGGATTCTTAAGTCGGTGGGCCCTCCTCAGCAATAAGTGGATGTTTTCCCTTCTATCTTCTCCTATCCTCCTTCTTTTTCTCAAATCAGGCTCATTGTAATTAATTAAGGATCTTATGTCGAGCACTTCCTTAATTAACATTTTAGTTAAAAGAAACAGTTACCAAGTGTAACTAATTTGTAAGTTATATAATGGGCTCTCTATGACATTTTCAAGGGCTAGAACTCTGTTTATTTATAAAAGTGTAAAGAAGTAAAAAATCTATCAATACAAGAAGATATCTCTTTCTGTTTCCATCTACTCTTGTTCTTTCATTGCTATCTGTTTAACATTATTGAATCATTAAGTCTATTTTAATTCAGGAAACTTTGTGTCTGTGAAATAACATCTATGGTCTTAAATGCAAATGATTATATTCTACATGATTCACTTATGACATGGGTAAAGAATTATTTTGTTATCTATATTTCTTGAGAGATATTTTCTGCCCCTCCCATTCCTTAATTCTTCTATCCTCTTGTATTGATGATTTGTTATATTAGAAAACTTCCATGATATCATAGTTCCTCATTAAAACTACATGTTGTACATTTGTAAATAGGTTTTTTCCTTTAATAAGGGAACCTCTCCCATTAAGGAGGACGAACAATCTATCCCCTGAATGTTGCTTTCAATAAAGTCCTTATTTGACAACCAACAATTCTGATTTTTTAGCAAATCTAAAGTAGATTAAGGATGATCAACAATGTTTGTATTTCGAGCATAGTGTGCATGAAGGCACCTTCCTCCTACAAAGTACTTATTCATCCCAGTTGATAAAACATGAAGAAATTTTGCAGATCATTTTCGAAGATAAATCTACTGATCTAAGGGATGAGTAGTCTGTTTGCAGCTTATCAATTTCCATGGTCAATGATCAAAAGGAGACAGATCAGTTTCAAAATGATCATGATCAAGCAGTTGAGTGTGAATACCCTTGTTGTGTTGTATGTATGGAGATAGCTACGTTATTAGGGACTTACAGTGTTTCACAAGGACTATCAACTAATACTATAAGTATTCATGAGAAACAATCTTTCAGTGGGGAAACTAAATGTTTAGAAGACATTGTAGGAATGGATATAATGGAAGAAATTGAAAATACTGTTGAAATATCAGTCATAGTAGAAATGGATTAGAAAATTGAAGAGGATGAACAATAGTTTGAAGATTGTGAAAAAATTTCAAATAGTTTAAATAAGTACAACAACCATCTTATCCTCTTCAAGATGTTATGATTGATGAAGTACAACAACTTGAAGATGTTGAAAATTCCTTAGATCAACTCTCACAACAATCTTCAAAACAGATTCAGAGATATCCCGTGATCGAAAAGGAGGTTCATATTTCTGTACAAGACAACAAAAATAGCTTTTCAACTATTTGGAGGCCATGTCTTATTTAGTACCTTTTTGGTTCACAAAAATCCACAACAATACTAGAGTTCAAACTTGTATCAGAGCCTAAAAATGAGTGCCATGTCCTCAAGAATCAGTTCCAAATTCCTTCAGAATCGTTTGCAAAATAGTTAGAAATATTCTGTGTTTTACGATAAATTTTGGAACAAATTCAATGTACACATATCATTTTGAGTTCTGTCACATTACTTGTTTAGCAAGCTAAATTCATTACCTCGTTTTTGGAGAAAAGCAAACTATTTTTCAATCCCTATTTCAGGTTTTATTTAGACTCAATTTCCAGCTGGTTAGAATAGGGTATATTAGGATTCCCTTTCAATAAGTGTAGTTCATGCACATTGCAGTTTTTAATTCAATAAGTGCACTCGTACATGTTATCTGGTTCACCAGATCCATTCCAGTTTTAGTTTGTTTTTTAAAGGGAAGAATTTTCTTATATGCATTCAAATCCATACCCAATGGACAAGAGCAAGGCACTGGTCTATAAGCTAGTAGGCACCTTTCCCCATAGGATCGCTAGAAATGTTGACATTTTTTGCATCCCGTGCGAAAAAGGTGAACTCTAAACTTTTTAAATTTCTCATATTTTTCAGGTTACGAGTTTGGCTATGTTTGGGTCATCCACCTTAGATTAAGATACAAATTCTAATTTTCTGGTTTTGGACAGTCTAGGTAGTCACATTCAGATCAAAACTAAAACTTGGGTACTATTACAGAATGTCATGCCTCATAGATACAACCATTCCATTTGTTACCCTCGTCATAACTATGCAACAACCATAAATGACCATCACAATTCCCTGAGGAAGGCATAAATGGCAGCATGTACCAGATATGATGTTTTTAAACTGTAAACAAGTAGCAGGTTTGAACGACAAGGTGCATTTTTACAAGTAGTTTGCATTTACAATGGACGTCAATAAAGTACACTTGATTTTAATTTATTTCTATGATTACGTGAATTATTTAAGTGTTTTGAGTTGTGTAGGTTCATTCATTATCCATATAAATGAAGAAAAGTATAGAAAGGTAGGACATACATCTCATTACATGAAAATGTATTCATTTATTCATGAGAAATAATTGTGCATATTTATCTAACACAAACTAAAGAAAAGGAATGCATATATTTATGAAATTGAAAATGTAAAGAGGTAAAGGAAGCCCGTCATTGCCTTGAGGAGGGTTTTTTATCTTTCTGAAATGCTGCTCCAGTTGTCCTATTCAAATTGCATCATGATACCTGAAAAATAGAAGGAAATGGTGTCAATATTGAGCTCGCGCTTTTTTTTTTAACTCCTTATATTTCCAGTTTCAGAAAAACATGCATTCAAAAGTGTAATTATGGTATTCATAGTAAAGTTGTAAGAACAATCTCGAAAAAATTATAAGATTGTGCCAGATAAGTACACGTACAAAATATCATAAGCTGAGAAGAGAACGGAATCTGAATTTGCAACATCATTTATTAAGTTCAAAAGAATTCATTTTCAGCTTTCCAGGAAAGGTACAATGTTTATAAATGTAACCAGTCCAGAAGATCCAATAAATTCCATATACAACCTGTAGCTGATATAATCTAAAAGTATGAAAGGTTTAAACAAAAAATTTCACAACCATATGGGAATTATGATTGAACCCAACAACATTCCAGTTTCTATTTGCAAAAGAATGCAAATTACAAAAAGTCTCTCATAAATACTTCAAAGATAGAAATGAAGAATGCACCTTACAACAAGAAGCTTCCATCTTAGTTACTAACTAAAATAATTCAACTAGTAGAAGAAAGTTCATTTCAAAACATCATTTTCATTTTCTGAGATACTAATTTATAAGAGACTAGTTTAGATGTTTATCATTTTGAGTCCTCCGGGCCACATAGGCTCATTTTTTACAGTGAAGTAATAACAAAGAGATCAGACGTAGGAGGACAATTTTTGAGATCAATATTTTAGCATCAGGGATAAAATTTCAAATTCCATTACACTATTCAAGAATCCAACATTTGAGGTAGAAAAGAAATAATTACAAATTCTTACCAGTTTCTAAAATAAACATCCAACATATGAGTTTCATAATGTGATATGATCAAAACAGGGCTTTGAAGGTTTAATGATTTTAAAAGTACAAGTACAGAGGAATCAAATACAACTACATGATTGATAGATTGATTGAAAAGATGGTATATAAATGCAGAAAAGTTCATTCATTAGGGAACCTATGAGCTACAAGTAATTACAAATGTTGAAATCCATCAGACACTGCAATGTATTCATATCTAAAACAAATTTCCACAACCATAGAGTTACAATCAGAATTATAGGTTTCATTAATGCAAATGTGTGAAGCATATTTTTAGATTGGAAAACATTAGGATATCCATATGTATGGTAAATGATATAGTACAACTATTGTAAAGAATAGGAGTAAAAGAATTTCATCAAGTTACAAATCATTTATTTATTTTTTCTCCATATTAGCTCAAAAGAAGCTCATGAAACTATAAATTAGATAGAAAGATAGCAGTGGTCTAGGAATAACAAGTACTCAAGAATGCATCATAAGAAGACAGAAACACATGAATATTTGATTCATTTTCTCCCATTTCAAATTCTTCAAGACATCATACATCTAGCAAATAAAAGAGGAACAATTCTATCAAGTCACATGGACAGTGAATGGATAAGAATGCATTCAGTCCCCAGCACCAAATCAAGACTATTTTAGATTTATATAGGAGTTCAGCTTCAAAGTAAATGAATAATCATTATAGAAGAGAATGGAACAAAATCTAGTGTTGGTTGTTCCTAATACACATTTTAAAATTCTAATCAAGTCAATCTCAAATCACAACTTCTATCAACTGAAGTAAATATTTAAGTATTTATAATGAGGCCTTCTCACAAAATCACAAGCAATATCAGGCATGGATCAAGTTTTCGGTGAATTCTCCCATCCAACAAACAAGTTCAGGATCAAACAAGTTCTATTGTGCAAGCCTAGGTTTTTAAGGCCATTACATGAGTATAATGAATGAAGCTGAAAACACATGTTGCAACTAACCTTAATTATCTGAGTTAGTGAACTAACAGGTAGAAAATTTCAGATACCTTCAGATAAAATACAAAAATAGAAAGCGACAAAGTCATCTGAAGAGGCAGATGTTGAGGTACACCTTGTGACCCAGAAAATAATGACAAGTTTATTACCAAATTAAGTACAAAAAGGAGGTGGGTTACTTTTTAAAGACATTGAAGTACATTAGATCAAAGGGGAAAATGCAAAAATGACAACAATTCTTAGTCCAAAAAATTCAAAGCAAAATACATGCCAGTGTGAATTAGGAAACAAAATTCACAATGAAAGAAGCGTAGAAAAAATGGTTGTACAGTTTCCCAAGTCATGCCAATAAAATCATAATTGTAGGGCTCCCTAAGCACAATGGCAAGCAAATTTTTGGCATGTAGAGCATAAATCAACAAGAAAATAGCTCAAAACAATGAGATTTTTGTGCAAAAGTAAAGAAAAATATATAAATTGAGCTACTCAGTAGACAAGACAAACCATCACTCCAAGACAAGAGAAATGGAAAACGACTTCACCCAAATTTGTAAATGGGTATTCTCAGAATGACATCTTAAAGCATAGTTTCAGGTTCAAGACAATATCCTAAGCAAAAGAAGCACAATTGAGATCTCATTTAAAGCCACAACTAACAAATTTAAGCATATCTATACGATCACCAGATACCAATAATGATTTTGAGTCGCTATATATGAAAAGGGAAACAAGTAGTTGAAAATTCTCCAACATAGATCTCAAGGAATTAGCTTACCCAGAATAGTTGAAAGTAAGCTATTAGAGAATACCCCAAATCAGACAGTAATAATAATACACAAATGAAGATAGTTCTTAGTCATGGTAACATTTGGTTTTTACATAAAAAAATTGAGCACCAACAATTTTAAATATAATAGACTCTAACTAGATACAAACAAGATCATAGGACTAAGATCTATCGTCGATTTAAAATCCAAGGCTAAACAAGAAATACCTAAGTTAAAATTCACTGAAATCTAATACTTTTCGATTGAATGATTAATACCCATTTTGGGTTGTTACAAAAGAGAAAAGAAGAGTAATTTCTTACCTTCAAAGTGATGTCCATGGTAAAGTGGCAAGTCAAAACTCAACCCAAAAATCGAAAAACTTCAACTGATTCAGTTTCAATTAATGGGGACTTTGTTGAAGAAATCAAGCTTAAGTACAAATTCTTAGAGAAATATCCATGAACAACCATAGTCATGGAACAAAAAATAAAGTAAGGGTCGAGCATACTCAAAACCCTCCAGGTTGAGCCCTAATAGAATGCAAAACTTCAGATAGCTCGAATTTGTAAAGAATTAATCCCAAATCTTTGTGATAGCGCTCATTCGTTACCAGAATCTCTCAAAGCTCAGAAAGGTTAAAAATCATAGAATAATCATATATACACTCGTAATCTCACCATAGAACTAGAGGTCATCAGAGCAAGCTCAGGTAATCATGGCAGTCATGAGAAGAATTTCAAGCAGAGTTTCTCCAGCTCATTAGAGCTCAAAATGTGAATACCAAAAGATTAGGGTTTTGAAATCCTTTTCTAATATTAACTCACCATAAAATTACTGAACTCACCCTACGTTATGAAACTGTGCACTTGTGAATCATTATAAAAACCCTAAAGTTGACCATGGTCAAAAACATTCACCAACATGATAAGGGTTATTCCATCATGGGAGGGGAATTTTTTTTGTTTTAAATCATTGTGTTTTGACCTTAGTTTATACTATGGTCTGTAACATTAAATATCCAAATAGACCAAGAAATGATATAATTTTACCCTTTAAAACCAAAAGTATATGCCCATGATTAGCGGAGTCGAAGCACATGGTCTATGAGGGACCTTATTATACACTTGTAGTCTAAAGAGTTTTGTTTGCTAACTATTGCAAATATACATGGCTGAGGTTGAAAGTAGTAAGGGTAGCATATAATTGACCCAGTCAAAAGTGGAGAAGGAGGAGGTTAACTTGCACTTGTGATGAGTCAGAAGTCAACATCAGAGCTCAAATGATCCCTACATTGGTTCAAATACTGTAAAAGTTATTTTTTTCTCATTTATTGATCTCTTTTGCATACAATTCTAAGAATAGGAGACCTGAAGAGAAATTGCATGTAATGGAAGGCTTGGTCAGAAAGAAATATTTATTTTTAGTCAATATTATTCACCTGATTTATTTTAAAAATAGATCAATCAATTGTAGTTTGACTGAGTTATTTTGTACTCAAGGCCTTAAAAGCCTAATTTGTAATTGCATGTTATTTTTATTATCTTTATTATTAAAGGATAAAAATATAATGCATGGGTGAGTACAAACCTTAGTCTATTTTTAGGGAAAATAGGATGATTTATCTTGCTATATATTGTGTGTAATTGTATGGCACAAGAGGAGGATTTTTGGACACAGGAGTGCTGAAGCATATTTTGCCGGTTTGTCCCCTTTAATGAGAATTGGTTTCTCCCTTTCCAATTATTTACAGTGTGGTGTATACCTTATTATTTCTTGTGAATGTCAAATTCCCTGATTAATCATCTTACCTTGCTGAGAATTTAGTTATTTATGCATAATATTAGTGTCCATGTTTATCTTAACAGTATTATTGTGAATCATTCCCTCAATACATCAAGTGTTTGCCTTAATATTCTGCTGAGAACTATTGATTTGTGCACCCAAAGTCCATTCTCAAATATTTGTGAAAGTTTTTAGTAAAATCCCTCAACAAGTTTGGTGTATCACCATTATCTTCCAATTCATTTACAGTCATCTTTTTACCCTCAAAACCCCCAAAATTAGTTTATGATACATCAAGAAGGATCTGTACTTGATACTGGAGACTCACCTCAACAATAGGTATACCCACATACTTTAGGTGTTTCCATTGTATCTACGAAAGAGAGAGATCTAGAGAAATCATAGAACCCCTGCAGTCATCTCTCTATAGGGTGCACTTTTGAGAGATAACAATTCCCTCTCTTAAAGAAAATCCACGTCAGATAAACCTACTTGACATTGTTGACATTCATGACACTAAATGTCATATCATCTTATTTAATATATGATCCTCCAAAAATCCTCAGACATTCCTCAAATTATATCAATTCAACATATATTCAAATAAAAAATATTCATTTTTCACAAAATCATTAAGGACATTAGACAAATTTTATTATACACATTTTCAATACTTTGAATCAAGTAATGGGTCCCACTATCCATGTCAATAATTACTCAAAAAAATTTGAAAGATAATCCTTCTATCCTATCAATGCTACTATTTTTATTTAATAATAATAATAAATTATTGACATTATTTCTTCTTATTGAATAGCATTAAAAACAAAAAATGAATGTATAACATGCTAAGAAAAGTAAAATGATCAAGATACATGTATTTATCTCACACTTACAATAGACCCTCAAGGTTTCCTTACCTTGACCACATACTTCACATCCTACAATGATGATGTTACATGAGACTAAAACGATAAGAGGGAGTTAGATGACTAGAAATCAATATACCAAGAAGCAAACATGATATAAGATCATGTATGAAGTTTTTTGTACTTTAGGTTTACACAGGCCTGCAACCATTCTAAAATGGTAACACATTTCCATCTCATAAAAAATATCCATAAAAAATATAAATTGACAACATTTTCCGACAATAAGTTCGTTTATGTTATAAATGGGTTGCAAGCCTTAAAAACATGATACATTGGGCATTGTTATGATTCATTTAAAATGGTGGTAGAATATGTAAACCTTGAAAGTAATTTTATAAATTGTACAAAATAACATATTTTAAGATTAACAAAAAAAACTTATGAAATAAATTTTTAAAAACATTTCTCTACAAAGAGATGCAGTCATGTAACTGCCACCTAGCCAAGGCTGCAGTCCTATGACTGTCGGTCTACACTAAGCGACGGTCTTGAAACTTTTTATGGAAAAAATGAAAGGAAGCATAACTATTCGAATTTGAACCATCTGGCTTTGTCTCCTCCCTACCATGACCTTTCCCATTCTTCAGTGTATGGGAGCACTTGGGAAAGGATATAAATACGTGGTAGTAGCAAGAGAAAGGGGGATTCAACTGGAAATGATAATCCAAAGATATGAAGAAACATTGAGTTCATATGAGAAAGTTAGCAAATATCTTTGAGTGTTGGAGTGATTTTGTAGGAGCAAGGTGCAAGAAACAGAAAAAGAAAATAACTAGAAGGAAGGTTTACATTGTTTCTTCTATCTATACTTATTGTAATATGTAAAATTCAATTAATTGGACAATACAAGTGGGAAGAAAAATCAGTTTCCCTTCCTGACTGGTTTCCACGATAAAAATTCTTGTATTGTGTTTGTATTTAGTAAAAATTCTCTACAATTCAGTTCTAATAACTAGATAATCCATCACTAAAGCTCTAACTACTCTCATTTTAAACAAATTAAAGTAGAATAGTATATTTGTGTGATTTTATAGATTTCTAAATGAGAAGTTTACAGATCATTTTGGTATCAGAGTTGATAAATATCTATGACTAATGTATTCATTCTTGTGATTTGTATGATAGTGACAAGGTCAAAAGGTGAAGAATTTTTACATTGTGAACCAGATATTTCTACAAAGAAGTGGAAAAAAATAATTATATCTCAAATGGAGGAAGAGAACTTGGTCAATAAAGACAAGATGCTAGATACCATGATGGATAGGTTTTATAGACAACAAAAGAGATTTTAAATCTTTAAAAGAGGGCTTTAGTTAAGCAAGAATCCATGGCATTAATGGTTCAAGCGCTGGCTAAAAATTTTGGCATAGAAAAGAGCCACGCAGAGGAAGATGACATGGAGCAGCATGAAGAAGAAACTCCAACTGTAAAATAAAAGGTAAAATCTGATCATACTCCCATTAAGGTTGAAATGAAAGTTTAAATAAAGAACTTTGAAGGACAAGTAGATGAAATTTTTTTAGATAAATTGTTGAAACAATTGGAGGTTTAATATAGTCATCGGGGTACAAAGGATTACCTTTGCACATCTCAAAATGGAAGGAAATGATCTAGTTTGGTGGGAAACCTATCTAGCCACTTGTGAAAGGAAGAAACATGCTATTGTTAGTACTTGGAAAGGTTTTAAAGAAATGCTTAGAGCTAACTTATATCCTGTCATCCGTAAGACTGGCCAAATGATTAAGCTGCAATACGTTATACAACGTAGCAATCAAAGTGTGCAAGACTATACCATGGAGTTGTGGAGACAAGCCTTTTTGTTGAATATGGACTTAGAGGATGAGGACATTCTGACCAAGTATTTTAGAGGACTTCATACTCACCTTCAGAGGATGGTAATCTTCATGAATCCCAAGGATCTCAAAGAAGCTTGTATAAAATCATACTACATTTATGACAAGAAGAAGAAAGGAGAAAAAGCTCCAAATGAAGACAAGTCGACAGATCAACCTGGAAAAAGAACAAGGGAAGACAAGTTACAAAGGTAAATGGAAAGCTAAACAGGATGCCACTACTTTGCATACTTGTAAACATCCAAAAAATTTCTATAAGAATTGTGATATAATTCGACATATTGACACCACATGTTTGAAGTTGCATCTCGAATTACACCCAAGCCACCAAACCAAGGATTCTGAGAAATACATGGCAACTGTGAAACTAGAAGAGGAGTTTGAGATTAAGGATGCACGACCGCTAACATGTACATCAGAAAAGAAGAAGAATAGATGAGTAAGCTATTCCAGATCTGGATCCAAATAAAAAATACCAAGGTAAACACTTTGGTTGATTTTTGATGTCATTGTAGAGAATCTTGGTGTAGAAACTTATGAGCATCCACATCCATACCCATTGGGATGGGTGAAAAAGGGTTTATAAATCTAAGTAATAAGGAAGTTTAAGTTCATATTTGGGATAAATTCACAACACATAGATGTATTAGAGATTGATATAATTCAAGTTCATGCATTTGAAGTTGTTTTTCGGAGTCCTTACTTGTATACCAAGGATGTTGTATTCATAAGGAAGGAGGACCGGTACAGATGGGTTGAGGTCAGTTTAAACATCCAGGCACACCAATGCAAACGAAAGATTTCTATGGTAAGTTCCAACCAAGTAAAGAGACTCATTCAGGAAAGTCATTAGTTTTATTTATTTGAATTGAAGGAAAAAAAAAATGGAGTAGAGAGCACATATGTTTCTAACAAAAGGATGGAGAATTTCGATAGCATTTTCCAATATTTGTAAAATAAGAAACCACATGAACTATTAAGCCAAGGGGTAGTATACACTTACACTACACAGTGACTATATCTACTTATTGATTCACTGGACTTGGCAGTAAGCTATCAAGAAGAGAAGGATATACAAGATTAAGAGGTGACTAGAGTAGCATACATGGAGAGGATCTAGAAAATCCATCTTAGGAACCAAACGCAAATGAGGAGAACCAAGCCATAACATTATGGGACCTTTTTCATACTTGAGAATGTTGGAGAAGACAACTTTAGACTTGATATTCCACTTCTCATGTGGATGCACTCAGTAGAAAATGTTAGGGACTTTAACCTACTAGAGCCATCTATACATGATGAAGAAGTTGACATTTAGAACATCCTACATTCTAAAAAATATTGTATGTTGGATTCTCAAGAAAAATTAAAGGAGGGCATAGCATTGGATCAAAAATAAGATATCCACAAGACTCTTGGCAGGTGGGATGAGAAGAGAAGACTCCAAGGTAGGCATGGTGGTACTCAAAGGAGTAAGAGAGGGATTTTATTCCTCGACTACTCTGCCACTGAGATTTGGTGGGACCAAAATCCTACTAAAAAGGGGAGGTATGATCCATGGGGATCAAAAACAACACACCACTTAAATAGATCATAAAAAATATGAAGGAAAATAAAGAAAAAGGAGGTTCTCTTAGCATTTTAACGGCATATAATGACAATTATAGAAATACCATCCTATAGGGTGGCAGTCCTGTAACCGTCACCCAACTAGGGAAATGGTCCAATGACCGTGGGTCTGCACCAGCCAGTGGTCCTGACAATTTTGGTAGAAAAAATAAAAGGAAGAAGAACTATTTGAATTAGAACCATCTGCATTAGTCTTTTCCCTGCAACGACCTTTCCCATTATCTAGTGCATGTGAAAACTTGGGAGAGGTTATAAATGCAAGGTAGAAGCAACAGATAGTGGGGCATCAATTTGATGTGATCACCCAAAGAGATGAAAATTAATTGAGTTCATAAGAGAAAGTGAGTAGATATATTTCAGTGCTAGAGTGATTATGTATGAGCAATGTGCAAGAAATAGAACAAGCAACTAGAGAGAAGTTTTACATTGTTTTTTCTTTCTATACTTATTACGATATTTAAAATTCAATTAATTGGTCAATACAAGTGGGAAGAAATAGTTGAATTTTCCTTCCTGAGTGGTTTTCCCTCGATTTGGGGGTTTCCTGGATAAAAATTCTTATGCTGTGTTTGTATTTAGTGAGCATTCTTTGCAATTCAATTCTAAGTACTAGATAATCCGTCACTAAAGCTATAAATTTTCATTTTACAAAGTTGAAAGTAGAACAACATATTTGCTTGAATTTGTAGAATTCCGAAGAAGAATTTTATAAATCAATGGATGTTTAGATGATTTTCATAATTTTCACCATAAAATACTTGCAAATATTTTAAGTAACTATTACATGTAGCTTGCATATTTAAAACATAACTATCTTTTTTATATAAAATTATATATAAATTTACATATATCTATATTTACTAACTATATATATATATAGGAATTAGATCTCATAAGATTAAGGAGTTTTAAAATATTTCTTATAACAACTCATTCCAAACTAAGAGGATTGTTCCAACAATCCAAACAACCTTATTCTAATAACTATATATTCCCAAGTAATTATATCTAACAATTATATACTCACACACTCATAATTTATTTTACAACTCACCACAATATAATGTGAGTGCTAATAAATCCTAGCAAGGATGGAGCTAATCTCGTACTCAAAGGGATCTATGGCCTTGTACATTCCACTATCGATGTCCTTCATATCATTTTCATAGTGCATGGTAGGGTTTGACAGAGGAAACACCCTTAATTTGGAAACCATTTTTGCAATCATTTATGTGGCCTCTCTAGCAATATTTACTTCTCGAGGTCCATTACACTTCTACTCCTACTTCCAATATCGATTGTCACTAGGGTAGGCCAATAAAAAATACTTCGTAAATTTCATTTCCTTGCTCCTGCTCTGGTGTTATTTTGGTCATTTTTCATCTTGTTTTTTTTCATTCTTATCTCTAAGACAAACATGAATCTTATTACAACTTGCAAAGAAAAATAAATGCACAAGAAATAGACACACTATGTGATGTATTATTTTAACATTTTCTTTAATTTTAAAATAACTTTGTTTCATTTGAATGCTATTATTTTGCATATTGACCATTTAAATCTTATTAATTATTTTTGTAGGAATGGTATTGACTATCAATTTAGTAAGTATATGTATTTTTGTAGAAATGGTATTGACTATCGCTTCAATAAGTATATGTATTTCTAAATTAAAAAATGTTAATTTCATTCTACATTTAAAAATGTATACATGTATATAATATTAATGTATATTTTATATTATATTGCATTTTTAAAATGTTATCAAACGAATTTTGTGTTACTTTTGCACCACTTAACAATAATTTATTGAACAAAATTAGCGGCAAAAAAACTGATGCAATTTAAAATGTATGGTTGCATCAAGTTTGCGTCGCGATTTGTGTCACATCCACAACACAAATTCCTCAAAGAAACACAACTAACCCCCCGCCCCCAAAAAAAATGATTTCCAATGTGAAATTTACCAAAATAATGACACTATTTGCATAAAATGTAGTAGTGTACTCTATTTTGCTGAGACTCCACGCACATTTCCCAATTTTTGGTGTTTTTTTCATAGTAAACATGTGAATGTTTATTTCTCATTTTATCTCCTAGCATTTCACAATTTTCTCACAATTAATGATGTTTGAATGTTTATTACTCATATTATTTCCTACCATCTACTACACACTTCACGTGTAATACAAAATTATGATATTTAGTGATATTTTCCTATTTTTTCTTTAAAATTGTGTCATCCCCTACAATTCATGTTTGGACGACGATAAATCATTGAAAATACACAACTCCAAAATGAACAAGAGTTGTGTTGTGGCATAAGTACTTTTCATAAGTGGGAAAAATAGAATTAGTGGAAATAAAATGTCATGCTAAAAATATTTAGAAATTAACAAGTATATGCATATAATATTGAAATTCTAAATTCAAAACAAGTAAAAGATGGAGGCACCTATAGAAGATTGTTTGATTGAATTATTTCTTTGAGTCTTAAAGGCATGGAACTGAAGTTGTTATATTTATTTCTATGGTTGAGTGGTTTTATTGGCTAGAAAATGGAGGTAGTTAAAGGTATTTATTTGAATGTGTTTATGCTTTGAGGAGTTGGGCATTTATTTCTCGGAGTCATGGTTATCAAAAGTGACATGGAAGTATTTTGGTGGACACAGAAATTTTTTTATGTGATGGGTGCCATTAGAGAAAAGTAAAAACCCATTTTGTTTTACAATCATTTTGAATTAGTGTTACTTGTATAGAGGGGTTGTTGAATATGGACCCCTCTAAAAGGAGAGTGAATTACTAAATAAAGGTGTTTCTTTATATGAAGAAAGTAGTGCATGGGTATGAAAAGAGATACACTACATTTTGGTAAAAATCAATAGAACAATTTATTAAAGTTTACCATATAGTTTTACAACTTAATTAATATAGGGCACAAATAAGTAATTTGCATACATTGTATTTATTTAAAATTTATAATAGTTTATGAATTTCAAACTTCATAATTGTTTTTGAAAATGAATTTAAATTATATGAAGTACATCTTATTTATTTATGCAATTTAAACTTTATAATTATTTTTTAAAATAGCTTTAGATTACATGAAGCAAATCAAATGTGTGAAGATAAGATGTAATATTTGCTCAACCTCGTATTGATATATCCAAAATATAGTCCCTCTTCAATGAAGCTACTTGTAGGGATTATGCAATGCAACTGCTAACACCTGTCATAATAAAAGAAATGTAAAAAGTTACACACTATTTTAAGGCTAGTTTTACAACAATATTTATGTTGTGTACATACTTTTTGTTTTTAAATTTCAGATCAAACATGTAGCCTAGTTTTTAAAGTATAGAAGCAAAACTATTAAGTGACTAATATCTTAATTAGTGATCTAGAGCTCCATACGGACATTATATCCAAAACAAGCATAGTGATCCCTAAGAACAAAATGTAGGAAGCAAAAAGGGGTGGATTAATTTCTTACCTTATAAGAAGGATGAACCAATAATACATGGAAGAAGTTTACAAAATATAATGAATAAGAGTAAAGAAAAGATTTAGGACATCCTTATGTTTCAAAAAAAAATCAAGGTTCTCCTCATAAGCATCTAGTGAGCATATATTTGGTCCCTCCTTTATTCCACTCTGGAATGTATAAAGTGAGTCATGCATAAATGACAATAATGATGCAAGTAGTTTAAAACCTCAAAAATAGAAAATTCCATTGATGATAAAAACATGTACTAAACATTAATTCATCAAGCCTAAACAATGACATGCATGTACACAGTTGTATGAGACTTTTGTTGCCACATTTTAATAAAATATAGTGTGTTATTTAACACGTTATTACATGTTCGTGAGAAAATTTGTCAGGGAAAAATTGGTGGTTATCTTACCAATTCTCTGGGAATCTAAGTCCCTCTACTTAACTGGTGCAGCTACCGTGTGTGCGTGCACAAGAAGAATGTGAGAGTTATCCTAGTGGCATTTCAGCTAGGGATCTAACAGGGGCACTCCACTAACTCTGCGGCAAATGCTTACAGGTATATGCAAGGGAGGAATTTTCCATGAAGATAGGAAAGGGGAGTGAGAATATTAGAAAGGAGAAACTAATGTTGCAAGTAGAAAATCAGAGACTTGCACACACTAGCCAGAAGTTTCATTACATGCACTTGTATTTCAAAAGAAAACAAATCTGTAAAAAAAACAACACGACTAAATATAGCTTAATGAACTAAAAGTACTAATAAACTCCTCAATCAAAGAGGCTAAAATTCCTTCTTCCTTTATCGAAGATCAAGCATAATTTTTGCATAGTGTGGGAAGTAGAAGACAAGTTTTAGTAGGAGAAATGGAGGAAACTTAGTTATCTCTTGCTCTCTTCACAAGAATATCTCTCTCATGAATTCACAAAAAACAACTCCAATATATAAGAAGAAAAATTTAGAAGCCACTCAAATGAGGAGCTTGTTACAATTTATAGAAGTGGAGGCAACTCTTCATCTCCCTGGTGACTTTTTGAATACCTTAATATGAATTAAGACTGTTCATATTCCACTTTCAATATTTAATTCCCTTTTATAATAGCAAGGTGACTTAAAGTTACATTATATTTCTAAAGTCAATTAAGTCATATTAAAAAGTTCAACCCTCAATGCAAAAATATAACATTGAAGAGAGAGAGAGGGTCGTATGAGGAGCGAAGAGAGAGAGAGAGATAAAAGAGGAAGAAGAAGAAGAAGATGAATTATGTCGAAGGATGAGTTGCTACTGTGGACTTGGCTCCATTCTCTGACTGTTCTCCACTTCATAATCGTGAGAAGGATTCTGACCCATCCACTTTGGCTTCATATCTCCCTTATGAAAATAAACTTACTTTTTAGTAAGTATGAAAAATCAAGTCCCTGATCTTCAATTGGATGTTGCGGCTCAGTTTTCCTCTTTCTCACTGCGTTCCTCGTTTCTTCTGGATCAACTTTCTATTTTTAGCAGGTGCTTGACAGAACACTTACTAATTTTAGTAAGTTCCAAAAATTTCCATTTTGGTGGATTCTCATCTATAGTGTACCTCCAATGTCTTTGTCTTCTTCGTAGATTCTTCTATAGATGACTTTCCCAAACTAGCAGTTCCTATTTAGTAGACCTATTTTTTTAAAAAGTTTTCCTCTAGGACTTAGATTGCCATGGAACAAAATTTTTTGATATGTGTTTTTTCCCAATATCTTCCCTCTGAAATTTTGGTCCCACCCAGTTAATATTCTAGGAGATTTTAAAGTTTTAATTTTCAGACCTGACAGTGCTTCTAGGTACGGTAGCCATTAATGGACCTCAAAATTGCAGGTCTATTTTTCTACTCTATTTTCAAATAAAATTATAATATTGATGTGGGTTTTTTCTCCTAGTCCTTCACATGTGATCTTACTTCGATCCATAAACTGGTTTGACGGGAAATCCCACTTCTTTCATCGTTGAGCCAGAAAGGAGATTTCTTCATTGTGGATACTCTGTCACATGTCGGGGGAGTTAGAAGGTGTCTTATTAATGGCCTTTGGTAGAGGAATGAGTACAAAAATATATATTTTTGTTTCATCCATCCATTTGAGATATTTTTGCAACTTCTCATTTCATGGCTATGGAGTTTTCTTTGTTTTCTCCTTCTATGCTCTGTGCTTCTCCTTATGTGTTTGATGAGTATTCCTCATAAGGCCTTCATATTTCTCTATATTCATGATTGGAGACTTTATGTGGCCATGGTGGAGCTAGTTCAGAGAAAAAATGGTGGACCAAGTGTCTGGACAAACATGCATGGAGCCATGGCAAGGTATGAAGTTGTGAAGGAGAAATGAAGAAGAAATGAATAAGTGTTGGATTTAAAATGTAAAAAAATGCACATGGAGGGGTTGGGTGAATTTTTATGTCCTTGATTTCCCTGACCTTAGGGACATGAAGGACATCAATTTCCATAGTGGTCTAGGCAATGCCATGTGTCTTTGATCTGACGGTAAGGGATTTTCTTGAAAAATGCACTTGGGGGCTAAAAGTCATTCACGTGGGTGTCCAAATGAATCCCCACAGGGGCTGGGATAATTTTTCCATATTTGATGTCCCCCACATCAGGTACATAAGGGACATCAATTTCCACGGTGGTCCTGGAGGTGACACGTGGCGCCTGATCCAACAATAGAGAATGAATGCTCCAAAAATGGACCTAGGGGGCTAAAACTCGGTCATGTGAGTGTCCAAATTACTCCCCATAGTGGCTGGACACATTTTCAAGGTTTGATTTCCCCCACCTCAGGTGCATAAGGGACATCAAATTCCACGGTGGTCCTGGAGCTAACATGTGGCGCTCGATCCAATGGTAGGGAATGGATGAGCATCCAAAAAGGTACCTGGGGGATGAACTGTTGAGTTTGGAGGTCACATGAGGGTCCAAGAGGTAATATGAGGGCTGATATGGCTTCAAGGGGGTTGGGAGCACGTTTCTAACCTTGGTTTCCCTAACCTTGGGGGACATGAGGGACACAAAATCTTGCCAGGCTCCTAGTGCTAACACGTGTCCTCCCAAAAATATGGGTAAGTCTTGAACTTGTAACAATGATAACTTGAGCTCCCAATGGAATTTTTTTGAAAATTTTTATATTAGAATGACTGTAAATTTCCTTCTTAATCCAATGGTGAGAGTATGATTTATTTATTATTCAATTTGATCCCTGAAAAATCAGATTTTTTATTTTATACTCAACTTGTGCTTGAGAAAAACTACCTACAGACCTAATGTGCCAAAGTGTTGTGAAAAATATTATTTCACCATCATGTTGGTATTGGAATCCTCTTTTTGTATATAGTTTTTTTTTCTCCTAACTCCATCCAGAGCTCCCAAAATCTTCTTCTGAAGCCCAACAGCTATTTTAGGCCTGTGTACCGCCTAGGCTTGTGAAACCCTTTTTTTTACTCAGACTTCTCCAAGTCTTGTAAAACTTCCCCAAACCTTAAAAAATAATTTCCATTATTTTTTATGGTCTTCATTTCATATTCGTGTTGAATTTTTCCCTTCTGTTCCACTCGAGGGAGTTGAATCCAATCCTGGGAAGGCTAGCGATAGCCCTTCCCTATACTGCCAGAAGATAGTGTGTTTTATATTTGTTTTAATGTTAAACATCAATTTAAAATTGAAAGGAAATATGACAAGAATTTTTATTTTAAAATAATTTATTAATTTAAACTAAGGAAATTTCTTATTAAACTTTTTGAATCTATTAATTGTATTTTGTCTATATTATTGTACTAATATACTTCTTTCTACTATTTAGGTGATTTACAAAAATGTCAGAAAAAGAAAGAAATAAGCTACTATTGGGGAAATGTATAAATGGACAAAACCTAAAAAAAATACAACAAATGAAGAGAATCATAACATTCAAAGGAAACAAGTATTCCAAGAAAGTTTTGGGTCAGAATAAGATGATTCTTTAGATGAAAGAAATGAAGTTGAAGAAGGGGGCAACAATGAAGGGAAAGAAAAGTTATCATCAAAAACAAAATTTCACATGAAATGACTAGATAATTTTGTCTCGTTAAACTATTTCAAGCATGATGGTAAAAAAAATATGAAATGTAACTATTGTGAAAAGTACAAAATGTTTGGTCCATGGGGTAAAACATGATGCTCTTGTCACCCATGAAAAATCAGTGTTAAATAAGGATGCTCAAGCGAGATGGATCAATTGTTTATAGAAAAAGATGAAGCCTATTCTTGATCACGTTATTCAAATGGAATATAGTAATATGGAAAGAGTGGTCAGCATAATGAAAATAACTTATTTTGTACGTCAAGAAGACTTATCTTTAGCCGAGTATGAGAAAATTTGTAAGTTTCTCTTTGACATGAAAACTCCACATGTGCCAAATTCACAATAATATGGTTCATACACAAATCACAATGATGGAAATAATTTCATTTATTTCATATCAAAATATTTTGAAGAAGATCAAAAAGAAAAAATGTTCAAAAGTCCATTCTTCTCATTAATGGTTGATGAATGAACTTATCGTAGCTTGAAGCAACACTTGGTTGTTTACACAAAATTTTTAACTTCAGAGGGATTTGGGCCTCCTGCTTCTCAATTTATGAAGATTATGAATGTTCCGGATGGAAAAGGGAAAACACTATATGATATAGTAAACCAATTAATGAATGATAGAGGCCTTTTCGTTAACAATTTAGTAGCCATTTCAACAAATTGAGCTTGAGCAATGATTGGGCATGAAAATGGTTTTGTTTCATTCTTTAGAAGGGATTTTTCAAATCTTATTTTAGTGCATTGTGTAGCTCATCATGAGTCACTCGCTACAAGAGATGCTTCTAAAAAGATACCTAAGCTATTGCATGTAGAAAAAATTGCAAATAAAGTGTATTCATGGGTTCAAAACTCACTAAAGAGAACCAATGAGCTCAATGATTTACTCAAATTTATGCACATTGATGTTCTAGATTTTCTACAAATCCATGTAATCAGATGGCTATTAAGAGGTGAGTAATTATGAGGCTCGTAAAGCTTATGCGTGCTATTTTAAGTCTATGGAAAAAACATAAAAATTCTCATTGTGGTATGACAAGGAAAGAATTTACTCTACTCAATATTATTTTCATATGCTTGCTGATGTCTTAGGTGAGATCAATAATTTAAACAAGACATTTCAAGAAGAAAATGTGGACATAATAGTGATTGGGTTGGCTCTTAATGAAACAATAAATAATTTATATAGATGGTTTTTGCAAAAAGAATTTTTTTTCAGAAGGCACAACATATCTACCCAAATTTTTAGTTGATTCTTAATATGGATATATTTAAATCAAAGAGGAAGGGATAGTCAGAGACAAGCATGAATTACAATATATACAAATTCCAAATGAGGATATTGATTATATTTCAAGGAAAGGAAGAAAAACATGAAACCTCTTATTGAAGGCATGTGAGGGAGTTGTCAACAACTCACAAAAGGTTATATTCAATCTCTCATAGACAATTTGAATGAAATATTTTCAGACCTTCCACTTTTTAATGCAACAAAGATCTTTAGCCCTTCCTATTATCCATCTGATCATCAAATTTGAGATAATATTACAAAACACTGGCATGAGAGGATTCTTCAACATTTAAAAAATTCAAATGTTAATGTAACTATTGACTCTGTACCTATATTTAATATTGCGTGTTGTAGAAGGGAGCTGCATTCTTTCGTTAATTCATTACATTTGGCTTGTGAGGGTATTAGGATGAAAGATGCATGGAAGGTATTTTGTAACATAGGACATCGGCAAAAAATTCATCGTCATCTAATGAAGTTGTGGGAAGCTATAATGCCCACTAAACACAACCCACTTGAGACCTAAGAACAACCTAGGATTAGTTAGGAAAATTATGGAATAGATTTTTTTTGTTTAAAAGAGTCCACAACCAGGTTACAAGGTAACAACTATCACTAAAAAGTTCCAGAACAATTCTGATTCACTAGAACATACTTTTCCTTTATTAAAAATTATTAGAGGTCATAAGGTCCAAATTTTAGGGTTAGAAGGTTCAATAAGGTTCAGAGGGTAATTCCTCACCATACCGACTCTCTAACAGGATTAAAGGTTCAACTACATTTTTCCCAAACTTAATGCATTCAAAAATTTCCTAAATTATCCCCCTTGGATAGGAAATTTCATCACCTTTCCAATGATATAAAGAAGTCATCCTAACTCCTCAAATTTTTCAAGTTATGGGCTGGTGGGCCTTGGGGTGAAAATTTTCCCCAAGAGCGTGCCTGCATGCCCAAGGGTGAAAATTTGAGGGCAGGTTGGTAGGCTGCAGAGAGACTTTTGGAAATTATCCTACGTAGGTTGAAAAACCAACTTTGCACTCGCACCCCATGAGTCCATCAGGGACACGTGGCACCTTCTAAGACAAAGAGGTTAAAACAGAGCAACGGGAATATTTTGGAAAAATTCCCGTGCTGGACGAGAATTCACTTTTACGTTCGCGCCCCCACAATTCTATAATGGACATGTGGCATCTCCTAAGCCAACATAGGGAAAGTGGGGCAGTAGGAAGAAATAATGTTTCACACCTCGAAGGCATAAAGGAATAAATTCACCAGCGCCTCCGCCGACATGTTGGGATGCCACATGGTAGCCTCTGATTGGCTGCGGGTTGGCAGGGAAAATTTGGAAAATTGTCTGAAAATTTTTCCACAGCTCAAAGGTAAAAATGGGCCCTCTCCTCCATCGACACCTTGTTGTGACACATGGTAGCCTCTAATTGGTTGCGAGCCGGGGGAGAAAATTTGGAAAATTTTCCCAAAAATTTCCAAGAGCGCTAAGTTTAAAAGAGATCTACCCCTCCATTGACAACTCATGGTGCCACGTAGAAACTTCTGATTGGGTGCGGGATAGCAGAAAAAAATTTGAAAATTTTTCCAAATCTTTTCCGAAGCTCCGAGGGAAAAAATTCGGGCCCGCAAGGGAAAATTTTCCCAATTTTTTTTTTTTTGACACGAACTAAAGAAAAAATTCAAAAATCCATAACTTTTGATAAAGAGCTTGGATTTGGGAAGAAAAGGTATTTCTTGAAATATATCTATGTCCTCTTTACAAAGAGATCAATAATTTTTTATTTTAATAAAGTTTAAAGGGTCAATTTCGTGAAAACGTTCTGTAGGCTTTTAAAGTACAAACTAGTAAATTTTAACTTGTTAAATTTGTTCAATTTGTTCTTGTCCCTCTCTCAACATGTCAAATAGACATGGAAAAAATTTCTTTGGTGTATTTAAGAAAGATTTCAAGATTTAATTTGTCTGATTGATTTTCAATTTGAGCATTTACATTCCTCGACAGAAAAATGACTGTGAAACTTTTCAACTCGATTCACCCAGGTTTGCAAGGTTTCCTTTAAGTAATTTAGTCTAATTGGATTCATTTAGGGAAAACTACTTTAATTTAATCATTTAATATATTATTCGATTGTTTCGGGTTTGAACTATGCATTTTAGGTAAAGTAATTTCCATTTTGAAACTACATAGCAGAGATCAAATTTAAAAGGGTTTAATTGCCATCTTCTTCTTCCAAGTATTATAATGTCTTCCAATTCAAATCTAATGCATTTAGTTGATTCAATTAAAGTTATTCAAAAACTATAATACATCTATGATTTCTAATTTTTTTACATATTTCAAAGGACAAAGTATTACATTTCCTTTATAAGCATTTCTTTCTTTAAAAAAGATCAGATTCAATGCTACTGTGTAATTTGAGAATGGTGATACATCATTTATTGATTCCAAAAGACAAATTTGTTACATCCTTCTTTTATTCTTTCCAAAAACATATATTATTTATAGGATAGAATAATATATTTTCGTTTCACGTATTTCACTTTTCTACTTTCCAAATAGGGATTTCATAGAGCTTGTTAAGTGAAAATTTCCAATGGAAAGAATATCATATGAACAAGGAAAACAATTGAATTAAATCAAATGAAACTCTTACAACCTCCTTTCCATTTTATTTCAAAATACAAGATACAAAACACGTATCATTCTTTCTCATTATTTCCAACACAAAATATAAAGTATAACATTTTACATTTCAAATTTCCACTTTCATTGTCAATACAAAGCATCTTTCCATGATAATGAATACACAAATCATCTACATCAAATGATAAAAGGGCTATAGTAAGATTTCATTTCACAAGGGACTGTCGAACTATGTTTTTCCTTACTCCAAAACAGCAGCATGTGTACTTTTCATTCTTCGAAACTGTGATCACAATGAGATTAGGGGAAAGGAAACACTCTCCACCCAACCAAGACATCCAATGAAGAGGAGAATCCATCCTTCCCCATTTTCCCTCGAGCCCCAACCATAGTGCAATAAAAGATGTGATCCATCTCATCACAACAACAGGTTTCCACAAACACACAAGCAACATTCAAAATAAAAACACAGTCCAAAACAAAATGTAATTTACAACTACATTAAAACATGACAAACATTATTGAGGCTTCATCAAGAAATAAAAAGCAGTAAGAAACTATAGAGGATGTTGCTTATGCCTCCCAAAGGGGAAATGTGTATCACCACCTGAGAACAAACCACCAACATATGTATATATATATATATATATATATATATATATATATTATCGTGAATATCTATCATGCCCTTATGCCTCTGCCAAGTATCCCTTATTCCTCACATTTCCTTATGCCTCCCCAACCTTTTATGGCACCCAATATTGAATAAATAAATGCAATCTATTTCTTTGTAAGCTAAAATGAAAATCCCAACTCGCTCCACCCTTATACCTCCCTAAAACACACTTGTCCCTCCTGTAAAATATAATCCCATGGTCTTCTCCTACACCATTTCTACGTAATCTACCCAATAGCCCACAAACATGCCAAAACATTCATACATTATCACTTACATTCATAAAAGAAGAGCATTTCAAGAGTCAAGCTTATACCTCTCCATGATGGAGTTGTTCCAGTTCTAAAATAACAAGATTTTTCACAATGCAAGAAATCCAAGAACAGCCAAGCATAAGCATGCAACAATCTTCCAAACACTCCTTCACAGCAAGAGCTCCCAAAAAAATAGCAAAGAATTCACTGAAGAAGTAAGTCTCCAAAGTGAAGCAACCCCAAGACAAGACAAGGAATTCAAATTTTATAGCAGAGGGAAGGGAAGAGGATGAGGTGGATCCATATAGGATGCCATATCACACATCCTCACCCTAAACACAAGGTCAACTTCATTATCCAATGTGCAATAAATAGGTGGTTGAATAATATGACAATTTACTTACATACTCCAAAACAAACCCACACCCCAAAGGATTGAAATTACAACATGTAAGAAAAGTGCAATTAAAACAAAGAAATTGCCTTCTCAAAAAAAGTATTATAAAAGTCAAATTTCCATTCTCCAACCATAGGTATGGTTGGTAAATAAATTTCAGAGGTATGGGAAAATTTTAGCTTGTTCCACAAGCCTCCAAAATCAGCCTCCAAGGATAATTTTGAATTTTCAAGAAGTTGGAGTGTTTCACACTTAAAGCTAACTTACAAATCACTTACATATCTCTTATAGATACTTATATCACTTTAAATCATGGCCAACAACTCTCATTAATTTCCTTCTTATGAAATATTTTATTTATTTTAACAATATGATTACTCACAATATTTACACACCATTTAATAATTAATGAAAGGGGTAAAAATATCCTCCCATGTAGCTATAATCTCATCATATATGTCCCATTGCACCTGGACCTGATCAAACTCTCTGCCTCGAAGGCCCAAGGTCCTACGATCTAGGATACGAATGGGCTCCACCATCACCTGCACCTGATCCTGCACATGCAATGATGTCCAATCTAACACATGAGAAGGATCTGTAACATATATCCTAAGAACTGAAACATGAAACACATCATGTAGGCAAGATAGGCCGGGTAGAAAATCTAGACAGTAGGCCAAAGGGCCAATACGCTCCAAGATTTCAAAAGGACCCATGAATCTAGGAGCTAACTTAGAACCTTTTCCATAACGAATAGGGCTCTTATGTGGCCTGACATGAAGGATTACCTTCATGCCAACATCAAAACTACGGTTGGTCCTATACTGATCTATGTATTTCTTTTGTATATCTTGTGGCTCCTGCAGTCTTTGTCTGATTAAAACCACTTGTTACTCCATCTCCTACAACAAAGGTTGTCCAAGAGAAACCCTGTGCTCTAACCTGTCCCAACTAAGAGGTGTCCTGCACTCTTTTTCATACAAATCCTGAAAAGGAGCCATGCCTATAGAACTCTGAAAACTATTATTATACGTAAACTCCACCAAGTAAAGGTACTCCTCCCATCTAGACTGCTGATCCATCACATACATCCTAAGCATGTCCTCTAAAATTTGATTCACCTGCTCAATCTGTCCATTTGTCTCAGGGTGATATGCTGTGCTAAAATTAATCTTCATCCTGAGGGCATGTTGCATGGTGGTCTAAAAATGTGAAGTGTACTACAAAGGATTGCGTTCACTAATGATCTTCCGCAGAATCCCATGTAATATGACAATATCATCAAGATACACCTGTGCCACTACAATAGCTGTATAAGTGGTCTTCACTAGAGAAAAGTGATCCACTTTTGTCAATTTTTCAACCGTGACCATGATGGCATTGTGGTGATATCTCGACATGAGTATCCCAACAATGAAATCCATGGAAATGGTGTCCCACTTCCATTCTAGTATAGCATGAGGAAAGAGAAGGAAATCTAGATGTTGATGCTCGGCCTTCACTTTTTGGCACTCTAAACATCATGACATGGAATGGGCCACATCTCTATGAAGTTCTCTCGAATGATAAAAATGTCTGAAGGTGGCGTACATCTTCTTCACCCCAGGGTAAGATGAATAGGGTGAACAATGTTCCTCTACCAACATGCCCTGCCTCAATCCTCCCTCTTTGGGAAATTAAATCTAGCCTTTGTACCTGAGAAGGAAATCTGCCTCTATTAAGAAACCATCAAACTTCCCCTCGAGGGGTCTTTGAGACTCAATTTCTGCCTGAACTACAACGTAAAATCTATCAAGAGGAAGCTGCTGAAGAATCCTACTCCGTAAATCTGTGCTCACTGAGGTGGCCATAGCCACATGTCTATGTCTGAGAGCATCTACCACCGAATTCTCTTTCCCCTTCACATGCTCTATATCCATATCATACTCAAAAAGCAACTCCATCTAATGCCACTGATGAGCATTCAGATTTGGTTATGTGAAGAGGTGGTGAAGACTTAAGTGATCTATCCTGAGTGTGAATCTCCTACCGAGAATAAAGTGCCTTCATCGAACCAAGGCATGCACAACTTCTGTAAGCTCAAGATCATGATTCGGATAATTAATCTTGTAATATTTGAGATTTTGAGACTCAAAAGTCACTACTCTTCCCTATTGCATCAACACACCTCCAAGCCCCGCTAAAGAAGCATATGTGTAAATGTAAAACTCATCTTGTGGATCTAGCACCACAAGAATAGGTGTTCTAGTGAGACATTCCTTCAATTTACTGAAGTCCTACTCACACCTGTCTAACCAGACAAACTTCTTCCCTTTCCTCTAAAGGGAAGTGATGGGGTTTGCAATCTAAGAGAAGTCTTGAACAAATCTCTGGTAGTAACCTGCTGATCCCATGAAGCTGTGCACCTCATTCACAGTAGTGGGTGCTCGAAAATCCATAATAGCTCTATTCTTGGAAGGATCGATGGCGATACCTTCCCCAAAAATGATATGACCCAAATATCACACCTCCGTTTGAAATAATGGACACTTCTCCAAGTTCACGTGAAGTTGCTACTCCTGAAGACACTAAAGAACCTGGCAAAGGTGACCCTCATGCTCCTCACAAGTATGTGAGTAAATCCAAATTTCATCAAGGAAGATGAGCATGAAACGATCTAAGAAGGTCCTAAATACCCCATTCATCAAACTCATAAACACTATGGGGGCATTGGTCGAACCAAAAGGCACCCCTATGAACTCATAGAAGCCATATCTCATACGGAAGGTGGTCTTATGAATGTCCACCTCTAAAATACTCAGCTAATAGTAGCCTGAATTAAGTTCTATCTTAGATAAAACTGTGTCTCCCTTCATCTGATCAAATAAATCATCAATGCATGGAAGGGGATAATGATTCCTGATCGTTACCTTATTCAGCTGGCAGCAATCACTTTACACAACCAGAAGGATCCGTCCTTCTTCTTTACAAAGATCACTTGTGCACCCCAAGGGGATACACTAGGGTGGATAAGACCTTTCTCCAAAAGGCCCTCAAGCTACAACTTGAGCTCACTGAGCTCTGGTGTGGTCTTTCGATAAGGTTATCATGAGATAGGCTCTGTTCCCAGAACCAGATATATATGAAAATCAATCTCACGTGGGGGTAGTAATCCCAGTAGCTCCCTTGGAAATACATGTACAAACTCTCTCAAAATGGGAGGATCATCTAGTGATGGTCCACTAGACCCATCCTCTTATCTGTCACTGACTGTAACAACATACAACTGATAACCTCCTCGCACACACCGCTTAAGCTGCATAACAGAGAGGGTGCGAATGGAAACGGGTCTCCTGACCCCTGAAATCATTGACTTAACTCCCAAATCATCTGCACAAGATATGATCTTGTGGTAAGAATCTATCCTGACCCTATGCACGTAGACAACCAATCCATACCCAAGATTACTCCATAAGAGTCCAAAAGAAGGATACGGAGATCCGAGGTAGTGGTGAAATGTCCTAAATCTACCACACACTCCTTAACTAAGGATTCTATAAAGATCTTGTCTCCTGAAGCCATCTCAACATCCCAACAATGACCCTTCCTAACTACCACCAACTTGCATCGCTCTACTATAGATGGTGGAATAAAAGAATCAGAAGAACCAGAATCAAATAGAATGGAGGTAGGAATACCACCAATGCTACCTATGGTATCAATAACTATACTTTGATGCTCTGCCTAGAAATTCTTGACTGCTACATACATCCTATGAATTTTACCCATATCACCAACAGTAGGCTCTTAGATCTGTGTCTTACCCTTGTTATTAGGGTTATATGGGCAGTCTCTCCAAAAATGTTTGGTAACACCACAACCAAAACAACCACCTGATCCTCTCCCTTGTGTAGCAGGTTTGGCCAGTACTCTGGAGGTTTGTAGTGTGGATCCTGATGATCGGGTTGTAGTCTGATGAGGTCTTTACTAGCTAGCTCCTACTGAGTGATCTCTTTGAGCACCCTATGTTCTGATGGGACCCCTAGAAGGAGGCCCCATACTCCGACCTCTCTATACATCAAATATATATGGAGGTCTATAAGGTGGGTGGGACTATTGTTATTGCTGGTATTATTGTCTAAAAGATGACTGTGCTGACCCCCTCAATATGCTATCCTTTATCTGTTGTATATGGCTTCAGACTCGGTCTTCAACCTGTTGGGTCTTTCCCCAAGTCTTCTCTGCTATATAGGCCTTCTCGACAACCTTAACTAATGTCTATGGACAATGGATCCACACTGCACCTCCAATGTCTAAATTTAGGCCCCCGATGAACATGTGAATTTGCACCTGCTCATCCTGCATATAACCAAAAGACTGGAGTAGATCGAAAATCTACTCTCATTCTCAATCACTATGAGAGATGCCTGTCGGAGGTCATGGAACTCATCTATCCACTATTGTATGAACCTCTGTGACAAATATCTAGTCCAGAAATGATCCTCAATGAGCTCTCAGGTAACTGTATTAGAATCAACATGGAGCTTCTACTCCTTTGTTTTCCACTAGACACCAACTCTATCCCTCAGTAGATGGATCGCAATATGATCTTTCATGTTTCTAGAACAAGGATAGAGCTTGAAGCACCCGCTCAAGCTCACTAACCAGGCCTCTTCCTGAAATCTACCTATGTCACAATAATAATGTAATGGCCGAAGCTTCAAGATATCCCTAATGTGATCTACAACTGTGGTCTGATGGCCACTAGGTCTCTCTACATGTTCATCCCTAAGCCTAGGGCTCTGAGACCTCTCTCTATGTCCTGAAACTCGATCATCCTACTCCCTCTGTGGTGACTCAGCTCTAGCTGACTTTGCATGGGAGTTCTCTCCTCCATGCTCCTCACTGGGTCGAGGTGATACATGAGCCTCAATGGAAGGGATTCTATCATGTCTGACTACATACCCTCCTACTGATCCTCCGCGTAGAGTGGCATTAACATCCTGAAGATTCTTCAAAACCTAGGGTAGTATGGTTGCTCCAGCATGATCTTGTGGTGGTAAGTCTAGGTCTATTTTAAAATACCCCTCATCCCTTCTACGTCTGTTACGTAGACCAAGGTGAGAGTTATTTCAGCTTTCTAAGTTTTATTTGGTTTCCATGATTACTAAAATATACAACTTCTAAACCAAGTTGTTTTCTAGATTTAAAAGTGTGCTAGATTTAAGGTTCATGTCTTAAGTTTTCTAGTGTGCCCAATGGCCCAATATTTTGAACCACTACTTTGATACCAAGTGTAATGCCTACTAAACACAACCCACTTGAGACCCAAGAACAATATAAGATTAGTTACGAAAATTATTGAATAGATTTTTTTGTTTAAAAGAGTCTACAACCAGGTTACAAGGTAACAACTATCACTAACAAGTTCTAGAACAATTTTGATTCACTAGAACATTATTTCCCTTTATTAACAATTATTAGAGCTCATAAGGTCTAAATTTTAGGGTTAGAAGGTTAAATAAGGTTCTGAGGGTAACTCCTCACAATACCCACTATCTAATAGGCTTAAAGATTGATCTTGATTTTTCTCAAATTTAACACCTTCAATTTATTTTTAAAATTATTCCCATTGGATAAGAAATTTCCTCACCTTTCCAATGATATAAATAATTCCTCCTTACTCCTCATATTTTTCAAGTTATGAGCCAGCAGGCCTTGGGGTGAAAATTTTCCACAAGAGCAAGCCTACGGGACGTGGGGAGACTTTTGAAAACTTTCTCGTGTGGGGTGAAAAACTAACTTTGCACCCACGCCCCCGTGATTCCGCCAGGGACACGTGGTGCATTCTAAGCCAACGAGATTAAAACGGAGCGGTGGGAATATTTTTGGAAAATTCTCATGCTAAGCGAGAATTCACTTTTATGCCTACACCCTCGCGAGTCCACAAGGGACACATGGCATCTCCTAACCCAATGCAGGGAAAGTGGTGTTGTTGGGAGAAATAAGGTTTGTCACTCCAAAGGAAAAAAGGGATAAATTCACCTGCACCTCCGCCGACGCCTCAGGATGCCACGTGGCAACCTCTGATTGGCTATGGGTTGGCGGGGAAAATTTGGTAAATTTTCCAAAAAAAATTCTGAAGCTCAAAGGGAAAAAGGCACCCGCTCCTCCACCTATGCATGGTTGTGCCACGTGGCAGCCTCTGATTGCCTGCGGGCCAGCGGAGAAAATTTGTAAGATTTTCCCAAATTTTTTTCAAGAGCGCTAAGTTTAAAAGAGATCCACTCCTCTGTTGACACCTCATGGTGCCACATAGCAGCCTCTTAGTGGCTACGGGTCAGTGTGGTGGTAGGAAAAAATTGAAAATTTTCCAAAGCACCAAGTGAAAAAATTTGGGCCCGCCAGGGAAATTTTTCCCAATTTTTTTTTTATGCCAAGGGAAGAAAAAATTCAGATGGCCATAACTTTTGATAGAGAGCTTTCTTTTGGGGAAACGAGGAATTTCTGGAAATATCTCAACCTTCTATTTACATAAATATCATTAATTTTTTATTTTGATAAAGTTTAAGGGGTCAATTTTGTGAAAATGTTATGCAGGGTTTTACAGTTCAAACTGGTAAATTTTAACTTGTTAAATTTTTTCAATTTTTTCTTATCCCTCTCTCAACATGTCAAATAGACATGGAAAATTGTTCTTAGGTGTATTTAAGAGAGATTTCAAGATGCAGTTTGTCTAATTGATTTGCAATTTGAGCATTTACATTGCTTGACAGAAAAATGATTTTGAAAACTTTGAACTTGATTGGACAAGGTTTGCAAGGTTTCCTTAAGTATTTTAGTCTAATTGGACTCATTTAGAGAAAACTACTTCAATTTAATCATTTAATCTATTATTTCATTTTTGCAGGATTGAACAGTGCATTTTATGTAAAGTAATTGCCATTTTGAAACTACATAGCAGAGATCAAATATAAAAGAGTTTAATTGCCATTTTCTTCTTCCAAGTATTATAATGTGTTCAAATTCAAATCTAATACATTTAGCTGATTCAATTCAACTTATTCAAAACCTATAGTACATCTTTGATTTCCAATTTTTTACATATTTCAAAGGACAGAGTATTAAATTTCCTTTATATGCATTTCTTTCTTTCAAAAAGAGACTTCAATTACATTTAAACGGTCTTCAATGCCACTGTGTAATTTGAGAAAGGTGATACATCATTTATTGATTCCAAAAGACAAATTTGTAACATCCTTCTTTTATTCTTTCCAAAAATATATATTATATACAGGACAAAATAATACATTTTCTTTTCACATAGTTCACTTTTCCACTTTCCAAACAGGGATTTCATAGAGCTTGTTAAGTGCAGATTTCCAATGGAAAGAATATCATATGAACAAGGCAAACACTTCCATTAATTCAAACGAAACTTTTACAACCTCCTTTCCATTTGATTTAAAAATACAACATACAAAACACAGATCATTCTTTCTCATTCTTTCCAACACAAAATACATGGTATAACTCTTTTACATTTCAAATTTCCACTTTCATTGTGAATAAAAAGTATCTTTCCATGATAATGAATACACAGATCATCCACTTCAAATGGAAAAGGGGTTACAATAAGGTTTCATTTCACAAGGTACTGTCAAACTATATTTTTCCTTGCTCCAGAATAATAGCATGCGTATTTTTCATTCTTCCAAATTGTGATCACAATGAAACTAAGGGAAAGGCAATGCTCTCCACCCAACCAAGACAACCAATGTAGAGGAGAATCCATCCTTATTCAGTGGCCCCTAAGCCCCAACCACTGTGCAATAAAATATGTGATCTAACTCATGGAAATAACAAGATTCCACAAACACAAGCAACATTCACAGTAAAAACAAAGTATAAAACAGAATGTAGTTTACAACTAAATTAAAACATGGCAAACATTACTGAGGCTTCATCAAACAAGCCAACGGAGAAAGAAACTATGGGGTATGCTTCTTATACCTCGCAAAGGGGAAATGGGTATCACCGTTTGAGAACAAACTACCATCATATATATATATATATATATGTATATAATTTCAAATCCCTATCATGCCCTTATGCCTCCCCCAAGTATCCCTTATTCCTCACATTTCCTTATGCCTCCCCAACCTCTTATGGCACCCCATAATGAGTAAATAAATGCAAGCTATTTCTTTGTAAGGTGGAACCCAAATCCTAACTCCCTCCACCCTTATACCTCCCTAAAAAAAACTTGTACCTCCCACAAAATATAACCCCATAGTCTTCTCCTACACCATTCCTAGGCCATCTACCCAACAGACCACAAACATGGCAAAACATTCATACATTAACACTTACATTCATAAAAGAAGAGCATTTCAAGAGTCAAGCTTCTACCTGTCCATGATAGAGTTATTCTAGTTCTAAAACAACAAGATTTATCCCAATGCAAGCAATCCAAGAACAACCAAGCACAAACATGCCAACAATCTTCCCAAAACCTTCTTCACAGCAAGAGGCTCCAAAAAAATAGCAAAGAATTCACCGAAAGAAGCAAGTCCCCAAAGTGAAGCAACCCCAAAACAAGATAAGGAATTCGAATTTATAGAATAGGGAAGGGAAGAGGATGAGGTGGATCCATGTAGGATGCCACATCACACATCCTCAACCACAACACAAGGTCAAGTTCATTCTCCAATGTGCAATAAATAGGTGGTTGAATAATATGACAATTTACTTACTTACTCCAAAACAAGCCCACACCCGAAAGGACTTAAATTACATCATGTAAGAAAAGTGCAATGAAAACATACAAATTTCCATCTCAAAAAAAGCATTATAAAATTCAAATTTCCACTCTCAAACCATAGGTATGGTTGGTAAATAAATTTAAGAGGTATGGGACAACTTTAACTTGTCCCACAAGCCTCCAAAATAAGCCTCCAAGGACAATTTCGAATTTCCAAGAAGGTGGAGTGTTTCACACTTAAAGCTAGCGTACACATATTACATATAATGTACACATACTTATATCATTTTAAATCATGGCCAACAAAACTCTCATTATTTCCTTCTTATGAACATATTTGATTTATTTAAACCATATGATTACTCAGAATCTTACACACCATTTAATAATTACATGAAGCGGTAAAAACACACAAAGAAAACATATGCAAACAAAACAAAGGGACAAAATAAAAGAAAGAAAAAAATAGAAATACAAATAAAACCTCTTGGTCACAATTACTGGTGACCCCCCCATGGGAATCCCTTAACACACACAAACACGCAAAAAAACAAATGGTAGTGTCATGGTGACCTTGTTAATTAATCTAGAATTCGAATGTGGTTGGTCTCTAATCCCCAAAGAAGTTTTGTGACTATATTAACCTTCAAAACAAAAAACTCCTGCGGCCTCATGGCCATATCAAAAACATCCAAATTAATATAAAGATAATTCCGGACACATACTAGACATCTGAATCACAAAAACATTAAAGCATCTAACAAATCATTTATAGTTTTATCAGCAACTATATCATCAGCCAATAGTTTTCATTTCATAGGTCTTCTACTACAATATAAAATATCACATGTCGAAAAACATCCTAATAACATAAACCATGTCAAACAGGTATTGTCATCACATATTCAAAATGTCTTTAATAATCAGTATGCATCATAACTGAATCAAGTCAACCATAATCCCGATTATATTAAATATTTACTATAATAAGGTCCATAAGATGTCCATAATTATCAACAGTATCATGATTAGTATCAATAAGTTGTCAAGGGGATGTGGGCACTACCACGTTATTATCAATTGCAAGACAGTAGATTGTGAAAGGGGTGTTTCTAAACACAAAACATCATTAAAGAAATAGAAAATCAAATTGGGGGGGTTGGACGTGGATATTGAGATGCCCTAATGCGAGGTATTTCCTCAAGGAATATAAGAAGCCAGAGGATGTAGATTAGAATGAAAGATTTTAGTTTTGGAAAGATACAAAGTCAAGAAGAATTCTGATCTTTGATATATCTTTTTTTTCAGGAAAAACAATACATATTTACTTAACAATTTTTTGATTTTTGATATTATCTTATATTATCTTTTGTCAAATATAAATAGATAAATTCGTCATTTGTGATACATTAAAGGTGACTTATAGTTCTATTTTTGTGATGATGGAAGAAATCCAATATATATTTATTAATAAAAAGATTTTGAGATCTTTGATATTTTCTATATTAGCTTTGTTGAAAGATAAAGTTATAAATGAAATCTATTTACTTAAAATATTGAGATCTTTGATATTCTCCTATGATTTTTTTGAAAGATAAATGTATAAATTACCCAATTTTTGTAGTACATTAAATGTCACTTCTAATTATTATTTTGTGATGAAAAACCAATAACATCTTACTTAAAAGATTTTTAGATCTTTGATGTTCTCTATATTATCTTTGTCGAAAGATAAAAGTATCATACCCATTTTTGGAGTAAATAAATGTGACTTATCATTCTATTTTTGTGATGAAAAAACTAATATATATTACTTAAAATATCTTACACATAATTATATCACTTTAAATCAGGCCAACAACTCTCATAATTTCCTTCTTATGACATTTGATTTATTCAACAATATGATTATAAGAATATTTACCACACCATTTAATAATTAATGAAAGCGGGTTAAAAAACATCACAAAATAAACATAGCAAAACAAAAACAAAGGGACCAAAATAAAGCCAAATACATAAAACCTCTTGGTCACAATTATGGTGACCCCCCCCCCCCCATGGAATCCCTTAACACCACCAAACACGCCAAAAACAAATGGTAGTGTATGGTGACCTGTTGAATCATCTAGAATTCGAATGTGTTGAGTCTCTAATCCCAAATATTTGTGGTGCTATATTAACCTTAAAACAAAAAAAACCTTCCTCGGCTCATGGCCATATCAAAACATCACATTAATAAATATAATTCCCGAAATATCATCTAGATATATGAATCACAAAAACATTAAGCAAGTCTAACAAGATTCATTATAGTTTTATAGAACTATATTCATCATCAATAGTTTTCATTCTAGGTCTACTCCACACTATCCAAATATCAATGTTCGAACAACATCCATACATAACCATGTGGTCATAACAGTGTATTGTATCAATATTCAAAATGCTCTAATAATCATTAGCATCAATAACTGAATCAAGTCAACAATAATCCATGATTATAAATCTAAAATCATACTATAAATAAGGGTCCATAATTATGTCCATAATATAATCAACAGTTCATGATTAGTATCAAAAGTTTGGTCAAGGGGATGGGGGGAAACTACACGCTACTTTCACTTATTGCAAGAACAGTAGATGTGAAAAGGGTTTTTCATAAACAAAACATCATTAAGACATAAGAAAATCAAAAATGGGTGGATACTTAGATCGCACTAATGCGAGTATTAGTATTTTCGCAATGGATAAGAAGCAGAGATTGAGATTAGAATGAAATCTTTAAGTTTTGGAAATCTACCAAGTCAAGAAGAAGGATCTGATCTTTGATATAATCTTTTTTGTCATGGAAAAACCAAGACATATTTACTTAGAAAACAATTTTTTGATTTTTGTTTATTCTCTCTTATATATCTTTTGTCAAAATTAAAAATATAAATTCGTCATTTGTGTATTCCATAAAGGTGACTTATAGTTCTATTGTTGTGTGAAAATCCAATATTTTTATTTTATTTACTTAAAAAGATTTTGAGATCTTTGAATTTAGATATAGCTTTGTTGAAAGATAAATGTATAAAAAATTGATACTATTTACTTTAAAATATTTGAGATCTTTGATTATTCTATATATGATATTTTTGTGAAGATAAATGTATAAATTACCCATTTTGTAGTACATAAATGTCACTTATGAATCTATTTGTATGAAAAACCAATCAGATTTACTAAAGGATTTAGATCTTTGATGATTCTCTAATTATCTTTGTGAAGAAAAAGGATAAAATTAACCATTTTGGAGTTACATAAATCGTGACTTATAATTCTATTTTTGTGATGAAAAAACTAATATATATTTACTTAACTATTTTTTAGATCATTGATAGTCTTTATATTATTTTTGTCAAAAGATTAATGTATAAATTAAGCCATCTTGTACATAATGTGACTTCTAATTTTATTTTTGTGAAAATGAGTTACTCTTATAAATAAACTAATTCATAATTAAGGACATAATATTGTAATTTTGAATTTACACAAAAAAATTAAAATGGAATATGACAGGTAAATAATAAAACTATACCGTTAAAAAAAAAATTGAAATGACAGGCAGAAGGAATTTGAAATTCCAGGGTTGGTCAGATGGGTACAAAGAACATTGGAAGAGGTGGATGATAGAGAGGGTGGGATTTGTGGGAAGTTTGGGGGATTTGGATTTGACCAGAAGGGGAGAATCCTAGGAATAAGGCCCTTTGAGGAATGGGTGGCTAGGAGCCGTGTGACTTCATAGTCGTCGGTTCGTAATAACTGGTGTGTCTTCTTGGGTACAGCCCCACTGGTGTTGCGCTGAATTTGATTTTTGAGCTTTCCTAGTTGGATTTATCAAATTGATTTGTTTAAGGAGGTGGTAGAGGCCCTCTTATGTGGTGCTCATTGCATTATCTGCTCCTTTATACTTGGGTAGTTTTTTGGTTCCCTTAAAAACCAAGGTTTTACGCTAAGTCAAAAAAAATAATTAAATAAATATAAAAATTATTTATAATTAGATTTTATTAATAGTATACAAATAACAATAGTTTACATTTTTGAAAGATAATAAATGTAAAAGTGGAATCACTAGATCACCGTCACAAAGCTAATCGTTGCATAGTTGGAGATTGGATTGGCGACTTAGTCAAGGCATGTTCATTAATTTTTTTTACATTAATTAATTAGTTACAGAATTATTTAGGACCCCTGATTGAAAATGAAAACAAAATCTAACGGACTCTTTAATTTAACAATGTTTGACCATAAAAAATGCGGACTACGTTAGCACATCATCCGTAAAACGAAACATACAGGGAAGTTAAAGACTTTTCATAAATCAATGGGTCGGGGCTTAAAATAAACTATACAACAACCACTAATAAATTAGAGTCAAACCGATAACCTAAACCACAGAAGTGAAGTAAGCCTGTGCTTCATTTTAAAGATAACTTAAATCTTGGTCAAACACCTTTACAAAATCAAAACTCTCTAAAATTAAATCTAATTAGCGTATAAAAATAAAGCCAATAATAGGCCTACCACTCATGATTGCACACAATGGCAGCGTGGGCAATGCTATGACGTGACAGTTAGGCTGGTCGTTCCGAATGCAAATTTTTTACAATCAGCCTAACTGTCACGTAAGTTAGGCAGCTTGACGTCACATAGATTTTTTTGTTTGGTAATCTGCTAAAAAGAACAGTGTAGGCGCAGGGTTGGTGGAGGGTCCATGGTATTTGGAGAGGTCCATTGGGAATGTATATGGATGTAAAAAGATTCCCCGGGACGGCAGTGCAAACACGCAGCTCTGAATAATAATGGAGCACGAAAAAAAAGCAAGTACTGAAACATTTCTTGAACAATTCCGTTGATTGGAGTATCACGAAAAGCCCTCAGCTCGCCTACTCATCCTCTACTCGTGGAAAGATTTTGCAGCGCATTTTTGTTTCAAACGTGAAGATGAAGAGAATATTGATTATTGGAGCAATCGGGTTACATGGAAAATACATGGCAAATGCCAGCGTTCACTTGGGTACCCAACATATGCTTTTGTGCGTCCTTCCTCCGCAAGGTTCCTCGTTCCTTCCAAATCCAGTCAGTACTTCAAAAATTCCAGAGATGATGGTATTCACATTCTTGAGGTAACTGGTTTAATAAGAACACAGTACACTTTGGTTTTTATTTTATGTAGGCATTACAATAACCAATCAAGGTTTTATGTTGATATGGGCAAGGGATCATTAGACATCACAAACAGGCCTGGTAATGCGTTAAAGCAAGTAGATATAGTCATATCCGCAGGGTGCCATTCCCCAGCATATGGATCAGCTCAATATCAGAACGGCCCTATTAAGGAAGCCGGAAATATTAAGGTATATATTTAATATCTATTTTCACACTTAGATGGAGCGGAGTTCGATCCTTAGTTCATTCCCAAAAATAAAACTATCTTTCGTTTGTTTTTCTTTTCGTTGAAATCCGAGGTTCCTGCCATCAGATTGGCAACGAAGTGGAAGAATTAGTACTCACCAACCCTTTCAGAGAGATAAATGATATTAAAGACATCCGTAGGGCAACTGAAGAGGCTGGGGATTCCATATACTTCGTTTCCGCGCCAAATTCTTGTGAAGCCTATTTGCGGGACTATTTTCCTTCCACCCTCTTCAGAAACCCAACCAGAAGAAGTAAGAAGTTAATTATATATGGAGACGGGGGCCTGACGCGAAGGTCGAATGATTTTTCCTTCCATCTAAAAAACTTAACATCATTCATCATTATCTAGTGCGATCCCGTTGTTGATAGGTTAGCCAATAATTGGGGGTCGTCATTTCTAAAAGTTTTAAATTATATTTTTAGGGTGTTTATAAGGAACTATATTTTTATCATTCTTTTCGAAATACAATTTAACATTTTGAGGGCCATTTTGTTTTTCCCATTGGTTCTCATGTAACACAGAACTGAATAGTTCTATTGGTTTTTTTTTACTTTAATTTTTATTTGGCATATATTTTACCGATAGAAAGATAGTTTAAAGCCATCCCCTTACTAAACAAGAATATAAAAATTGGTTTCGTAGAATTTTTTGTATAGGTGGTTTATAATAATAATAATATCATGGCTTTAGTAAGAGTTTATTCCCAAGTTGTTAAAGGGAATTTTACGTAACATCAGGAAAAAAGCAAGAATATATATATTGTTTTTTGTATTCATTTCCTAACTTATTTGCGATATGAGTGTTCTACTAAAAACAATAATGGACATTGATTTTAATTGTGCTAGTGTATGAATTTAGAAAGAGGACATTGCATATCTTTAACCATTATGGTCACCCACTGATCCAAGACCCTAAAACAGGGTAGTTATTTACAAGCCACCAATGAAGTTGATTAGTCAAAGATGAGATTGTTTCATTGTGGGGAAAAAAAACTGGAAAAAAATATAATTAAAAGGAGTCTATTGGCCAGAAGATGAGATGATCAAAACTCTCGATGTAAGTGCAATAACATGATCATTACTGTTGTTAAATATTAATTTTATTTTATGTATTCATAGTTTTAATTAAATCAATACCAGATTTTAAAATCATGACTAAAATTGAAGAAGGTGTCTTATGAGCTATTCCTAACAAAAAAAACATTCTGTTCAATTTTACATAGCATTTTGTAAAGGTTGATCAAACCCACTACGAGATAGGGGATGAAGATTTAGAAGCCCTAAACTTGTATCCAGGATTACAAATAATTACTATAGAGGCAATTCTTGCATATGTCTGTCCACCCTCCAGAGACCAAAACTGGCATCGTTGAATAGGAAGCATTGTTCACATTGAAAAACAGGGATCCAATATAAAAATTCATTAGTTGTTAGGAAGAAAACAGACTATTCAAATTTCCATACTTGTTAATTTCTCCAATATTGTAACCTTTCAATTTGTCTTGAGGTTTATTCTAGGCATTTGGATATCTATTGAAAAATAATTTATATACATTTTAATTTATGTGGACATTATTAGTTTTTTCGTTTTTAAGTATTGAATAATCCATGAATAAATGTGTATTTTATTTTTCACTTCATATTGCAATTTGAAATTTTAATTAACTAAAATGTTTAAAAGATGGCTTGACAATATTTTGCAACAAATATTTTTTGTTGACTTCAATATATTAAATTTCATCAAAAATAATAACAAATGCAATAATGGCTAATCGAGTTAAGGAAAAAATAGTAATTGATTACACGAAGAGAGCATTCTCATTATGTGTCTAAAAAACAAGAGTTTTTGAAACATTAAAATATCTATTTTTTTTTTAGGAATGGTTTTCTCTTTTTTCTCTAAGAAGTTTTAGTTCTCAAATATAAAACTCTAAAAACACGTAATGACGAAATGAATAGAAACTACCCACCATAAATTGTTAACTTGAAATTTTAGATCTTCCATTCAATAGAATACTATTGCTACACCTATAAATAAGAGATATTATTTGGAACAGAGAAATTAGAGAATAATGACAAAGGAAACGAGTATGAAATTAAAAATAAAACAGACTAATTTTAATTTTGCCAGTCTAACAAAAACAAATAAACATAAGAGAAAATTGCAAAATAATTGTGGGAGGGCGGTGAGGGGTAGGCGTATATCATTGCATTCCATCCCTACCATTCTTTGCGTGTCTGAAAATAGAGGTCCACGGATTGTGAGATGCTTGGGCCACCCCTATCCCCCATTAAAGTTTCCATGATCTCAAGTGACTGGGGTTAACTTTTGACACCCAAAAAACATAGGAGAACTATTATCAATTAAATAGAATAACTCCTGAAGTTTTTAAAATATGAAACAGTAATAAAAAAATAGTTTTAATATACTTAATATTTTAAATATATTTAATTTAATTCTGAAGGGAAACGAGTACAAAGTAGCTCCAATAATTAGTTTTATGCCTAAAATATAGCTCAAACACAACTTAAATTAGATTATAAAAAATTATGGTTTATGGACCATTTTTTTACAACTATAGGCTAGATGATATTGAAAATAAATAGAACTATATTATGATTCTGTGAAGCGTTTAACATTTGATTATTCAAAACTGAGGGGGAGGATTGTTTGGTATGATTGAAATTGTGATGACTCCTATAAAATAATAATTAAAAAAAGAGAAACTAAATTAAATATA